>BSBK01002333.1:422500-1022500 GCA_027943335.1 Chamaecyparis obtusa
AAAAGTTCAAAATTTTTCATAAATTATTACTTAGGTTTTCTTTAACAAAGAGAATCTTTGTTCTCTTCCCTTGTTCCCTTGCGGGGCATGAAAAATGAAGTCATCTAGATCTTTCTCTTCATCATCATTATCAAAATTACCAGAGGTGTTTAAAGATTTCTTACCATGGACTGAGGCTTTGAAAGCTATTTCACTTTTAGGCTCTGTCTTTAATCTTCATATCTCAAAGGCTGAAAGCTTGCTGGTTAAGGTTTCTCTTTTGAATTATTTTGTAGACAACATAGTCTTATTTACGATGCATATCTTGTTTTCATATTCTTGTGTCAAGGTAGTCATTAGTTTATCCATAATGTCTTCTTTTGAAATCTCTCCACCATTGTTTCAAATTCTAGCAACTGCTTCATTAATCCTTTGATTGTAGGCTCTGACATTTTCATCAAGTAGCATTTCCAATGTATTGTATCTTTTCTTCAATGTTTTTCTGTGTGCATTCTTGGCTTTAATATCTCCTTCAAATATTTTTTCATGCCCCACAAGGGAACTAGGGAAGAGAACAAAGATTCTCTTTGTAAAAGAAAACCTAAGAAATGATTTATGAAAATTTTGAATTTTTAAAAGAATTATATAAACAAACCATAGATTAACTTAGATTCCTCCAAGGTTCCCTCCTAATTTAATGCACAATTCATTTAAGTCTATTTAGTGTACTAGCAACTTGATTTACTTCTTAAGAAAACTACATCACAACATTTGTAGATTCTTTATAAAGAAATACAAAGTACTTTCATTTCAATTTTCCATTTAAATCCATCTATTTTCCTAAACAATATAACATTTAACGCATTACTACCATATAAAAAAATTGTCTAAACATTTGATACATTGAAAATATTACATTTTTTTTACAATAGCTTTTCACCTAATCATCAATAATGAGAAACATACGACTTTACTTGGAATGTTACAAAATCCTTTTCTTTTCAACATACATCATATACATAAAGTTTGTGCTTTCCCTTTATCCTTTTTCCTAAGTCTACCCATTTCAAATACACCATTTTGAAATAAATTAATGATTACATTACATTCATCTCCTCTTGGGAGGTAACAATAAATTTACATCATGAAAGATAAATACAAGTCTTCATTCTTCAAAACTGGAATAGTACACAAACATGAATCCTCAAGCATTGCATTCGCAAAAAGGTACCTCAATAAAAATATTTACCACCTAACCATGTCAATACCAAAAGGCCCACTCTCCCATGCTAGGACTTAAACCCCAAGGTCCACAAATAAGGGATAGCTAGGCGATACCTAGGGTTGGGTAACCTTTTCCAAATAACAAATGAAAAGAAGATCAAAGTATAACTCTTTTCCCAAAGGTTCTAAGGCTTGGTAGAAAATCTAAGAAACAAGCTAAGTGAGTGTCATCACATAGCCCTCACCCTTTGGGTTGTCCTAGTACTAGCCACTCTAGGCCCCGGCCCCCAAGTAGGCACATGCAGAATCGAATGCCTTTTGTATAGACAAGCACCATTCAATCGTAGCTATGCATAGGCACCTTCTCCCACTCTCATCCATTTCCTTTTGTAGCACTAATGGCATGGGTGAGGAATACATTAATATTTTTAGTGTTTGAACCCATTCCCATAAGTTTTAATTATGTTATCACTTGTTAAATAACTCTTGAGTCGATTATCTTGGTACAAGCCACTTAGGGCCCCGGCTGCGCACTGAGAGCCACTTGCTTAGTGTTCTTAGGTTTTCTACCATTAACCCACACATCACATACACATCATACATGAAATAAAACACATCATAAATACTATGAGAACTTACATCAAAGAACAAAAAAGAATAGGAGAGTTTAGGGATGTTTAGGAAAATTAGGAACATTTAGGGAGGCCTAGAATGGTCCCGGTCCTTCTAGACAATCCTAAACCCTAATCCTACTTCCTACACACATCCTAACCCTATTAAAGCATCAAAATGCACCATATAAACTCCACCAAACAAGTAATGAACATATATAAATTTTACAGAAAATTCCATATACCAAAACATAATGCTCCATAAAACCTCTTGTGCTTGAAATTTACCTAAGTCTGATTTTTTTGAAAAATCTAAAATCTAGAAGTTGCATCTTATCTCCTATGAAGTTGAGACCTATCTCAAACATCTTGAAATGTACCTAATTTCTTTATACAAGTATAACTTAAAGTATAAGACATTAATGTTATACTTTTATAAATAATCTAAATGTTATACTATGTTATACTTGCATAAATGTTTCTACCTAACCCTAACCCGCACATATTGTTTTATGACATAAAACCCATGGATATTTTCTATGTTATACTTGCATAAATATTCCTACCTAACCCTAACTCATGCATATTGTGTAATGATAGAAAAACCCACGCATATTATTTTATGACAGATAATTAAATACATGTTATGCTTGTGTAAAAAAAACCATAATAATAATAACTTCAACTTGGGATTAAATACAACTCAAGAATAATTAATAATGATAGAAAACCCTAATCTAAACAAGGGAACAAAACAATCAGGTTCAAATTGTTAGAAAGGAAAGACCACCAAGATAACTGAGAGGGGGGGGGGGTGAATCAGTTATCTGATAATGAAACCATTTATCATCATTAACTTCAATATCAACTACAATAGCTTTAAACCATATAATTAATGTAGTAACCAACCATAGAAAGATAACCATACACAATGACACAATAACACAAGATACGTTAACTAGGGAACCTCTTGATCAAAGAGTAAACCCCGGTGGGAATGATGCACACAAAATGATGCACTAATATGAAAGTTCCTTGTTAGAGGATTGACCCTATTAAGAGTCTTATGAAATAAATTCAATACATATGAATCCCTATTAGGAGATTTTGAATCCCTGTTAAAAGATTCTAACCCTGTTAGGAGTTATGGAAGATAGAAGGACCCACTGCCCAAATAGCTTCAAGGCAAGATCTCTGAACTCACTGTCCAATAGATCTTAGGATTATTCAATAGAATAATATGAAATATGTTACCTCCTTCACACTATGCCAAAACCAAACTCTTTTCTACACAAGATCACAAATTTAGATCTTTGTACTTCGCAAGTCTTCCTTCATCACTGAATTATCTCTTTTCTTCACTTCATGCATACATTCACATCACAACTTTCATAATTTCATATCACAAATATTAAAATCCATATTTCAATAAGGAAAGAATTCCTTCCTTTATACCACACTCAAATAATTACAAATGAGTCAGCATGCAAATACAAAATAATAATTTCAACATGCTACATTAGAATTACATAAAACTGTCAGCTTCCAAATAAAATAAATTTCCAATCACGTGACCTCAAAGTTTATGTTGTGAAACACATCACACCAATGAGTCTCAAACTTCCCTTTAAATGTGTAGAATTAGATTCCATCCCGGTTAGGAGATATCCTCTGATTACCAAAATGCTATTGGAATACTCGTTCCACCAAAATGCTTATAAATTTCATTTTGCACTCTTAACCATAGGATAATAACATACCAAATAACATACCATCAACTATGCATAACTCAATCTACAATATAACATGTGTGCAAAACAAAACTATGCCTGCTTCTCTGCTAAACTCCAGAATATCACTGTGTTGACATCAATGACAATCATAGTCATGAATGCAACAACCATTGCTACAGAATGACTGCCAAAGGCTTCATCATTCATTCCTAACAATCTCCCCCATTGGCATTGATGGAAACATAGATGAAAAACATCCAATGTTCCAAAAATCCAATCACTACTGCTCAACTGCACTGCTGCTCATCATCAATCAAATCTTGCTTTGTTATCCTATTCAATCTCTCCAACAAATGTAGTTCTTCAATGTAATGTAGTTCCTTAATTTTTTTCATGATTCTCTCCCCTATTGACATCAATGAAAGAAATTATATCACTACGTCAACAATAGCTGAATGTCAAAAGACACTATTCAAAAAAAATACATTCGCAAGAGTCCTCAATGACTCAGCTCAGATACACATACTCCCCCATAGAGGAAGTACCAACATCCAATCTAGAAAATAGATAGGGCCATAAACCACTAGACAAATGCAACCAACTACATCTTACTCAAAAGTAGGTTGTGGTATAACCCCAAGCATACCTCTTAGATACTCAAATATATCCTTAGGCAAGGGCTTAGTAAATATATCTGCTATCTACTCCTTTATGTTTATGTACTCCAGTCTAAATTCTTTTTCTGCAACTTTCTCTCTTACAACATGATACTTGATCTCTATATGCTTTGTTTTAGAATGTAAAACATGACTCTTAGACATACTAACTGTACTTGTATTGTCACAATATATAACAATAGGCTCATCAAACTTGATTCCAATGTCCATCAACATCTGCTTCATCCAAATTATTTGATTACAATTGTTTGTTGCTGCTACATATTCTACTTCTGCTGTACTTTGTGAGATACAATTCTACTTTTTTCTCAACCAAGAAACTAATCTTCCTGCAAGAAAAAAGGCTCCACCACTGGTTCTTTTCTTGTCATCAACGCTACCTCCCCAATCAGCATCAGTATATGCACATAGGGTAAAATCATCATAATTTTCATACCACAGTCCATAGTCCATTGTTTCTCTAAGATATATCAATATCCTTTTTACTGCTACATAATGTGACTCTCTAGGTTTAGCTTGAAATATTGCTACCATTCCAACTAAATGTTGTATATCTGGTCTAGTGTGTGTCAAGTACTGCAATCCACCAATCATAGATCTATATTTCTTTTGCTCAACTTCTGGTGTCTCATCTTTACTAGATATTTTATGTCCTGTAACCATAGGTGTTCCAACTGGTTTGCAATTCTCCATACCAAATATTTTCAACAAATCATTCAAGTACTTTGTCTGACTTATAAAGATACCATCTTTGTTTTGTATTATTTGTAATCCCACAAAGTATTTCATTTCTACAATCATACTCATTTCAAATTATGTCTTCATTTCATCAGCAAATTTGTCACTAGCTTCATCTTCTCCTCCAAAAATAATGTCATCAACAAAAATAAACAAAACTAACAATCCATTCTCAATTTCTTTTGTGTATAAGTTACTATCAGTTGTTCCTTTTGTAAATCCCAATTTTAATAAATAGTTATCTAATCTAGCATACCAAGTTCTAGGTGCTTGCTTTAGTCCATACAATGCTTTCTTTAGTTTACATACCATGTCTCCTTCTTGAGTCAAAGGAAAACCTTTAGGCTGCTCAATGTAGACTTCTTCTAATTCACCATTCATAAATGTTGACTTCACATCCATCTGATACACTTTGAATTTCTTAAATGCTGCATAAGCCAAAAATATTCTTACCGCTTCAAGTCTTGCCACAGGGGAAAAAGTCTCTTCATAGTCAATTCCTTCTTGATGTGAGTATCCCTTACATACCAATCTTTCTTTGTTTCTAATTATTTATCCTTGTTCATTCATCTTGTTCCTAAATACCCATTTAGTTCCAATTACATTTTTGTCTTTAGGTCTGGGGACTAATTCCCATGTCTTGTTCTTTTCAATCTGATCCAATTCTTCTTTCATAGCTTTAATCCTATGTTCATCTTCACAAGCTTAATTAGTAGACTTAGGTTCAATTTGAGAAATCAAACATAAATGTACCTTCTTTCTAGTCATAACTCCTCTATCCAAACTTCCAATAGCTTTCTCAATAGGATGATGTCTAAATATATACCTGTTAGGTGTCATAGTCATTGATCTTTCTTCGACTGTAGATTCTTCTCTATTTTCTTTAGCATGACTTTCAATCAATAATTCACTATCAGTCTCAGAAAATTGTTCAGTAGTTTCAATGTTAGGCTGAGGGTTAGTTCCTTCATCAGATTCATAATCAAGCATTCTTTCCTAACTTTTAACTTCTCATCAACTTTTACATTTGCACTTTCAACAATAGTTTTAGTTCTCTTATTGTAACATCTATATGCTTTTATTTTCAAAGAATATCCAAGAAAAATTCCTTCATCACTTCTAGGATCAAACTTTCCTATATCATCATCTCTCTTAATATAACATTTACTTCCAAAAATTCTAAAATACTTAACTGAGGGTGCATGTCCAAACCATAATTCATAAGGTGTCTTGTCTATGTCTACTTTGATTTGTACTCTATTCATTTTATATACTGCTATATTCACTACTTCTCTCCAAAATGTCTTTGCCAAATCACCTTCAAATAACATAGCTCTAGCTACTTTAGTCATTGATCTATTCATTCTTTCTGTAATACCATTTTGTTTAGGTGTTCTAGGGGCTGATAATTGTCTCTTAATACCTTCACAAGAAATGTTAAACTCTTCAGATGTAAATTCTCCACCTCTATTGGATCTCAAATATTTAATCCTCATTCCTAATTCATTCTCTACTTTATTCTTCATGACCTTAAACTTATCAAATTCTTTAGATTTTTCTTTCAAAAATGCAATCCACATCATTCTTGTAAAATCATCAACAAGAATCATAAAATACGTTTCTCCATAGAATCCTCTAGTCCTAGTAGGACTGCTCAAGTCTGTATGAACAATCTCCAACTTCTGTATAGATGTGAACTTCTTGCTAGGAAATGAACTCCTTTTGTGCTTAGCCATCACACATTCCTTGAAAATCATGTTAGTAGGCTTCATAATCTTAGGTAAGTCTCTTACTGCAAGTGTAGAACTTACTTTCACAATATCATCAAAGTTTATATGACAAAACCTTCTATGCCATAACCAATTGTCATCAATCTTAGTCATCAAGCATGTCATCTCAGTAGGGTTCAATTGAAATACATTACCTCTAGTTCTAGATCCAGTTCCAATTAGATTTCCATCTTTATCCTTAATCACACAAGTTTTCTCAGTAAACCAAACTTGATATCCCTTATCCACTAACTATCCAACACTCAAAAGATTATGTTTCAATCCATCAACAAAGTAAATATCATCATTATTAGTCTTATCATTAAGAGTAATAGATCCTATACCTTTAATCAAGCAAGGTGCATTGTTACAAACTCTAACAAATCCTCCATCATAATTGTTAAACTTTATGAATTTTCCTTTATCACCAATCATATGATGTGAACAATGACTATCTATAATCCAATAAACTTTTTTTTCAACTTGGTAAACTAAGGCTCTTTCTTCTTTAATATTAGATTTAGAATTTTCTTCCTTAATTGCTACAAATCCTATGTCATCAAAGTTACCATTATCACTGTCACTCAAATGTCTTTCAATTCCTACTTCAATTTCTTCATCATTTGCATAATAACATTCTTTAGATCTTCTAGGCTTAAAATTGTTTCTATACTTCTGAACTCTCTTAGGACACTTAGATGCAAAATGACCATATTCTTAACATGTCTGACATTTAAATATTTTCTTACCATCTGGTTCTCTTTTCACAAGAAAGGAAATACCTTCTTCAATCTTCTTATCTTCATCAGATTTGGATCTACTACTGCTAGCATAATCTCCATTCACACTTTTACTTCTAGACAAAGTAGGTCTGATGCTAAGAGCACTGAATGCTATCTCCACTCTAGGTAGTTCTCCTGATAATCTCAGATTCATCTTTGTTTCTTCCAATCTTCTAAGAAGAGTCTCTCTTGAAAATTTTGGTGTACAAGGTATCACTTGCTCAATCATTTGTGTAGTCTACCTGAATACCGGTGTCAATGTTCTCAAGATCTTCCATATTACTTCATTCTCTATCTTTTCACCTCCACAAGACTTTATTCCTACAACAATTTCTGACATCCTACCAATATAGCTTCTAACAGATTCATCTTCCATCATTCTTATGTCTTCAAATGCACAAATCCAATTATGTAACATAGCTTTCTTTGCATGTTCATCACCTTCAAAAGTCAAATGTAAAGATTTCCAAATATCATGAGATTTAGTTAAACCTTTTACCTGACTGTATTCATTCTTTATAAGTGTTGATAAAAGTGCTTCTCTTGCAAGTATGTTACACATAAATAAATCTACCTCATCTTGAAAACTTGTCTCAAGATTGTCTTCTTCAATTATAGTCCTTTCATTCTTTGTAATCAAGTAATAACCTGGTCCTAAACACAAGAGATGTGTCTTCATCTTTTCTTTTCAACTGTCAAAATTTACTCCATCAAACTTAGGGCTTTCTTTCTTGAAAATCACCATAGATCTCCTTAAGTTGTTAAAATTCTATTTCAAGGACCTTCTGCTCTGATACTAATTGTTAGAAAGGAAAGACCACCAAGATAACTGAGACAGGGGGGGTGAATCATTAATCTAATAATTAAACCATTTATCATCATTAACTTCAATATCAACTTCAATAGCTTTAAACCATATAATTAATGCAGTAACCAACCATAGAAAGATAACCATACATAATGACACAATAAAACAAGATATGTTAACTAGGGAACCTCTTGATCAAAGAGTAAACCCCAGTAGGAATGATGCCCACAAAATGATGCACTAATATGAAAGTTCCTTGTTAGAGGATGGAACCTATTAAGAGTCTTATGAATTACATTTAGTACATATGAATCTCTTTTAGGAGATTTTGAATCCCTGTTGAAAGATTCTAACCCTGTTAGGAGTTATGGAAGACAAAAGGACCCACTACCCAAATAGCTTCAAGGCAAGATCTCTGAACTCACTATCCAATAGATCTTAGGATTATTGAATAGAATAATATAAAATATGTTACCTCCTTCACACTATGCCAAAACCGCACTCTCTGCTATACAAGATCACAATTTCAAATCTATGTACTTTGCAAGTCTTCCTTCATCATTGAATTAGCTCTTTTCTTCACTTCATGCATACATTTGCATCACAACTTTCATAATTTCATATCACAACTATTACAATCCATATTTCAATAAGGAAAACATTCCTTCCTTTATACCAGACTCAAATAATTACAAATGAGCTGGCATACAAATACAAAATAATAATTTCAACACGCTACATTAGAATTACATAAAACTATCAGCTTCCAGATAAAATAACTTCCCAATCCTGTGACCTCAAATTTTTTGCTATGAACCATGTCACCACCAATAAGTCTCAAAATTCCCTTTAACTATGTAGAATTATTTTCCATCCCGGTTAGGAGATATCCTCCGATTACCAAAAACCGCTACACAAGAATGCTACCAAAATACTGCTTCCACCAAAATGCTTATAACTTTCAAGAATAAATGAATTTCTTTTTTCACTCTTAAGCATAGGCTAATTAGATACAAAATAAGATACCATCAACTATGCATAACTCAATTTGCAATATAACATGTGCGCAAAACTAAACTATGCCTACTTCTCTGCTAAACTCTAGAATATCACTGTGTTGACACCAATGACAATCATAGTCATGAATGCAACAACCACTACTATAGAATGACTACCAAAGGCTTTAGTATTCATTCCTAACAAAAATCAACCTACACATTTCATTCTACTAATAAGGACTATGCATTTCATTCACAAATCTGCACAATTATTTATAGAATGATAGGAACTACCAAATAACAAAAATCTACACAACAAAATGACACCCTGCATCTTGATTAAGAAAGGTGGTACTAAAAAAAATATGGACTAGTAAGGTTGGAATATGTTGGTGTTCAAAAACACTTATGCCACTTAGGGCTTCCAATATGCCTTGAGACTGATGTTAGGAGTGGTTAGTTCCAAGTATGAGAGCTCTGCAAGACAACTGGATCAACTATAGGGTCTTAATATGCCCTCTTCTACTTCTGGCTCTACAAAACCAAGGTGGGTGTACCTAATCTAGACAAAACTCAACTCACTACACACCTTATACTTCTAGATTCATAAAGTAGATCATAGTAAAGGATTACTAAATACTAACCAGGTATTCATTGAATCAACTCTACTATGTAGGGTAAAATGGTCTTGTGAAGGGTATTACTACTAACAACAATACTTAAAACTTAAAATGGTCTTTGATTAATGAGGATAGGAAAGGTAGACAAGAGCCAATCAGACATTAGACTCAACTAAATGTACTAATTCTTGATCAGTGCCATTATCCATTGGGCAGACCTCACATACAAACAATGAAACATGAACCAACTATTGTCAAAGACTCATAGCCATAAATATAAACATTCCAGCCCATCCACTACTTATAAGATCCTTTTGTAGACAACCAAGATGAATCTATGTCCCTTCCAAAGTAAATTTTACTTGATCCTAGATCAAGAACTAAAGACAAGAACATATGAAAAGGTAACCCTATGTAATGGATCAGAAAATCCAAAACTCACATGAATGACACCAAGGAGAGACTTGTAAACATGAAACAGTTATATTACGTATGATGAGTCATGTACATGATCAAAGTAGGACAGAGATCAAACCACTTCAATAACTTGCAAAAGACTTCCAGAAATTCTATTCAGCTTACATGCAATGTGATACAACCCTGCTACAAACCCCTGGAACCAATCAAAATCAAAACCTCTGGACTGATCCCAAATTTGAAACCTTAGTCAAAAAATAAAAAATTTATACCCCTCATTCATCTTGGAAACCCAAAATAAGTTGCAACAAGCTACAGATGACTAGGGCTAGGATTTCAACCACCAAACCCACTGAAACATTCAAAACTTAATTGCAAGGGAAGAACAAGAGGTCACCTAGAGAAAGAGATCTCAAACAAATCTTAAAATCATGACAATCATGGAATCAGTACAAAACACCAGGAAGAACCATGAAGAATAGTACAAATCACCACCTATAAAAAACTCCTTGAGCTCAAAACTGCACCTCACCAGGTACAAAACACCACTGGAATTGACTGTCAAGCACATTGGACCACACCGCGGTAGCAACCACCACCAAAGAAATCAAAAACCACCATGGAAACCATAAATTCTAGTACATCCTCATCATAGAAAACCCTCTACAAGTTAACGGCTACATTCATGGTGCCAGAACTGAATCGACGGTCAACATTCCAAATCAGATCAACTTTAAGTCCTGACTGCAAATCATTTTATGTTTCCCAGGCTTCGCTACTTAACCTTTAGTTTTCATCGTGCCACCGCGCGGTCATGAACTTCACCACCACAGGAATCTAGTTTCATGTTATGCTTGGTCACATGATCGCAAGGCACCAAACTAACCCTTGCAATCATGTGACTGCAATCTCCTAGCTATGTGGTTACAATCACACCCTACTAAAAAGTCCTTGGCCATGTTACCTCCACAACCCCGCAACCACGACAACAGTTGTTGCATGATCACATAGCATGGAGATGGGCTACATGAACATGTGACAACCTATGAACCTTAACTACTAGCATAACCATTGCTGCTACCTGTCATTAAGTAACAGTCCCACCAAGCACATCCACCTTAGCACTCATCGGCCAATCAAAGTTCAACACATCACAACATTGAGCAAGTGGTCCCATCGAAAAACTACCACCTCACCACCATAGACACGTGTCAACTAGTCGCATGATTGCATAGCCAAAAATTGGGCTATGCGATCATGCAACAGCCAACCAAAGGCGGCCACATGACCACCAACAGGACGACTGCCAAAGAAGCTTTACCTTTTGGAGGATCAGATGGTTATCGCAAAAGCATGGAGGATAAACATTGTGCATCTTCACCATGCAAACATATGACAACCACCAATCTTGTCCAAACTTTAACCACACTAGGCAATGGGAAGAACTGGGACCCACCAACAATCACACTTGCATAGTTAGGACTGACAAACAAGGAGTGCTGGCAAGAGGAAAGAAATGTGAGGTCGAAAACACACAAAGTTTTTGACATAGTGAAAGAGTAAAAACACATAGAGTTTTCGATGCTAGAAGACAAGTGCACAAAAGTGGGAAGGCATAAGGTTGAAAATAATGAAGGTTTTCACACAAGCTGAAAAATGTTGGCATTAAGAAGAATTGCCACTAGTGACAACACTTATTTGTGTTCACAGTGCAAACCGAGTAGACAGTGCAAACCGAGCAGACAGTGCAAACCGAGTAGACAGTGCAAACCGAGTAGAAAGTGCAAACCAAGCAGACAGTGCAAACTGAGCAGACAGTGCAAACCGAGTAGACAGTGCAAACCGAGCAGACAGTGCAAACCGAGCAGATAGTGGAAACCAAGCAAGTTAGTACAAACCAAACAGGACAATGTAAACCGAGTAACATCATGTCTACCGAGTCACCAGTATTTACCGAGTTCAAAACATACTGAGTGATCAGTATGAACCGTGCCTTCACTTCTACCGAGTGCATGATGATGCCGAGTAATGTAGTGGACACCGAGTATCAGAAAGTCACCGAGTCAGTTTGCAGGAACCGTGTAACCATACTTGGGCTGACTTAGTAGCACTTATGTTTATTTGTCAAGCCGACTGTGTAATTGTAATTGTAGTTAATTGTTTAAAACTTGTATATAAACAATGTTGTAAAAATGTAAAGATGTATGAATGAGAAACATATGTAAAAGAGAAAGAAAGGCAGAGATAAGAGAATTACAGAAGGCTTCAGAAGTATAAGGTACAGAAAAGATAAATTCATCACAGAAGGTGATCAGTACATCAGTGAATCTCAATCAGCAATCCAGTTGCAAAGCCAGAGATCTACTGTTTCATTCTAACAGGTGAATCAGTACTAAATCCTTTAACCAGGTAGACTTAACAGTCTTTTGTAAAATCTCTTTATCGAGTGCATACTTCATTGTATGTTTGTAAATCCTTTAACAAGGTGGATTTAGCAATCCTTATTGCTCCTAACAGGGCAGATCATCAGAAGTGATCAAATTGTAAGCCTTAACCGGCCAACTTTATTCTGTAGTATTAAAGCTTTGTGGGTTTCATCCCCACCCCATTTTTACTTTCTTTTGGAAGGTTTCTGGGTAACCAAATCTATGTGTCATTATTGTGAATGCTTTTAAGTTTCATGCTTTCTGTATGCAAAGGTTAAAAAAAATAAATTACATGTTAAAATTGTGAGAAAATTTGGAGTTACTGATTCACCCCTCCCCTCTTAGTAACTCGGTTAATTCTTGAATATTTCCAACAATTGGTATCAGAGCAGCATTGGTTCTCAAGATAAAGCTTAACTAGCTTGAGCAAAGATCCAGGACAATGGAGGTATTCAAACTGAACAAGGTGATTGAAAATGAAAAGCTAGATCTGGAAATGGCCATAGCTAAACTCAAAGAAGCAAAAGAACAGCTTTCCCAATCCCTAAGAAGAAGGAAGGAACTTGCAAATCAGATGAATGATCAGAATTACATTGAAGAAAAGATTGAAGATCTTCTTCCCTCAAATAACTCAGATGAAGCAAACAATGCTGTCAAAGAACTCCTAGAAAAGAATGGGTCTCTGCAGGAAGAAGTGAGAAAATTGAAAAGAGAACAAGAGCTACACTCTACAAGATTCTGTGAGATCTTGGAACAAAGAAACAAGTTGAAAGATGAATTAGATGGAAGAAACATTGAAGTCCAAAATAAAACCCTTCAGCTAGAAAACCTAATTGATCAGATCTCTCATTCAAATGAGGAAATTCTGAATCTAAGATCAGAAATAGAAAGCACAAGAGAAGAACTAAGATCTGAAAAAGAAATCAATCTAAGATTGGTAGATGACCTAAACGCTGAAAAACAAATCAATGAAGGAATGCTGAAAAGTCAAGAAGACTTGAATCAGCTGTATGAGCGAAATCTTCATAGGCAAAAAGGAAAAGCAGGACTTGGATAGAAAGGAGAAGGTGAATCCTCTAAACAAGGTACTCAAAGAAATCAAAAACCTACTTGTAATCATTGTGGTAAAATAGGACATACTTCAAATAAATGTTGGAATAATGAAAAAGCAGAATTTAATGGAAAATGTTACAACTGTAATCAACCTGGTCACAAAGAAAATGAAGGCAGGGAAAAACCTAGATTCAGAGGTAATTGTCATAAGTGCAACAAACAAGGTCACAAGGCATCCGAGTGCAGATCCAAGACATTTAATCCAGCAGAACAAATTATGAAAGCAATGTTTGGATGGGACTACAACACCTGGTGTAGATGTCATTACTGTGGAGAATATGGACACATTGGCATGAATTGCATAAAACATCATCTAAGGAAAAGAGATACTACCGTAAGATGTTTCAAATGCACTAAACTCGGTCACATAGCCAGAAACTACATGAATGCTAGTGAAGTTGAAGATGGAAAGAAGAATGAAGGAACTAAGGTCAGGAAATAGGTGAGACAAAAATGGATTCCTAAAGCTACCGAGAAATCCAGTCCAAGTAATGGAATGGATGGCTCTACTGACTCAAATTAAATTTCCAAGAAAGCACTGGAACTGTATTCTCATAGACCAATCTCAAGCAGTTCCAGAACCAAAATTAAAAGAAAGATCTAAATCAGCATGTAAGATGCAGTAAGATCATAGGGAGGTTGGTATCAGTCTTCATAGAGCAGGGTCGGTACCCGTCTTTACCGAGCGAGGTCGGAGCAATATGAATTCTTGAGTTCACCGAGTTGCGAAGTCTTTTCCGAGCAATTAATTCTTAGTGGGTGACAGTCTGTCAGAATTCATACCCTAATTTGAAATGAGCATTAATGACAGAGTTGTAAACAAAAAGCAAGTAATCAAACTCATTCTTCACCGCGAATCTTTAGCACTTTGAGAGCAGAAAATTTCAAGAGCAACCCGGCGATTCAATACTTTTGTGAAAGGAATTTTCTGTGAGCTACCATGGCATCATCCAGCACTTCAGTGAAGAAAGGATCTGATATGTTAGTCCAAGGGGAGTGGAAAGCACCAGATTTTAAGGTCGTGCCCGCAATTGCAGTAGCCCTAGATCTGAACGGAGCTCAATCTCAGATTCCTCCTAAGGTACTGCTTATTAACGATATCCGCAATCATTTTAACTGTTCAATTCATGAAATGGGGAACCTAGAACTAGATATTGTGCATGAGGAACTATGTGTGGATGGTATTCTGAAACCCGAGCACAAACATCTGGAAGATAAGGGTTTAGTTCACATTGCACATCTACCTTGAAACTTTTGAGATAAATGGGTTAGATATATTTTCAACAGAGTACATGATGGCAAGATTTGGCTTGAGCAACCTATTGAGATCACAAAGAAAATGATTCAACAAGTCACCGGTCTTCCCATGTTGAACAAAGCTAAAACTACCAAAACCCTAGGTCAGATGGAACTAGAGAAGAAAACCCTAGCTGAGTGGGACGGTAGAGGCATGAAAGTTAGCAGCATTACCGACACTAAACTGAAGTTTGGTACACACATCATTGCCCATAAGATTTACAGTTCTAGTCAATAGAACAGTGTCCCCTGTGAAGCTATTGACCTACCATACAAAGTGGTCAAGAATAACTTAACATTTGACCTAGCAGACTTATTGTTGAAACAGTTTAACAAAAACATGGAAAGCATCAAAACTTCCAAGAACAATCCATGTAAGTTTGGATCCTTATTAGTCTGTTTATTCTTCTATGTTCTAAAATTCTTCCCTTCTAAAGGAAAAGTTGTATGGAGAAAAGATGTGCCAGTCCTCTATGAAATAAATGAATACATCTCAGAAATGGGTGAAAACTTTGAAAGTATCATGGATAATTATTTTGAGTCTTTCAAAGAGAAAATGAATGACAGATTCCGGATTCCACAGAAGTTGGTGGAAGATTACAAAGATGACATCTGTTTTATGGTGGATTGTGATAATGTATATATTCAAGCAGTTAAACTGAGGACTGTATATGTAAAACCTCTTCCTTATGAGGTAAATATTGATGAAACCAAGGATATCATTGAAGCTCTTCTTAATCAGCTTGTCAATCCCAAAGCTCCATATTTTGGAACATATGATGAAGCTAAGGTGAGAATTGAACTAAGCATAAAGCTTCCACAGGCGGTAAACAAAGGAAAGAAGAGGATAGCCAAAATGCAAATGACAACCGAGGACAAAGAAGAAAAAGATGAAAAAGAAGAAGAAAAGGATGAGAAAACAGAGGAACCAGAACCTGCAAAGAAGAAAGGAAAATTTTTCATCACTAAGGCAACTATGCCTCCTACTGCTATATTTACAAGAAGAAATACAAGAGGCAAGGCAGACAAGGCAGAAAAGGCAGATAAAGACATAGTATTCAAAAGGCCTCCTCTAAACCTTCAAGAAAAGCTCAAACTCTTTAGAGATGGATCAGGATCTGGAGTAAGTAACATAAAATCCTTGAGATATGAAACCAGATCGGAAGCAGAACAGAAGGAAATAGAAGATGCTGTTATTGAGAAGATGGGACAGTGGAAATACTCTCCTGAAGAAATTGCCCCACAGGTTCCAGCAGTTCTATTGAATCCAATAAAAATGAGATGGAGCAATGCAAGGCAAACTGTGATAGACATATTTGATCAAAACCTGAGACAGTTGATGCCGAGCTTGAAAAATGATGAAGTAAAGAAGGCATTAAAAGAAAATGAAAATAAGATGACATTGAAGTTCAATACTTGTTTGATTTTGATCAACAATATTGAATCGGTTGTGAAGGCTGCAAATGCTACATGGAAGAACATATA
Source organism: Chamaecyparis obtusa (assembly GCA_027943335.1). Classification (NCBI taxonomy): domain Eukaryota; kingdom Viridiplantae; phylum Streptophyta; class Pinopsida; order Cupressales; family Cupressaceae; genus Chamaecyparis; species Chamaecyparis obtusa. The sequence continues at coordinate 439,177 of BSBK01002333.1, forward strand.
CCACCTTCACCAACCGAGCATTGAAACTGTAATAATAAAAGATATTGAAGATGACAGTGATGAACAAGAAGAAGACACTGAGGTAGATGATACTGTGAGGATAGCAGCAAAAGTCATTGCATCCCTTCCTACTTCTCCAGTGAAAGTTTCTACATCCAGCCTGGAGACACCTTCAAGCATGGTTGTGACAACTTCCACATTTGTCCAATCATCCATAGCAACAACAGAAGCAGCTACCATTTCTTCTACCGAGCTGCAGTCTCCTGCACCATCAAGTTTTCCAGTTTTTGAATCTTCAAGTGTAAATATTTTAAGCTCTCCAGTAGAAAGTATGCCAGTATCTATAGCCAGACCTACTTTATCTACTGTCACTACTACCAAAGCATTAAGTACAGATAAGCCTAAGGCTCTACCGAGTATAAAATTTTTGGGTAAAAATGTAGTAGAGGATATAGACCTAGATGAAGAGATAGAAATTCCTACATTAGATTTTGCAAATCTCTCAGCGGACCAAATGTAGAATATAGGTGAGATCCTCCAAAGGAAAGCAAAACAAAAGAAACTTAAAGAGGAGAGAGATAAGGAGTATCAAATCATCAAGGATGCTAAGGACATTTTGTCTGATGCATTAGGCATTAAAGTAGACTCCTCCTAGCATGTTTTGTTACAATTAGCAGAAGCAGTTGAGAAATACAATGAGGATTCATCCGGGACAGAAAAGTTAGTTGAAAGAGCCGAGAAGAGATTCAACAATAAAGTGCTTGAGCACATTGCTCAGCACATAGCTATTAACCAAGTGGAATTGTCTTCAGTTTTGTCTAACATTGAATCTATCTATTCGAATGCTACCTCTCTTTTGGCCAGACTATGCAATATTGCCGAGTTCACAAAGGATGTTAAGGATAAAATGAATAAAATGGATGAGGATATGAAGATTAGCATACAGAAGCTGCAACTTGAACCAAGTTCAAGCTCTGCTCATCACATGAAAATCTCACACCTATCTAATATGCAGTCTGATCTACTGAAAGAAGACTCAAGGATCCGGTCCACACTGCTAGACATCCAACACATGATCCTTCCCATCATGAATACAATGTATAAGCACATTGAACATTCCAAAACATTGATTCATGACAATCAGTTCTCTATAGCAGATCACATGATTGAACTCTCTGCAGAAGTCCAAATTGCTATACAAACATGTAAGATCATGCAAGAAAGTTGGGACAGAACCCTAGCACTAATAATGAAGGTACATTCTGATTTCCTATCAAATTTTGGATTCTCTCTGTAAATAACTTGTATATGCACCTTTGGCATTATCGTCAAAAAGGGGGAGATATGTATAGAAGGAGAGATATGTATAGATTTGTATAAGAAACAGTTAGCACATTGAAAGGGGGAGACAATGTATAAAGCCCTATAACAAAGACAAATTTTGAAAAATCAAAATAAAACTCAGCATGATTCGTGTATATAAATTTTGGCCAATAAGTGTTTTTGTCACTAATGCCAAAGGGGGAGATTGTTGGCATTAAGCAGAATTGCCACTAGTGATAACACTTATTTGCGTTCATAGTGCAAACTGAGCAGATAGTGCAAACTGAGCAGACAGTGCAAACTGAGCAGACAGTGCAAATCGAGCAGACAGTGCAAACCGAGCAGACAGTGCAAACCGAGCAGACAATGGAAACCAAGCAAGTTAGTACAAACCGAATAGGACAATGTAAACTGAGTAACATCATGTCTACCGAGTCACCAATATTTACCGAGTTCAAAACCTACCGAGTGATCAGTATGAACCGTGCCTTCACTTCTACCGAGTGCATGACGATGCCGAGTAATGCAGTGGACGCCGAGTATCAGAAAGTCACCGAGTCAGTTTGCAGGAACCATGTAACCATACTTGGGCCGACTTAGTAGCACTTATGTTTATTTGTCAAGCCGACTGTGTAATTGTAATTGTAGTTAATTGTTTAAAACTTGTATATAAACAATGTTGTAAAAATGTAAAGATGTATGAATGAGAAACATATGTAAAAGAGAAAGAAATGTAGAGATAAGCGAATTACAGAAGGCTTCAGAAGTATAAGGTACAGCAAAGATAAATTCATCACAGAAGGTGATCAGTACATCAGTGAATCTCAATCAGCAATCCAGTTGCAAAGCTAGAGATCTACTATTTCATTCTAATAGGTGAATCAGTACTAAATCCTTTAACCGGGTAGACTTAACAGTCTTTTGTAAAATCTCTTTACCGAGTGCATACTTCATTGTATGTTTGTAAATCCTTTAACAGGGTGGATTTAGCAATCCTTATTGCTCCTAACAAGGCAGATCATCAGAAGTGATCAAATTGTAAGCCTTAACCGGCCAACTTTATTCTGCAGTATTAAAGCTTTGTGGGTTTCATCCCCACCCCAGTTTTACTTTCTTTTGGAAGGTTTCTGGGTAACCAAATCTATGTGTCATTATTGTGAATGCTTTTAAGTTTCATGCTTTCTATATGCAAAGGTTAAAAAAAATAAATTACATGTTAAAATTGTGAGAAAATTTGGAGTTACTGATTCACCCCTCCCCTCTCAGTAACTCGGTTAATTCCTGAATATTTCCAACAAAAACATCATGGATTTTCAAAAACACTACAGGTTTTTGACACTATGGTAGATTCTAAAACTATTTCCTGCAGACCTTAAAACTTGAATATCTCCTTGGGTTTTGCAATTCTGCACGTGTAATTTGGACTAGAGCTTGGTGACACAATAAAATACTATGGGCTAAGGGTACACACCATGAAACTCTATGGATTTTCAATCCAAGATGAAACTATGCAACAAGGTGGGATAACTTCAAAATTTGCAAGGAAGAGGCCATTTTCACAGGATTTTGAATTGATAGGAAAATGGACTAACAGTGGCTCTAGTTGGGGACATGTATCTCCTATAGATATAATGAGGACCTCAGATCTCTAGGAAGAAGTAGAGCACCCACTGGAAAAAGCACAGAGACCTCAAAAAACACAGGGAACAGACAAGAAAGGGAAACTATTTACATAATGTACATTTTTTACAAAAAACATACAGCAACAAACAAGAGTCAACTCCTACCTTTGTCAAAAACTTGATTTTCATTTCTTCCTTCATGAGGCACACCAGATATTTTATTTTCATTTGTTTCAATAGGCATGTCAACATGTTCAATCAGCATATCAGGAAGAATAAAGTAACTATCATTGTAGTGCATGTAAATTTTTTTTGCACTTTCTCCCTCTTGCTCACTATGAAGAAAAGATTTAGCATGTCCAAGATCAGCACCGTCAGATAAGAACCTATTCCTTTCCACTAACTCATGGATGCTATGAATTGGAAACACAAAAGCCTGATATTCTACCTGTAGAAAGACCTGATTCATACCTTGACTTTGCATTTCCACAGGTGTAACCGACTAGACCTCAAATGAATAATCAGATTGATACCCACAGATGGAAAATGGGAATCCTGATTCAACTAAGTCTGAGACCTCCACATGTTCTTCAAACAAAAGATTGATAACTCCATGCAATGCACCATGTTGAACATCATGACAAAAAATGGGCTGATAATCATCATAGTCTTCATCATATAAAGTGTTAGTGAACACTTTAAACTCACTACCCATTTTAGGATTATTTAATAACCCATCACTTAAATATTCATGTTCAAACTCACTGACATCACATTAAATTATCACTTCCTTGTGTTCATACTCCTCACTGAAGGAGTGCTCACTTCCATCATCACTTTCTTCCTCCCATGCTGCATGTGATTCACATGAGGACACATCAACATCACTGCCTTCATCATCCTCACCTGAATAGCCACTAAAATCACATTCAGACATCCCTAAATGAATGGAGGATCATGCACACCTTGACCCTAATTCTTGTGCACTACCAAAATCTGAATACTCCTTTAACAAAGATTCATCAAAAGAAGTACCCTCAGCACTAGAAATGGATTTCTCTGGAATACAACTTGTATTCCCCTTTTTCTGATGATCCTTTTGCAACTCATTTAATTCATTATCATCAGCAAACTCCTCTAAGAACAACCACTTGAACTTAGTCAAAGAAGAGATGCATTTTGGGGGCAGATTTAGATACCAATTAGATGCAACCCCTTTTAGGGATCTCCCAAAAAACATCATGCTAACATCCTCATCAAGAATCTGATATTCTATAATAAATCTATAGAATGCTAGGACATGCTTCACTGCTGAATTAGACCTGCAATCAAAAATAGGAATCAAACCCAAAAGCTCACTAGGGAAAGAATGAGGGGATCCTAGAAGAACATAGTCTAAAGGTCTATCCAACTTGAGGAAACTAAGAAGCCTAGACTAACTTTTCCCTTGATTATTTATTTGACTTAATGCAATACTTCCATAGAATTTTGTAGAGATGGAACTGAAAGCTTGAAGTATTCAACCTCTATTCACACCTTACTCCTTTTCCTAGTGCTTGATCACTTAATAAGGAGACATTTTAGATCCTTGAGAAATACCTGGGAATCTTGCAGCATAAGACCTTGTTGATTGGAAAGTAAGCCAGATCTAGAGCTCGCCATGGAACTCCATCAGATTTTGTAATGTAGAGTTGCCACCTCCTTAGAGAGGAAATATATTCTTTTTTTCTGCTCCCAACCAATACAAAACTCCAAGTAACTCACTATTTATTAGAAGAAACACTGATCAAACAGATAAAATCAGAGCCACCACTCACAACTAGGTGAGAAATTTAGCAAATCCTAATTTGTCTATCTAACTCTATGATCTTTTAACCAGACTCCGGGATGATCCAGCCAAGTAGAAGAACTTTCTATCTTTTACTTCTTCCCCAGAAAAGTCACCATCTTGTTGGTGTTCAAAAATGCTTATGCCACTTAGGGCTACCAATATGCCTTGAGACTGATGTTAGGAGTGGTTAGTTCCAAGTATGAGAGCTCTGCAAGACAACTGGATCAACTATAGGGTCTTAATATGCCCTCTTCTTCTTCTGGCTCTGCAAAACCAAGGTGGGTGCACCTAATCCAGATAAAACTCCACTCACTACACACCTTATACTTTTGGATTCATAAAGCAGATCATAGTAAAGGATTATTAAATACTAACCAAGTATTTATTGAATCAACTCTACTATGCAGGGTAAAATGGTCTTGTGAAGGGTATTACTACTAACAACAATACTTAAAACTTAAAATGGTCTTTGATTAATTAGGATAGGGAAGGTAGACAAGAGCCAATCAGACATTGGACTCAACTAAATGTACTAATCATTGATCAGTGACATTATCCATTGGGCAGACCTCACATACAAATAATGAAACATGACCCAACTATTGTCAAAGACTCATAGCCATAAATATAAATGTTCTAGCCCATCCACTACTTATAAGATCCTTCTGTAGACAACCAAGATGAATCTATGTCCCTTCTAAAGTAAATTTCACTTGATCCTAGATCAAGAACTAAAGACAAGAACATCTGCAAAGGTAACCCTATGCAATGGATCAAAAAATCCAAAAATCACATGAATGACACCAAGGAGAGACTTGTAAACATGAAACAGTTATATTAAGTATGATGAGTCATGTACATGATCAAAGTAGGATAGAGATCAAACCACTTCAATAACCTACAAAAGAATTCTAGAAATTTTATTCAGCTTACATGCAATGTGATACAACCCTGCTACAAACCCTTGGAATCAATCAAAATCAAAACCTCTAGACTGATCCCAAATTCAAACCCTTACTCAGTCAAAAAATAAAAAATTTATACCACTCAGTCATCTTGGAAACCCAAAATAGGTTGCAACAAGCTACGGATGACTAGGGCTAGGATTTCAACCACCAAACCCACTGAAACAGTCAAAACTTAATTGCATGGGAAGAACAAGAGGTCACCTAGAGAAAGAGATCTCAAATAGATCTTACAATCATGACAATCATGGAATCAGTACAAAACACCAGGAAGAACCATGAAGAATAGTACAAATCACCACCTGCAAAAAACTCCTTGAGCTCAAAACTGCACCTCACAAAGTACAAAACACCACTGGAATCGACTGTCAAGCACATTGGACCACACCGCTACAACAACTGCCACCAAAAAAATCAAAAACCACTATGGAAACCATAAATTTTAGTACATCCTAGTCGTAGGAAACCCTCTGCAAGTTAATGACTACATTCATGGCACCAAAAGTGAATCACCGGTCATCATTCCAAATCGGATCAACTTTAAGTCCTAACTGTAGATCATTTTATCTTTCCTGGGCTTTGCTACTTAACCTTTATTTTTATTCGTGCCATCGTGTGGTCATGAACTTCACCGCCACAAGAATCTGATTTCATCTTATGCTTGGTCGCATGATCACAAGGTACCAAACTAACCCTTGCGATCATACGACCGCAGTCTCCTAGCCGTGTGGTTACAATCACACACTACCAAAAAGTCCTCGGCCATGTTACCTCCACAACCCCACAACCATGACAACAATTGTCACATGGTCACATAGCATGGAGACAGGCTATGCAAACATGTGACAACCTATGAACCTTAACTGCTTTCATAACCATTGCCACTACCTACCATTAAGTAACAGTCCCACCAAGCACATCCACGTCAGCACTCGTTGGCCAATCAAAGTTCAACACATCACAACACTGAGCAATTGGTCCCATTGACAAACTACCACCTCACCATCGCAGACACATGTCAACTAGTCACATGATCACATAGCCAAAAATTGGGCTATGCGATCATGCCACAGACAACCAAAGGCTGCCACATGACCACCAACAGGACCACAGCCAAAGAAGCTTTACCTTTTGGTGGATCAGACGGTTGTCGCAAAAGCATGGAGGATAAACATCATGCATCTTTACCATGTGAACATATGACAACCACTGATCTTGTCCAAACTTTAACCACACTAGGCAATGGGAAGAACTGGAACCCACCAACAATCGCACTTGCGTAGTTAGGACTGACAAACAAGGAGTGCTGGCAAGAGGAAAGAAATGTGAGGTAAAAAACACACAAAGTTTTTGACATAGCGAAAGATTGAAAACACATAGAGTTTTTGATGCCAGAAGACAATTGCACAAAAGCGGGAAGGCATAAGGTCAAAAATAATGAAGGTTTTCACATAGGCTGAAAACATCATGGATTTTCAAAAACACTATGGGTTTTCGACACTGTGGTAGATTCTAAAACTATTTCTTGTAGACCTTAAAACTTGAATATCTCCTTGGGTTTTGCAATTCAGCACGTGTAATTTGGACTAGAGCTTGGTGACACAATAAACTACCAGGGGCTAAGGGCACACACCATGAAACACTATGGATTTTCAATGCAAGATGAAATTGTGCAACAAGGTGGGATTACTTCAAAATTTGCAAGGAAGAGGCCATTTTCACAGGATTTTGCATTGATAGGAAAATGGACTAACAGAATAATAGTTGTAAATTCTAGAATCACTATTTAGATTATACAAAGATGTGAACAACCAATGCATATTTAAGCATCTATTATTTAAAACTATCTCCTACCACACAGAAGATAAGACAAAAAAACACAATCACAAATCTACATTGGATCCTACATTAATTCAACCAGTAGCTATTCAATATAGCATCTTAGAAATACATGGAAAGACATGCCCACAAGAGGAAATATAATAGTTTATGCAATAATATATCATAACTATCCTTTCCCCTAAGACTATTTCACATAAGAGTACAACCATGTTATAATAGAATAATCCTCTTTTAAATTTCAGGCTCACAGTAAGCAACAAGAACAAAATGGAAATACAAACAAGAAACAAACACTCAAGAAGGATTATCTCTAGGATAGATCCTACCTAGATTCTAGTGAAGACAAACCTTTGGAGAGTAGAAGATCCAAGATTTCCAACCTACTCCAAGCACTCCTTCAAATCCGTCCTACAAGCAAGCTCCAACCTCTCCCAGAAGCAATCTCATTCACATCCTCTTAGAGAAAAATTAGTTCTCTCTTCTCTAAGCTATAGAAATATTTTATCAAAGATAAAGCCTCTCGTCAAATTAAAATTTCCTATGCCAACTCTCCACACATAGGAAAATCTCTCCTATAAATAGATTGGGGAGTAGCTGCCTAGGTATTCCAACTGATGCAAGTATCCACCAGTTATTCGTTAACAATACGGTTTGCATAACCATTCCCATAAAAGGATAAATAAATATTATTTAATAAAATTATAAATCTATGTCTCCTAAACATAAGGGTAGAAAAATAGATAATACTATTTTTAGAAATAATGTACTAAGTTACATAAGCATGGTAGAAAGAATTTACCAAACACATCTCCATTAAATGAAAGTAACATAGATTTATTATTATCTAAAAATAATAATTTTCTTCACACATGTTGGCACCTACAAATTTTCATGGCCCTACCATTTTTCTTCCAGTCTCTACAGTTGTTTCTCCCTGTTTTCTGGGTAAAACCCTTGGTAATATTTAAAAAACTAGCCGTTGTGTTCACAAAACCCTTTGTAATGCCTTGGCCCTATTCTATTTTAAAGTTACTTTTTCAGGCCACTTAAAACTCTAAAATGCATGTGCTAAATGTTTTCCCACTTTGTCGCATGATCACGTGAACCTTTTTCATGGTACATGATGTTGCGACTAAAGGTTTTATTTTCCTCGGTGGCCTTTAGTTTTCCTAAGTCCTCTATGCCTAAATTTTTCCTTAAAGCCTAAGTCTCAACATTAATTCTTTCGTATGTTTTGGCTTGTATTTTCTTGGGCCCAATCTTCTAACACCATCTTGATCTAATGGTTGTCATGAAAGCACAAGGGTTTTGTTAGAGGCTTGTGCCTTTGCGATGGCCGTTGATTCATTTCCATGATGTAACCTTTCATTGCAGGTGGGTCTGAAGTGACACATAAGTACAAATGGCAAGCTATGATTGGACCATGGGTGAATGACTAGATATGCTATCAATGGGACCTATTTTTTGGCTTGTTAGAGGGTCTCAACATTCTCAGTTGATCTACAGTGGGCACTTCTTCTCATGAGATGTGTCAGAGCTATGCTATCTTAAGCTGACTGTTGATCTCATATCCTATCAAAGGGTTGTCAAAGTAGGAAGAGATTCTCTGATGCAGGAGCATCCTAGGTGTAAGAGAAATCTTGCATCACCCAAAAAAAAATATTTCTATTTTTATATTCAATAAGGACTATTTTGTGCAGAGCTGCTATTTATGGAAAGTTATTATTTTTGGTAACTTTTGTATGTGCTCAGAATGATCTGATTTCTTTCTTGGAGGTTCATTTTGGTCATATAAGTCTACCAGTAAAGTTTCATTGCTAGATCAAGTGTATATTGGAAGATATTGAAGATTTTTGGTATTGGCAGCAGGGTACAGAAACTTTGAACTCAATTTTGAAGGCTTTAGAGGCCCTGGATGAGGTCAAAAATTTGGGTGAGGGGCACTTGCGTGAGTCAAGCCTGTAGAGCACTTCGTGGCATTTCTGAAATGGGGTTATAATAGCCGATCGGGTCAACTGGTGATGACTTATGGTGTTCTGAAGTTGGGCCACCTGAAATGGTAGAAAATAATTTTCTTCAAAATTTCTATTCAGGTTTCAAAGGTTATCTTGAGCTGACTATGATGTAATAAAATGTAAAATAAAATAATTCTAAGTTTGGTCGGCCTTATTGGCTAAAATTCTAGAACCTTCCCAGGCGGTGGAAAATTGCCTATATAAGGAAGGCTGTATTATTGTCTTAGGCAGTTCAAAATAGTTCTGGGTAGTAGATCTAGGTATTGATTCGAGGCTTTGTCCTACAAAATATTGTAAGGGAATGCCCATGTGGCTTTGCATATTGTAATTCTGAAAGTTTGTAATTCCACATTTGTGGAGATAATAAGAAGCTAATTTTCTTTTCTTGCATATTATTGTTGTTGTTTCTCTATTTCTGTTGTGTTTGTGGCATTAAGGGGAGCACCCTTCATCATTCTCAATCCGATGGTTGTCTTATAATTTGATGGAATCTTTTGGCTCTACATGAAGATGAGACAATCGTTGATCTTCTTGATGTGGGCCCAATAAATTTCTCAGTCTTTTGGCGGTTCTGACAAATGTTTGCTTGGTTCGCTGGTTCACATGATGTTTTAGCAAAGGGTCTAAAGACTTAGCGATTTGGAAAATAGTGTTCACATAGTAGCCAAATGATTTAGCGATGCTCTCAAAGTTCTCATGAATGGGTGAGGTTTTGTTTAGTCACGTGTTCGCCAAATGGATAGAAGGTTAAGGGTTAGCTGAGGATAGTGGGACCACATGTTGATTCATCACTGAGGTGTTAGTTTCTGATTGAATGAGCTAGAGGATGATGTAGAATACTATAGGGTGGGGCCATTGTCAGAGAAGTCAGTGATGAGGACAAGATCTACGGTTGGTGTAAGATCTCATGGGTTATGTCAGAGCCATGAGATCTTGCACCCACCATCTGATTTCAAAGGCTTATTGAATGTGGGTCCTATGTCAAAGAAGACCGAGCATGAACAGCAAATAACATGGTGATAGGTGGCATAAAGCAGGCCTAGGTGGGGGTCTAAGGTCTAGCAGTCTAGATAAATAAATTTAGCGGCCCGATGAATTCATTTCTTTTCACTTGTTCATGAAATGAGATGGCGATATTTTAAATTGGCTAGCGATTCAGTGAAGGAAGGTCGCGCGATCGCTAAGTATTTTGGTAGAGACATAAAGTGTTTTGTGAACTAGTGAAATCCTTCTATCACCAGTTCACCAAATAAGGACTAGGGTTAGTGACTTTCCTTTGATCGCTAAGTCACAGGGTTAAGCCTAGGTTAGGATTTTCATTTCGTGAATAGGAAATTGCTTAGTGACACAGTTGCTAAATGTAAACCAGGATTCCTATAATGGTTAAGTCATGAAAAACCCATGAAACATGAAGATCGAATGGTCACAATATAAAGTTGATTCAAGTTTGAATATTGACTACCAATTTGCTGCTAGCGCTATGATACTATCTGTTTAATTTCAAATTCAAATTTGGGAAGGGTTTCTAGTGACAAAAAGGACCAAAATTTATGGTTTTAGCGGCAGGATTTGATGAAGTTGTTGTGTTGATTGCTGCAGGGTGGTCAAGAGGGTTTGATGATTGATTGTAGATGCCTGTACCATCATAAAATGGACATAGTTAAAGCTCAAGGCATGTTGTAGGTGTACAATTAGACTGAAAAGGCATGGTGTTTGCATGATCTTTAGTACAAATCAAAGGATTTTCATTGATGAAGATCAATTTTGGGTCCGTTTTGTTCAGGTTCCTTGGTTTTCTCCCCTAGAATTAATTTTTGATTGGTGTTGGTTGGTTTAGTGGGTGAAACCCTAACCCTAGCTATCTGAATCTTGTTGCATCCTGAATCCTTGAGGATCCTAGGATAGCTATTGGTATAAGTAGTAAGAGTTCTAATTTTGTAGGGGTTCCTAAACTTTTTTGGTCTCTTAGCTTTCTGGTTTTCCATTTTTTTTGGTTCTTGGTTCCAATCTTTGGAAATCCAAGGGATTCTATTCTCTGGTTCCATATTCTTGATGGTTGAATGTTGATAATACAAATTTTGTAGAGTAGATTATTGATCCTATGATTTTGAGTAAGGAGTTTACTTGTATGTATTGATACACTTCCATGAAATACAATACAATTTCTACCCTGGTTTTGTTATTGTCTCTTTGCTTTTTGTTTGTTCTTGTATGTCTCTATTTGTAAGGCATCTAGAACATACTAGTTGTAAGGCAACTATCTAATTGTTGTATGAGTTTCTTTCACGGAAAGAATTAAATCCTTATGTGAAATTTTAGAGAATGAATACATCTATGTAAGATCTTGATGGTAGTAGACCCAAATTGAGAAGATAGTTTGTAAGGAAATCTATCCAAATTGTATGTGGTTTGTAAGGCATATCACTGTATTTCTTAGAAATTCCTCTATTGATTTATGTTAGACTCTTTGCCTAAAGGATTAGGCACTGATCTGATCTCTCTCATTCAAACACTTTTCAATCATCAAACACAAAATTCATCATTACCAATATCATTTCATTTCATGTTCATGTACCTAAAAAATAGGACTTTCCCTGATGTTTTACAGTCTATAGTTGTTGATTCTTTGAAGAGTGAATCAAAGGTTAGCCTTCTTTGAGTTTTACTCATAAAAGAGGAAGGACTCATCACCCTTATGCCATTGTTCATGTTATCATACTAGGAGTTTCATTAGTCACATTCTGGAATAGGTTGTTCTCAGCTGTCTTCAGAATTATCTTTCAAAAAAGTACCTCTAATAAACTCAATAGCATGACAATGAAGACCTAATCCACCATTCAATAGTTTACTTGAAAGATAGTAACCTATTTGTAGGCAATACTCACCTGAGTCCTATGGAGCTCAAAGTAGAAGGAGGATCTTATCCAATCCTCCTCAATTAGGCTTTTCTTGCAAACTTGGAAACCTATTTACTTAGAATCAAGCCAATGTCTTTACCAAGTTTGACCCACAAGAAAAATCCCTAATAGATTGGTGACTCTACTAGGGAGTTGTATGAGATATTTTTCTCAGTTGTAGGGTTTAGTTGAGCCAAGGCTCTTACCCTATACAAACTAGTTGGTTACTATTGGTGTCTATAGTTTAAAAAGAAAAATTCCCAAATTTTTGGTTGGTGACTCTAGCAATCTCTGCAGCAAAACTAGTCAGAAAATCATTCACAAGATGAGTTACAGAGGTACTAGGTCTCAAAGAAATAACCTTCCTAAGGACAGATTGGGAGAAGGTATTCCAAGTACTTCTAGACCTAGTCAGACAAAGAGAGGAAGAAGGAATAGAAATAAGCTTCATGCTTAGAAACATAGAGAAAATGCTAGACAAGAGGAACAAATCCAGTCTATTCAAATGAATCAAGAAGGAAATACCTCTAAATATGAGGAGGCTATTGATTTGGGCTTGAACCAATATGAAGATGAGGTTCAAGTAGGAGATGTTGAATCTAAGACTACTCTCTCTGAATAAGAAGAAATTTTTGAAGAGGTCTATGAGTTGGATAGGAGAGTCCAAGAACAAATCCATCTAAGATAGAAAAGAGACAAGTAAAAAGAGGAAAAGATCATACATGCTATGATTAGAGCTGATCAATTGAAGAGACAATTGTTAGAACTTGAGGCCATGAATCAGGATCATGTGATAGAACAAGCAGAAGATCATCCTATTGTCCATAATATCTATGAGACAAGAAATCCTAGGGACAAAGGTAAACAAAAGGTTGTAGGAGTTTCAATAAATGAACCAAATCATGTAAAGAAGTCCATGGATCAAGCAGAAAGATTAGAGGCTGACTTGGAAGAAGCAAAAAGAAAACAAGAATTGTTGGCCAAAGAGTTAGAAAAGGCAGAGCTTGAAGCCACTACTACTAAAATGAAAAGAAAGATTGATTTCCTTAGGCAATCTTCTAGACATGCTAATACCCTTTCCACTTCTCAAGCACAAGGAGAAAATGTGTTGAATACTGCTACAACTTTAGGTATGCCTAAGATTTCTAATATTTCTAATACTCAAACATCTGCATCTTTAGGCGGTGACCCATCTCAAGTAGGTCCCATTCATGAGAGGCATAAGCAATTGGTTTTTATTGGGATTCCTTGTTATCCAAATCCCATCCCTGATGAAATTAGGAAGAAGATCCCAAAATTCACTAGAAGCAATGCAGTTACTTGCGAAGAGCATTTGAAAAGTTTCATTGATGTGATATATGACTACAATATTGAGCCTAATGATGTGATCATGAAGCTTTTTGTTCAATCTCTGACTGAAGATGCTAGAGATTGGTTTAGAAATTTACCTCATGCTAGCATATGTTCATGGAATCAGTTTAGGTAGTCTTTTAAGGAACATTATGGTGATAAAACCAATGAAGGCTTCATGCTTAATGAGTTCAACAACATAAAAAAAAATTCAAATGAGGGTGTTGTTGAATTCAATGTTAGATTTCAGAAGGCCATGCATAAATTGTTGCAAGTTATCAGATTGGATGATAGGGTGTGTCTTGTCACATACCTAAATGCTTTTGATTCAAAGATGGGATATCTTTTGAGGGATAAGAATCCTAGGAATCTTGTAGAGGCTTATAAATTGGCTATTAATATAGAGAGCAATAGAAGAATATCAAGGAAATTGGGAAGGAGAGAAGATTGTCAGCCATCAGTCTCAAATAGAAGAGAACCAGGGAAACCTAATGCAAAGCCAAAAGATGATGATAGTTTGAAACAAATCTTGAAAGCAATAAAGGATTTAAATCCTAGTGAAGCAAGAAATAGTAGAGTGCAAGGAAATGATAGACCATCTTTCAATAACTTTAATAAGTTACCAAGAATGTAGAACTATCCCTATAATACTCAATGGAAGGATGGGAATCCAGTGCTTCCTGAAAGAAAAGATAAAGCAAATGAGAAGACCCCTGACCCTTTGCATAGAGATACAGTGAATATGAATGATGATGTTCCATGGTGTATTGTTTTCCAATCACCTCATGATCCCTATTACTGTGCTATTACTCAAAGTGTTTCTGTAGATGGAGATGAAGGCAACAACAATGATGATACTTATGATGATCAAGGGTGTGGTATAACTTCTTCATACATATATGATGAGTTAGATTCTATAGATGAAGATGAAAACCAAGATGCTGGTAGTTCCCAAATAAAAAATGAGGTTTACCATCATCAAGTGTTTTTTGATGAAGAAGATAATCACCTTGATGTAGTTCGGTGCAATACTCTATGAAGTGATGGGTCAGTAATGTTGAGAAGACCTTCTAATGAAGAAATTGTGAAAATCATAGCAGACATGGTGTCCTAAGTTAAAAGCAACTATAATATGAGAAATAGGGTGGTAGGTAGTCCAAGTGGTAGGCCTGCTAGAATTTTCATCAAGAAAATAGAAAGGGATGAAAAACAAGCCCAAAATAAGCAAAAGGTTACTGACACTATTGACAAAACCAAAGTGAAGAAAAATGTCAACTTCACAAAGCCAATTGTGGTTTACAAGGTAAAAGCTAAACCTCTTGAAGATTTTGTTTCTCCTTTGCAAGAGAAAGAAAAGGGTTAGTGCAAAGATAGTCCCAATGTGGTTACACATGAAGAAGATAAAGAGGTCACTACCATTGGGCAAGATGTAGTTGACCCCAAGTATGTTCCCATTGACATGAGAAAATTATTGTCACAAATCACTGTCAAGGTCCCCTTATTAGAAATGATGAGGATAGAGGAGCATAAATTTAAGGCTTTGAGTTGGGTAAAAGGAGCCTTTTCCTCTGATACCCAAAGTTCCACCAAGGCTGATGGAATAGCTGCAGCAGAAAGTGATTCAATTGAGAACTAGTGTGGGGAGATCATCTCTAAGATTCCTCAGATTTATTTGGACACTAATGTTGCTAATGCTATGTCAGGAATAGTTGATCCTTTCTTTTTGTCCTTAATAGTGAATGGAAAGTTGTTAAGAAATTGTATGATTGATTCAAGAGCCTCTAATACTGTTATGCCTGCAGAAATAATGAGATCCTTGGGTCTGAAAGTAGATACACCTCATGGTAGGTGTCAGGCTATGGATTCAAGAGAGGTCCCTATTATTGGTACTATAAAAGCACTTCCTTATAGGTTGATAGCTTTCCTTGACAAGTTGCTAACAATGAGTGTTCTAGTGGTAGATATTCCCCCTCATTATGGGATGTTGTTGTCAAGGAAGTGGAGTGCTCAGATGGGAGGTAGCATCCAGTGTGATCTATCCTTTGTAACTTTCAATATCGATGGTGACAATGTGAAAGTATTCAGAGAAGGTAGAACTCCACATATGATTGAAATAAATGATGATCATTTAAATTGTTGTGTGGATGTTGACATGGAGAATTTCAAATTAGAAGAAATTGTCCCACTAGTGGAAGAGATAGATCCACTAGTTGTAGAATTAAAGGAATAGAAAGATGGATTGTGGTAGATGTATTTTGATGGAGCATGCTCAAAAGAAGGCTCAGGAGCTAGAGTCTTATTCATATCTCCATCAGGTACCACTTTTAAGTATTCATTCTCATTTAATTTTCAATGCACAAATAATACTGCTAAATATGAAGCATTATCTTTGGGATTGAATATTGCTATCAAACATGGGATAAAATGTTTAAAGGATTTTGGCAATTCTGAGCTTGTGGTGGCACAAGTTTGATCTAAATATGCTGTCAAAAATGATAGATTGAAATTGTATAAACATGTGGTATGGGATCAGATTGAAATGTTTGATGCTTTCAATATATGTTGGGTAGAAAGATCAAATAACATAATGGCTGATTTTTTGGCCAATTTTTCTCTAAAAAGGGATGATTCAACTTTGTTTGGAGTATCAATTCTTCAAGTAAAAAGTAAACCAATTATTGCAGACAACATTTACAATTGGCAGGTCTTTGAGGATGATCATGACATTTTGAGATTTATTCATTGTCTTGATATATATGAGGATCAGCCTATAGACTGCAACACATTGATTGAGGAAATTGAAGGTAAGGACATGATCATGGGAAGTGAGGTGATCCAGTTGAATTCAAATAGTATTCCTAAAGTCTTAACTAAGTTAAAAGCATTGTATAGTAGCCAAAATGATCATTTGTCAAAAATAATTAATGCTAATGTAGAAGATCTGGAGTAAGTGAATTTGGGATCACACAATGCTCCTCAATTGGTTTATATTGGAAAAGGATTAACCCCTCAATTGAAGGATAATTTGATAAAGTTGTTGAGGAGGTAAAAGCATGTGTTTGAATGGTCTTATGATGACCTAAAATCCTATAGAGAGGACCTTTTCCAACATGAAATCCCATTAAAGCAAGATGTCAAACCATTCAGGTAAAAGTAAAGGCCAATTAATCCATTATTGGCTCCTAAGATGCAGCAGGAGCTAGTTAAGTTTAGTGATGTTGGAATAATTCAACCTATAAGGCATTCAACTTGGATACCTAATTTAGTCCTAGTTAGAAAGAAGAATGGTGACATTAGATTGTGTGTGGACTTTAGGAATTTGAATGTTGCATCATTAAAAGATAATTATTCACTACCTAACATGGAGGAAATGTTGTACATGGCCACTGGTTGTGAGTTATTATCTATGATGGATGGCTTCTTTGGATATAACCAGGTGTTGGTGAAAGAATCTGAACAATTCAAAACTACATTCACAACACCTTGGGGAACTTATGTGTATGTCAGAATGCCCTTTGGTCTCAAAAATGCTGGAGCAATTTTCCAAAGAGCCATGGAGGTTGCTTTCAAAGAATACATAGACTTGTTTATGGTTGTATATCAGGATGACCTAACTACTTATTCCAAATTGGCTATCAACCATTGTTCACACCTAGAAAATTTTTTTGTCAAAGCTCTGGAGTATGGTGTGTCCCTGAATCCTAAAAAATGTAATTTTGTAGTCAAAGAGGGAAAGCTTCTAGGACACATTGTATCAAAAGATGGGATAAGAATTGATCCAGAGAGAGTTGAAGCAATCAGGAAGGTATCTGCACCAAAAAATCTTAGGCGGGTGCAATCCTTTCTAGGGAAGATCAATTTTGTTAGGAGATTCATTACAAATTTTGCTGAAATTATCAAACCTATAGTAAAGTTGTTGAAAAAGGATGTGAAGTTTCAATGGACTCTAGAGGCTTAGGCTGCATTTGAGAAAATTAAAGATGTGGTCCAACAAGCACCTGTACTTAGATCTCATAATTATACTAGACCTTTTTCATTGTTCTCTTTTGCATCATTTCACACCATTTCTATTGTTCTATTACAAAAGGACAATGAGGGTTTTGAACATCCAATTGTATTTTTTAGAAAATCCTTGCAGGATGCTGAGTTGAATTATGAGATGATGGAGAAGCAGGCATATGCATTGGTAAAAGTAGTCAAATCTTTTAGGCCTTATCTAGTGTGTGCAAAGGTTGTTGCATATGTCCCACATTCAGCAGTAAAGGATGTTCTTACTCAATCTGAAGTCACTGGTAAGATATGCAAGTGGATTACTAGAATTCAAGAATTCAATTTGGAAATTCATATCAGTAAGCTTGTGAGAGGACAAGGTCTGGAAAAATTGATGATTGAAGAAAATATGGACTTAGTAAAAGTAAATAATGAAGGAACTCCAGATATGACAATCACAAGTACTGAATTGCAACTAGAATATGCTAATATTGTCTATTTCATAAAGAATGCTAGATGCCTAGACTATATGAAAGATAACCAAAAGAGGCCTTTGAAATTGCAAGATCAGAAGTATACATTGCTACAAGGAGACTTGTATTGGAAAAATAGAGATGGAGTCTTGCTATTCTGTCTTGACAAATATCAGGCAGAGAAGGTTTTAAATGAAATGCATGCTGGTGTTTGTGGAGGTCATTTTTCAGCAAGGACTACTACTCACAAGGTTTTAAGGGTAGGTTATTATTGGCCTACATTGTTTAAGGATTCATTCCAATATGTTAGGAAATGTGAAGCTTGTCAGAGGTTTGCTTTAAAATTAAAGTACTCAAGAGCATTGTCATTAAACCCAATAGTTGTTGAAGCACCATTTGCCATGTGGGGCTTAGATTTCATAGGTGAGTTTACTGAGAAATCTAGTAGAGGACAGAGTTATATACTTGTTGCAACTAACTATTTCACAAAATAGATAGAGGCTATTCCTACAAAGAGGGCAACAAGTAAAGTGGTGATTGATTTCTTACTTGACAATATTTTGACTAGATTTGGTGTTCCTGTGAAGTTGATTACAGATAATGTAATGTGTTTCAAATCAAATGAGTTTAAGGAGTTTTGAAAAGATAATGGGATCATGACTTCCTATTCATCTCCTTATCATCCTCAGGAAAATGGACAGGCTAAGTCTAGCAATAAAAGTATCTTGACAATCCTGAAGAAGACACTTGAAAAAAATAAGAGAGCTTGGCATTCCAAGTTGAGATTGGCTTTATGGGTAGACAATATTATAGTGAAAAGAGCCATTGGGAGGTCTCCCCTTGAGCTTGTGTATGGTTTGCAGTCAAGGCTACCTATAAATAATCTAATTCTAGTTTATTAGTTTATTTAGGATGAAGAGTTGGATGTCACAAAGCCAATGTAGAATAGAATTATCCAGCTGACTGAGTTAGATGAACAGAGAAAAGAGAGTCAAAAGAATAATATCAAGTTGCAATAGAAGATGAAGTACTTATTTGACAAAAGAGAAACTACCAAAAAATTCAAGGTTGATGATTTGGTAGTTCAATGGAATGTGAGGGAAAAAGATAAGGAGAAGCATAAGAAATTTGAATCACTATGGCTTGGTCCTTTTGTGATTCATGATAGTTTTGGGAAGGACTCCTACTTGTTGAAGAACATGGATGGTGAAGTCTTTGAATTGCCAGTGCATGGGAAATTCTTGAAGCCCTTCTTCAGTTAAGTTTTTGATTATCATGCATGTGTAAATACTTTGTAAATTTCCATATAGGTTGGTTTCCTTTCAGGTTGTGTGTTTCTTTCCCTATTTTTAGGTTAGTGTGGTTTTTGGTCTGCATCCTAGAGTCCTGTGGTTCTTGTTAAAACTTGCATTTCAACATCCTCAGATAGAGCCACTGTTGGCACCTGCAAAGTTTCATGGCCCTACCATTTTTCTTCTGGTCTCTATAGTTGTTTCTCCCTATTTTCTAGCTAAAACCCTTGGTAATATTTCAAAAACTAGCCGCTGTGTTCACAAAACCCTTTGTAATGCCCTGGCCCTGTTCTATTTTAAAGTTACTTTTTTAGGCCACTTAAAACTCTAAAAAGAATTTGCTAAATTGTTGCCCCCTTTGTTGCATGATCATGTGAACCTTTTTCATGTTATGCAATCTTGTGACTAAGGGTTTTATTTTCCCCGGCGGCCTTTAGTTTTCCTAAGTCCTCTGCACCTAAATTTTTCCTTAAAGCCTAAGTCTCAGCATTAATTCTTTCCTATGTTTTGGCTTGTATTTTCCTAGGCCTAGTCTTCTGGCACCATCTTGATCCAACTATTTTCATGAAAGTGTAAGGGTTTTGTCAAAGGCTTGCACCTTTTTGATGGCCATTGATTCATTTCCATGACGTAACCTTTCAATGTAGGTGGGTCCGAAGTGACATGTAAGTACAAATGGTAGGCTGTGATTGGTCCATGGGTGAATGACTGGATATGTTGTCAGTGGGACCTAGTTTTTGGCTTCTCAGAGGGTCCTAACATTGTCAGTCGATCTATTGTGGGTGCTTGTTCTCATGAGATGTGTCAGAGCTATGTCATCTTAAGCCAGTCATTGATCTCATATCCTGTCAGAGGGTTGTCAGAGTAGGGAGAGATTCTCCATCTGACGATTGTCTTATAATCTAATGGAATATTTTGGGTCTATGCAAAGATGAGACAACCCTCGATCCTCTTGATGTGGGCCTAGTAAATTTCTTAGTCTTTTCGTGGTTCTAACAAATGCTTTCTTGGTTCGCTAGTTCATGTGATGTTTTAGCGAAGGGTCTAAAGACTTAGCGATTTGGAAAATAATGTTCACATAGTAGCCAAATGATTTAGTGATGCTCTCAAAGTTCTCATGAATGGGCGAGGGTTTCTTTAGTCACATGTTCACCAAATGGATAGAAGGTTAAGGGTTAGCAAAGGACAGTGGGACTGCATGATGATTCATCACTGAGGTGTTAGTTTTTGATTAACTGAGCTAGAGGATGATGAAGAATACTACAAGGTGGGGCCATTGTTAGAGGAGTTAGTGATGAGGACAAGATCTACGGTTGGCGTAAGATCTCATGGGTTGTGTCAAACCCATGAGATCTTGCACCCGCCATCTGATTTCAAAGACTTACTAAATGTGGGTCCTATGTCAGAGATGACCAAGCATGAATAGAAAATAACATGGTGATAGGTGGCATAAAGCGGGCCTAGGTGGGGGTCTAAAGTCTAGCAGCTAGATAAATAAAGTTAGTGGTCTGATGAATTTCATTACTTTTCACTCATTCACGAAATGAGATGGTGGTATTTTAAATTGGCTGGCAATTCAGTGAAGGAAGGTGACATGATCACTAAGTATTTTGGTGCAGACGTAAAGTGTTTTGTGAACTGGAAAAATCCTTCTATCACCAGTTCACCAAATAAGGACCGGCGTTAGTGACTTTCCTTTAATCACTAAGTCACAGAGTTAAGCCTGGGTTAGGATTTTCATTTTTAGTCATACGATCAATAAATGTAAACTGGGATTCCTATAATGGTTAAGTCATGAAAAGCCCGCAAAGGATGAAGATCAAATGGTCATGATATAAAGTTGATTCAAGTTTGAATATTGACCACTGATTTATTGATGGTGCTATGATACTAGCCATTTAATTTCAAATTCAAATTTGCAGAGAGTTTCTAGCGATAGAAAGGACCAGAATTTATGGTTGTAGTGGCAAGATTTGATGAAGTTGTTGTGCCAAATACTGTAGGGTGGTCCAGAGGGTTTGATGATTGATTCTAGATGCCTATACCATCATAAAATGGACATAGGTAAAGCTCAAGGTATATTGCAAGTGTATAATTAGACTAAAAAGGCATGGTGTTTACGTGATCTTCGGTACAAATCAGAGCATTTTCATTGATGAAGATCAATTTTGGGTCCTTTTTGTCCAAGTTTCTTGGTTTTCTCCCCTAGAATTAATTATTGATTGGTATTGGTTGGTTTAGTGTGTGAAACCCTAACCCTAGCTATTTGAAGCTTATTGCATCCTGAATCCTTGAGGATCCCAGGATAGCTAATGGTATAAGTAGTAAGAGTTTTGATTTTGTACGGGTTCTGAAAGTTTTTGGGTCTCCTAGCTTTCTGGTTTTCCATTTTTTTTTTGTTTCTGGTTCCAATCTTTGGAAATCCAAGGGATTCTATTCTTTGGTTCCATATTCTTGATGGTTGAATGCTGATAATACAAATTTTGTAGAGAAGATTATTGATCCTATGATTTTGAGTAAGGAGTTTACTTGTATGTATTGATACACTTCCATGAAATACAATACAATTTCTACCCTGGTTTTGTTATTGTCTCTTTGCTTTGTGTTTATTCTTGTATGTCTCTATTTGTAAGGCATCTAGAACATACTAGTTGTAAGGTAGCTATCTAATTGTTGTATGAGTTTCTTTCAAGGAAAGAATTAAATCCTTATGTGCAATTTCAGAGAATGAATACATCTATGTAAGATCTTGATGGTAGCAGACCCAAATTGAGAAGATAGTTTGTAAGGCAATCTATCCAAATTGTATGTGGTTTGTAAGGCATATAACTATATTTCTTAGAAATTCCTCTATTTATTTATGTTAGACTCTTTGCCCAAAGGATTAGGCATTGATTTGATCTCTCTCATTCAAACACTTTTCAATCATCAAACACAAAATTCATCATTACCAATACCATTTCATTTCATGTTCAGGTACCTAAAAAATAGGACTGTCCTTGATGTTTTACAGTCTATAGTTACTGATTCTTTAAAGAGTGAATCAAAGGTTAGCCTTCCTTGAGTTTTACTCATAAAAGAGGAAGGACTCATCACCCTTATGCCATTGTTCATGTTATCATACTAGGAGTTTCATTAGTCACATTCTACAATAGGTTGTTCTTAGCTGTCTTTAGAATTATCTTCCAAAAAAGTACCTTTAATAAACTCAATAGCATGACAATGAAGACCTAATCCACCATTCCATAGTTTACTTGAAAGATAGTAACCTATTTGTAGGTAGTACCCACCTGAGTCCTATGGAGCTCAAAGCAGAAGGAGGATCTTATCCAATCCTCATCAATTAGGCTTTTCTTGCAAACTTGGAAACCTATTTACTGAGAATCAAGCCAATGTCTTTGCCAAGTTTTATCCACAAGAAAAATCCCTAACAACATAATTTAATTAATTTATTATATAATAATATATATTTATATATGTATTCATAGGAATATGTGTGCACCCATATGCTTATGTGTACATATACCATAAGCAAGTCACATTATTATTAACATTATAATAATTAAATATTATGACCATTATTATTTAAGCCAAATACTAAGCAAGTCACAATATTATTAATATAATAAATAATTAAATATTATGAATATTATTATTTAAACCAAATACATTATAATCTAAATCCACTACTAATTTATATCCCCAAAATATAATCATGATCTACATATATATGTATGTATCTACTTATGTACATATTTAGTAACATAAAATAAGAGCTTCCTTATTAACACCTCATCCTAATCAAAACATAAACCTTTCAAACATGAAAGAAATAATCCAAAAAACTAGAATGCATCATCCACACTAGAAACAGACTCAGGAATTCCCTTGACCTAAGGATAAAAGGGTCAGGGGTAGAATTCCTTCCCATGAAACCTGGTGATATCTCCATAACTACAACAATGATTAAGGATTTTGAGGGATCGCTTAGACCTATGAATCCAGGTGGAGATGATACCCGGTACTTGCAATCCTACATCACCAAGAAGAGATACATATATATATATATAGATATACATACAAATCAAATATATGCAAATAGATGACCAGGATCAATACATCGTGTGAACCTCAACTAAGTGAGTAACTATGACTTCATCTTGAGTCATGAAAACACATCAAACACATATGCATGAAACATTAAACATCATGATAATGGTTAGATTCAAATATTTGGGTTAGATCCATAAAATATATAAAGATAGATGGTTTTCTAATTTCATGAACATATAAATGATAACCATAAATGAGCATATCAATCATCTGATAAACATATCATCATCCACAAAACATAAATGTAAATGTACAGTTATAACTATCATAATAGAATGTCCAAATCAAGAAGTCCAAGTATCACCATAGGAGAGGGTATTACACATGTCTTCTAGATACTTCCATATCTTATATGCTTTTTCATTCTTCTTGATCTCTAAAAACTCACTATCAGATAGGGCACTGATAAGTGCTTCATTATAAATAGAATTTGATGTGAACAACTTTTTTTTCTTCAGTGTTGCATCATCTTTTGCAACATCTGCTAGAGAGGGAATCTCAACTTCTTTAGTAGCGACTTCACAAATTTCAAAAGCAATGTACTGCAAATGTGTCATCATTTTGTTCTTCCAATATAGATATTTCTCTCCATCACACTTAGGAATTTATTTTCTAAATTATGCCATCTAATCAACCTCAATCTATTAAAAATTCTCTCTAAGGTACTTGGCTTTGATACCAATTGTTAGTAATAGCCCCAAGAGATAAATGAGAGGGGGGGTGAATCAATTCAATAAAAGTTTCAATTCTTTATCCAATTAAGTGTATAACAATATTAAGCATAAACATAATGAAAGAAAACTTAACACAACACCATATTTTTGGTTACAAGGAAACCCAAATAGGTAAAAACTCCAGTGGGAATTGACACCCACTAAGAACTGCACTAGTGTATTATAATCCCTGTTAGAAGATCTTACAACCCTGTTAGGAGTTGATCTTTACAATGCAATAAGTACAATGATGTGGTCAAGGGTCAGACCTTATTAGGAGTCTTTTACAATTAACTTTGTTAGGGGTGAGGATGCACTATTTGAGATCTCACTGCGCAAAGGGGTGAGGGCTACAACCTTCTGTATAATAGATACACACTATATCTGGATCTTGGTGAACTGCGAGGTAGACCTACTGTCTTAATCAGTTCCAATGAATATCACACATTCTTTACTTTGTTAGTCTATTAGAACCATCTTGAAATCATATTATAGAAATAATAAAACTCTCCAATAAAACCTTTGTCAACTCTACTAAGCACAAAACACAAATTAAGACTGTGTAACTCCATATGAGTAAACATGTCACTTCCTGCTATCAGCTCCACCAAATTAACTACTACTTTCTTCTCATGTTGAATTACATTATGTAATCTTAACCAAACATCGTTAACTCATCACTAATCAATACCAAGACTGCATATCATCAAGATAGACGCAAATGTTGAAAAACTCCAAACATTATCAGCTTGACTAGATAAACTCAAGAAACTATAACTGGTGACTAAAGACATCATAACTCAGCCTATACTATACTACTAACTATGTGTCCATGAACATAGCATCATGAACATGTCTCCAACATAAATCTAAATGTATAACTACTGAGAATACTACTAAAAAAAACAATTGTATAACTATCTTTATATAGAATCAACCTCTGCACTTATGATATCATGCTGATAAAATATCTAGACAACATATTTTCAATGCTCTCTTCATAAATATTTTATGCATGCTGCTTACCATATGTTGTCATCAATGACAAACATACAGTCAATACTGGTTTTCTGGAAAATCTCCAACAAGAGTGACTAGTTGTGAATTGTTGTCTATGATGGATTTTTTTAGGATACAACAAGGTATTAGTCAAATAATTTGAACAATTCAAGACAACATTTACTACTCCCTAGGGAACCTATGTTTATGTCTGCATTCCTTTTGGTTTGAAAAATGCTAGAGAAAAGTTTTAGAGGGAAATGGATGTTGCTTTAAAAGACTTGATTAATGTCTTTATGGTTGTGTATCAAGATGATTTGACTTCTTATTTCAAGAAGGTTGATGACCATTTTTATTCACTCAAAAAAGGTTCTAGTCAAGTCTTTAGTGTTTGGCATTTCATTGAATCTTAAGAAGTGTTAGTGTGTTGTTACTAAAGGGAAAATGCTAGGACATATAGTGTCAAAAGGAGTCAGAATTGACCCTAAAAGAGTTGAAGCAATCAAAAGCATCCCTCCTCCAAAACATCTTAAATGTGTACAATCCTTTTTAGGATAAATTAATTTTTTCAGGAGGATTATTGCTAATTTTACAGAGTTGTTTAAACCCATAGTTAAGATTCTAAAGAAAGATGTAAGGTTTTATTGGAATCTTGAAGCTCAAGAGGCTTTTGAGAAAATCAAACAAACAATCTGAGAAGCCACTATCCTAATATCTGCTGATTATTCTAAGACTTTTTCTTTATTTTCCTTTGCATCTTTTCATACCACTGCAAAAATTTTATTACAAAAGCATGGGGAAGGATTTGAGCATCCCATTTCTTTCTACAAAAAATCATTGCAACCAATTGAGTTAAACTATGAATTGATGGAATAGAAAACTTATGCATTAGTTAAGGCATTCAAGGCTTTTAGACCTTATTTGGTTTGTGCAAAAGTTAATGCATATGTCCCCCATACTGTAGTAAAGGACATTTTGGTTCAGAGTGAGGTCACAGGAAAAAAGTGCAAATGGATCAGTAAAATTTAATAATTCTATTTGGAACTCCATATTACTAAACTTGTGAGGGGTCTGTGACTTGTAAAAATAAAGACAAAAGAGACTATGTGTTAGGAATGGGAACAATGAGAGGGGGGGGTGAATCAGTGTTTACTATATTTGAAATTTTTAATTTAATCTTTAAACTGAACTTGAATGCTTAAGAACTAAAATAAACATGAAACATGAAATCAACAAATAACATCAATATGGTTATGGGGAAACCCAAATAGGTAAAAACCCCAATGGGAATTGACACCCACTAATATTCTACACTAGTGTTTTGTGATCCTTGTTAGAAGATCCTCAACCCTGTTAGGAGTTTCTTTACAATGCTTTAAGTATAGTAGACCTTGTTAAGGGTTGGACCCTATTAGGAGTCTTTTATAATAATCCCTATTAGGGGAGTGGACACACTTTCCTAGAGCTCACTACTGAAATGGTGAAGACTACAACCTTGTGATCTCAGATACACACTATATTGGCTAGATGAACTATCACTGTGACACTTCTTTTCAGATCAATTCCTTTGATGCGCTCATGGTTTGACCTCTAGAAAAGATCTAATACATATTATATTATCTTCACACACTTTTTCTTTTCTTATCACAACTCTATCTTAACTTCCATGCTAAATACAATGGGTGCATCTTATATTTATATGCTCATACAAAATAAACAACTAGGTCAGCCTTATAACCTATTACAAACAATGCTTCCAAATGAATTGGCTTAAGCGTGCTTACATAAAAACAAGTATACATGTTAGAAACCTAAATACAATAGGCACATAGCCTTTACAACATTACATTATAATCAAAAAAAAAAATAGTAACTGTTAGCTGCTTGCTCTATTCTTCACTGGCACACACTAGCTAAGCAACTTCAACTAACTATATATTTCTCATACTTACATATCTGATTATGTGCTCATAGACTAAGCATAAGTATAGTATAATCAACTTAAATTCTAGGGTGCATACCATAATTATTCTATATGCATGTACGTTGATGCTCTGAGCTGCAGGAACTTTGTACACTGTCCAGTCTTTAACACTTAACTAATTTTTGATCTTCTCATCAAGTGTGCTGACTCCAAATTGATATATGACTTTGTTTCCATAATGAAAACACTATATCAAGTCATATACATTAGTATAGCCAACTTTCCAACAATCTCTCCCTTTGTCATTGATGGCAACAAAGGAATATGGCCAAGTTGCTAACTGTCCCTTAACACAAAAAACTTTTTGTCTTCTATATATATACTTATAGCTCCCTATACATATTATGATCAATATTCTATACACAACTCCCCCTTTGACATTAATGACAAAGGTGTAACAAGAAACAATATCTACATATACTCACTGAGGGAAAACATCCGAATATGCTATCTTTAGGTTTTGGATCTCCTTCTTCCAAAAAGTGATCAGTGAATTTACTATCTAGAGATGGGTGCATAAGGAATATTGTAGCTTCTCCATCTTCTCCAATTCACTGCTAGGACCATGATCATAAGTTAACATTGTGGCATTTATTTCCTTGATGTTCTGATTTAGTATGTCTAGTGAGGGTGCAAGAGCATTCCTTAGTTATGTTTTCCTTGCCCTGATCTTTGACATTTCTTTTCTAGCCTTCTCAATTTTATCAATCTATTCTTGTTAATCATTATTGCACTTGTTTAGATCTATAGATGTGTCTTTTACTAAACTCTTCACTTGCTCAATCATAGCTTCTACCTCTTATAATTTGAAATGAGCATTAGTAAGCTTATCTTGGTTCATGTATTCTGTAATGATTCTTCTTCCCTCATCTGAAAATTCTTTTAGGGATGCTTGACCAGACTTGAGTGAGCTTAGGTCAAGTGCAAAGTTGCTAACCAACTCATTCAATTACTTCTTCAAATACTTTTCTTCTACAAATAGGGATGCAAATTCTTCAAGGCTTGAGAAATTGATTTTAAACTGTGAAATGATTGTACTTACATCATCAAAAGAGTGTACCTTAAACACTTTCTTGTCTATAGGAAACAAACTATTTAGAATGTTCACTGATTCCATAAGGGGAGGATTTCTCATTACTTATTTCTCCTTTTCCTTCTCCATAGCTAAGATGTTGAACTTAATCAGGTCTTCTTCTCTCCATGTGTCCAAACTAGATGTGTCAAGTGTCAAACTTGACAACAATGCTAAGGAGGGAGTGATGGGAGTGCTATCCATCGGTGGTCACCATGGATATCTCCATATTATCAATGATAATGGTGCTCTCCTTGATTGATTCTGACATGGGCACAAACATATCTACCTCTAGTTGTGTTTCCACTATAGGTGCTAAATCTTGAGGACCTGTTACTATGATATTGGTGGTCTTTGTTGCTTTGTCTTTCTCACTAGGTGCTTGAGTGATTGGTGTAGATGGAGGTTTCATGTGTTGTTCTAAGAATACCTTCTCAAAGGCCTTCTATGTCTCCTTTTTTTATCAAATCATAGTCTTTTTCATAATGTGTAGAGTTCTCATCTTTGTCCTTAAGTGCAGCTTCACCAAATTCAATATCAGTGTCCTCTCTTCAACAGAACATATTGGAAGATTGTAATCTAGTGTTTGTTCTCTAATTATGAAGTCTTCCTCAGTGTCTTATCTCTTCAAGGTATAAATCTCCCATACCTTATCTAGGATAGATATCTTCAATTCAAGAACTATCTTCTTAAATTTTATCATGTGTTTGAATAGCATCTCATGAATTTCTAACTTATCAATTTCATGATACTTGTCATAAAACTTGGCTACCTGATCTAGCCTTCCTTCTTCTACTACTCTAGTCCTTAATACTTCAAGGCTTGGTCTAAATCCTACCTCAAGAGGTGCTTGAGTGTTTTACTTGCTCCTTGTTGCTCGTGAGGATGGATGACTAGTACTAGCTTATTCTTCCTCTTGACTATTGGCTTATACTATGAAGGAGTGGTAAGGTCAATAGTATCTTCAGGTCCAGAGGGAGTATCATCTTCTTTACCCTCCTAACTATCATCTTTTTCAATTTTTACCTTCTTCATCTTGGGATCATCAAACTTATCTTCCACTATGGATGTGCTCTTAATTTCCAAAGCAATCTTTTCATCCCTTTCTTTATCAAGGTATGCTTGTGTTAATCCATGAATTTTGAGTATCTCAGATGTAATCTTAGAGGCTTTCCTCTTAGTTGTTGCACTGTTAAGTTTAGTATCTACTTCTCTGGTTTTCTCCTCATATGTTCCCCACCTAGGTTCATTAGGATCTTTAGGGGCTGATAGAAGTACCTTCACATATGCTTCAAGGACTTGTTCCTCTACCTCATAGCCAAGTGGATGAATCCACTTAGTTCTTGGCTCAATAGCTTCCATACAAGTTGTGTCTATCTCTACCATAAAAAAAATAGTATCCATATACTTTTCCATAGTGCTCTCTAGAATTTTGTGTCTCATTTGCATCTTCACCCTGAAGATCTTCAATTCCAAAGTTATGTAATGTCTCAAAGTACTCTCAGTGCATGACTTGTTAGATATCTATGGCATGGATGGAATGGACTTGTCCAAATACAAATCTGATACTCTCCCAACAATATGAAGGTACATGTAAATGATTAAGGACCCAAACCTAAATATTTTGGTCTTATCATGTTTGATGGCCTTGATGTTATCAATCAGCTATGTGTGGAAGATCTCACAGAGATTGAACTCCCCATATTCCTTTACAAGTATGATGGCTACTAGAATTGTGCCCGCAGACACACTATTCACCCTACTGTTGTGATGAAATCTATATCCTAGTATCATAGACATCAATTTGATGTCTACTTGTTCAATAGGCTCAATTGTCATCCCATGCCTATTGATCCATGACTTACATATTTTCTCAAAAATCTTTCTGACATCTTTTCCCATAGGAAGGATGACACCTAATCTAGAAAGGCCTATCATCTCATGTATTAGGTCACTATTGATTCTCACTAGCACATCACCTATCTAGAATAAATCATCATGAATTTTTCTTAATAATATCTTAATCCATTCAGTCTCATAAAATTCATATGTCATAGCATACTTAACTAAAGGGTGATCATTCCACTTAACATATTCATCCATGAATGTTTTATTTGGTTTCAGCATGGTATCCATGTGCTCCCTTAGCCTATCCAACCCTACTGGTTCCTTCTTATAGTAGATATATGCCCTAATATCCTTGAGATGCATGATGCCCATAGGCGTGTGGGAGAATACTCCCTGTAAATCATCTAGGGTTGATTTAAATGGATGCTTCTTGAATACATGTCTCTTATTTTCTACAACATCAAAAACTATGGGAGTGGCCATGAATTACTTGTTTAATCACTTTCCAACTGATCTTCAAGATAATCTAAAGATTTTTGAATTAGCGTGATGAACTAGGGTTTCTACAACTAACCAACTGCACTGCTAATCATTGATAGATCAATCTCCAAGTGTTCACAATTAATTTTAAGGCTCTTTCTACTCTTCAATCACTCTGAATTTGAATGCAATGAGTAATTAAACAACTTTCTATGTACTTAAAGTGAAAATTCCACCATTAATGCTTGTTGCGTAAACCAAGTTGTCACTTAAAGATTTCCAACTTGAGTTTTGTTGAAAATTAGTATGTGTGCTCTTGCACGAAGGTTTCTTTATACTCCAAAAGCTTAAGTCCAAAGGTTCATACTCTAAGAATGAGTATACCATCCACACAGGGGTCTAGAGCTAAATTATCTCCCCCTACGACCTTGAGGGCCATTCATCCAGATGTAGAGGGTGTCCACTATGGATGTATCTAATACATTCTCATAAACTTTATCCTTCTTTCATTCTGACCAAATCAAGCTTGCATCCTCTGAGACTTTCACAAACTTGACTTTTCCTTTGGGATCTAAAACTAGTTCTTCAGCCTTTTTAGGGCTTTCCTGACCTTGTGTCCTTGATCTATAGAACTTTGAGATATGTCCAGCCTTATTGCAAGAGTGAAAAATGACTAGAGGTCTTATAGTCCTCGGTGCATTAACATGAGTCACCATTTTGCATTGTCTCACTGAGTGACCATTATAGTTACATATCTGACATGTAACATTCTGAGAGCTTCTTACATTTGTCTAATTTTGATTTATCTGATCATGTTGAATCCTGTTCTTCTTACTAGTCTTGCAATTCATAGCTTTATGACCAAATTTATTGCATGAATAATAGTAACCATTACAAGGTCTTACCTTTGTATAGTTCCTTGCAATGTGACCATGCTTGTTACATGAAAAAAAAGTGAATTCTACTTGCTTGTGCTCATTCTTAGGAGGTCCACCATTATCTTTGGTTTGATCTTCAGTCTTCTTAGTATCAGTAGAGTCTTTTTGTGTACCCTTTCTTTTGTACATGTTGTCAATCTAATTTTGTGCTACATTGTATCCAATATAGCTAATGTATTTTTTGGCTCTTCTTGCATACAACTAAGATTCTATCAAATCAGAACTGGTTTGCAATTTTTCAATGTGATTCTTTGCTTCTTTCAATTTAGAATCCAAGCTTATCTAATAAGGATAAAATTTCTTCTTTTAGTTTCTTGACCATTATCCCCATTTCACTGGTGGAACATTATTTCAAATGCCTTCTTAGCTTTTTGATAACTAATTGAGCATCACTAACTTTCTCTTTTAGTTCTTCAATTTCTCTTTCAAATTTTTCCAAGTCTTCAAGAGCGACTTAAAGATTTTTCTTTAGATGTTTCATTTCTACTTTGTCCATCATCTCCTCAAGTAGTTAAAATTCTTTGCTGAGGACCAGAGCTCTAATACCAATTGTTAGGAATGGGAACACTGAGGGGGGGGGGGGGTGAATCAGTGTTCACTGTATTTTAACTTTTTACTTTAATCTTTAAAGTGAACTTGAATGCTTAAGAACTAAAATAAATATTCACATAAACATGAAACATGAAATCAACACATGACATCAATATGGTTATAGGGAAATTGAAATAGGTAAAAACCCCAGTGGGAATTGACACCCACTAATATTTTGCACTAGTTTTTTGTGATCCTTGTTAGAAGTGTTAAGAATAGTTCCAAGAGATAACTGAGAGGGGGGGTGAATCAGTTATCTACAAGATTCAATTCTTTATCCAATTAAGTATACTTAAACATAGAGCATAAAAAAAATGAAAGAAAACATGAATACAACACCAATATTTTGGTTACGGGGAAACCCAAATAGGTAAAAAACTCGGTGGGAATTGACACCCACTAATATTTTGTACTAGTGTATAATGTTCCTTGCTAGAAGATCCTTTACCCTGTTAGGAGTATCTTTACAATAAATTAAGTACAGTATACCTGGTCAAGGGTCAGACCCTATTAGGAATCTTTTACAATTGTCCTTGTTAGGGGAGAGGACACACTATCCAAGAGCTCACTAGTCAAAGGGGTGAAGGCTACAACCATTTATTTAATAGATACACACTATATCTAGATCTTGGTGAATTGTTCTTTGACCTACTTGTCTAGATTAGTTCCAATATATAGCACAAGTATTCTTCTTGGTCACATAGACCTTCTTCTATTGGTTCCACACTTCACACACTCTGCTCTCCTCTTCATATCAACCATGAACCACTCTTCAGCAATCACCAGTGACTTCCTATAAATATCTTTCCTCTAAATGATATGATCAAGTCATCCTATTAGAACCACCTTGAAATAATATTAGAGAAACCCTAAAAAACTCATATAAACATTATGTTGGCTCTACTATGGATGCAACTCATTCTGGGACTTGTCAAAATAAGATAATTGTAGATGCACGCTACACACTACAGGCTCTACCAAAACAACTAGATTTTTATTCTCAAGATGAATTAACTCATGCACTCTTAATTGAACATCAATAACTCATCTCTAAACTCAACTCCAAGGGTGCATACCCTAAAGATAGGCACAACTCAAGAACCAATAAAATCTCTATCAACTCTGCTAAATAAACATAGGAAACTATTACTAGCAAATAGTGATTGCATAACTTCACTTGCGTTCATCATCAGATCATGCATCCATGAACTTAACATAACTAACATGTCTACAACATATATCCAAGGGCACATGCCCATAATACAATTGTACAAACAACCATAGATAGACCACTATTTGTAACTATGTCAGGAACACTACTGACACAAGCTGCTATATAACTATATGTACTAATAGTTTACCTCTACACCCATGATATCATGATGATATTATGTCCATACATCATATACTAAAATCTTACTACATAAAACTTCCATGCATGTTACTTTCCATATGTTATCATCAATGACAAACATACAGTTAGTACTGGCATGCTGGCAAATCTCTAACAATCTCCCCATTTGGCATTGATGGCAACATGTGGAATAAAAAACTACCACCAACCCAAATGAACATTTCTTTTATAACATTTTCCATTTCCTCTTCAAAACTCCCCCAAAGATGAATCCTCCATCTGCTGCAATATTTTCCAACATTCTCCATTTCCTCAACTAACTACTATCACAACTGAATACTTCACCCCCTTAGAATATCAATCCTTCTATTTTTCATGACTCTGTATACTACTCCCCCTTTGACATCAATGGCAAAGGGAACCATTCATTTTAAGCACTGATACTACTCTAGAAGTAGAGTAGTCAACCTTTCATCAGTCAATGAGGACTGATACCATTCCCACTTCCTTCTAAGCACAATCAAGGAAGGGAATTACTCCCAACTTCCCTCTGAGATACTCAAAAGTATCCTTAGGCAAGGGCTTTGTAAATATGTCTACCAACTGATCTTTAGTATTCACATAGTCCAACTTAACTTCTTTATCTACCACTTTTTCTCTTAGGAAGTGAAACTTGATCTCAAAGTGCTTTGTCTTTGCATGCATCATAGTTTTCTTCGACATATTGATAGTGCTAGTGTTATCATAGTGAATAACAATAGGATAATCAATCTGAATTCCAAAATCTTTTATCATCTACTTGATCCAAATAATTGTAGAACAATTAAAGGCTACTACAACATACTCTACTTCTATTGTTGACTGAGAAATACAATTTTGTTTCTTGCTTGTCCAAGTGACAAGTCTATCACAAAGAAACACTGCTCCACTTGATGTGCTCTTTCTATCATCAACACATCATCCCCAATCTGCATCAGTGTACACATGAAGCTCAACATTTTCTAAATTAGGATACCATAGACCATAGTCTATAGTGCCTTGTAAGTATCTAAATATCCTTTTTACTACCATGAGGTGACTTTGTTTAGGCTCTGCTGCAAATCTTCCAACTATGCCAACTGTATTTGAAATATCAGGTCTAGTCTGAGTAAGATAAATAAGTTTTCCAATCATAGACTTGTACAATGTTATATCAACTGCTGCTGAGTCATCTTCCTTTTTAAGCTTGTATCTAGTATTCATAGGTGTCCCTACTAGCTTGAAATCATCCATCTTGAATTTCTTTAAAATTTCTTTCACACACTTAGACTGATTAATGAAAATACC
The DNA here is from genome assembly GCA_027943335.1 of Chamaecyparis obtusa. NCBI lineage: Eukaryota > Viridiplantae > Streptophyta > Pinopsida > Cupressales > Cupressaceae > Chamaecyparis > Chamaecyparis obtusa. The sequence continues at coordinate 474,195 of BSBK01002333.1, forward strand.
TTTCTCTATCTACTACACATTCAATCCTAAAAATTATTTGATATGACCAATCATACTCATCTCAAAATTATTCTGCATCTCCTTAGCAAATTCAACACTCAATTTGTCATTACCTCCAAAGATAATGTCATCAACAAATATAGCTACAAGTAACAAACCTTTAGATGTCTTTCTAATGAATAAATAACAATTGACTACTCCTTTCTTGAATCCAACCTTTGTTAAGTATCCATCTAGTCTCTCATACCATGCTCTAGGGGCTTGCTTAAGTCCATAGAGGGCTTTCTTCAATCTACATACCATATCAGGTTTATCTGATAAGGTGAATCCTTCAGGCTGCTCAATGTATACTTCTTCTTTCAAATCTCTTTAGGAATGTTGACTTGACATCCCTCTGATAAACTTTGAAGTTTTTGACTGTAGCATAAGCTAGAAACAACTTAATAGCTTCTAATCTTCTCACAGGTGCAAATGTGTCTGAATAATCAATGCCTTCTCTTTGTGCATATCCTTTACATACTACTCTTGCTTTGTCTCTTACTATTGTACCATCTTCATTCATCTTATTTCTAAATATCCACTTTGTACCAATCACATTTTTATCACTAGGTCTTGGGACTAGTTCCCAAGTGTCATTCTTAATAATCTGATCAAGTTCTTCTTTTATAGCATCATGCCAATCTAAATCATTACAAGCATCTTCAACACTTAAAGGTTCAATCTGAGATAGTAAACATACCGCATCATTGCTAGCTGAGTTCTTTGTTTGTGATCTTGTTAAGACTTTGTCTCTCTAATCTCCAATGATGTCTTTCTTGGAATATTTTCTAGATGTAAACTTTGGAACCTTAGTTGATTTTGACTCATTAGCCTCAGGAATTTCTTCTTCACTTGTCTTAGGTTCATTGAACAACACATCAATGTTGTCAAACATTTCTTCAATAACTGTTTCACTAGTGGAGGGTCTAGGTTCTTCTTCAATCATAGGTGAGTAATCATGATATCCTTCTTGAACCATGAACTTTTCATCAATATTAACATGAGCACTTTCAATGATCTTTTTCAATCTTAAATTCAAACATCTATAAGCTTTACTTTTAATAGAGTAACCAAGGAAAATACCTTCTTCAATCTATAATGATTCTGGAGTATTTTACTGTGGGAACATTACCAAACCAAAGTTCATATGGTGTTTTGTTAACACATGGTCTCAATCGAATTCTATTTATGGGATAGACTACTATATTAACTACATCTCTCCAATAGGTGTGTGCCACTTTTCCTTCAATCATGATGGTGTACGCTGTATCAAGGATTATCCTATTTCTTCTCTCTACAATTCCACTCTATTGAGGGGTTCTAGGTGCACTTAACTATCTCTTTATGCTATGTTCTTTACAGTACTCATAAAATTTGTCAGAGGTCAATTCTCCTCCTCTATCTAATCTCAAACATTTTATTTTTAATCTAGATTTATTCTCAACCTTAGCTTTGAATATTTTGAACTTATCAAAAGCTTCTGAATTATCTTTTAAGAATGCAACCCACATCATCCTAGTATAATCATCAAAAAACAAAATGAAATACCTTTCACCATAGTATGATCTTGTTTGAGTTGGTCCATATAGGTTGTATGAATCAGATCCAAATTGTTCTCTGCTAAATTGTGCTTGCTCCTAAATGAATTCCTTAAAGTACCATGTCTATCTGGAAAAAAAATAATAGTAAGGTACTAGAATTCAAATGAATGATGCTTCCCCGTGATGTGGGATTTGTTAGGAAGACCTCAAATTTCCTTGGTAGAGACCATGTCATAGGCCAAGAGCACCCATGGTCACCACAAGGATATAACTAGATGAAGTAGTATTAGTGGAACATTCAAAGATCATAAATGAAAATCAAATGAAGCATATTGCAATAAAATAGTCACAGTGAATACTATGTAGTCCGCATATGGGCATAGAAATGGGACCACCATAAAATTCATATAATAGAAAAATAATGAGGTAATGCTTCCAAAAACAAAGTAAGTCATGATTATGATGGTAACAAAGAATCACTATGAAATGCAAGTATAGATAACGGGCCATAAGCATTTCAAGGCACATCAGAATGTAAGTAGTATGACAATAGGACACAATCCTGCACATAATGAAATGCAATATCTTAATCATGAACAATAATAAACATGCATAGGCAGAACTCAACATGTCATGGTAGCTCAAATAATAAACACTTGATGCATGAACAAGGTAAGATCAACAATATACAAAGTAAAGGATGTTCCATTGGATGTTCAAAAGATCAAATAAGCATGTGCCCTTGAGATACAATCAGTGATCAAATTAGACATCCCAATATAGAGAACCGGTAATAAATGATGGAGATAAAAGCAGGGCTCAAGATACAGTGAATACATATGCCATTCATTCCCATCAATAGTATAAACTAGTGCCATGAGTAAGAAATCATAGTCGAGAGAATGATAATAGTATGAAATGGTTGAAAATGTAGCTTATGGGTCTCTATGGTATACATCAAATTCATGGGCTATACATGGCCTTCATACCAATGAAAATAGGAACAATGCTCATACATAATAGTGTGTATGAAATCAGTGGTGCATGAGTTTTAGAAGTAACAATACTTCCTGAATAGCATGCAAAAGTAATAATGCAATATGGGCTAACATGGAAATAACAACAAGCATATTATGCCCTATCTCATAGGCTCTTGGGAATGAAATGATGTCCACATATCTTGAAGAGCTTCTAAATTAGGCTATTTAATAACTGGTGTAGAGTAGCAGGAACACCATGAATAAACAAACAACAAATTATGTAAGCAATGGTGTCATGTAATTCAAATAAAAGGGCACAGTCCATATGAGATGAAAACATTGATGCCCTGTTCTTGTTCATGGGCACCATAAGTTTCCAAATAATGGCAATAGATGATGAAGGGTGCTCCCCTTAATACCACAAACACATACAAAAATAGAGAAACAACATCAATATGCAAGAACAAAAAAATGTTCTTATTATCTCCACAAATGTGGAATTACAAATTTTTAGAAATACAATGTGCAAAGCCACCTGGGCATATTCCTTACAATATTCTGAGGGACAAAGCCTTGAATTATTACCCAGACTACTCTGAACTACTCCAAACTACCTAAGACAACACTATAGCCTTCTTTGTATAGGCAATTTTCCACCGCCTGGGAAGGTTCCAAAAATTTCGCCAATAAGGCCAACCAAACTTAGAATTATTTTATTTTACAATTTATTACATCAAAGTTGGCTCAAATTTTTTTTGAAACCCAAACAAAAATTTTGAAGGAAAATCATTTTCCACCATTTCAGGTGACCCAACTTTTGGAGACCATAAGTCATCACTCGTTGACTTGATTGACTATTACGACCCAATTTTGGAAAGGGTACAAAGTGCTCTACAATGCCTAAATAAGCCAGCTTCATACAACCAAAGTTTCAACCTCATATGGGACCTCTAAAGCCTTCAAAATTGAGTTCAAAATTTTTGTACCCTGCTACCAATACCGAAAATCTGTAATATCTACAAAGCTATACTTGACCTATCAATGAAACTTTACTGGCAGGATGATATGACCAACATGAACCTCTAGGGAAGAAAATAGACCATTCTAAGCAGGAATGGAAAACTTACTAAAAATAGTAAATTTCCAAAAATAGAAGCTCTGCACAAGATAGCCCTTATTGAAAAAAAACTAGAAATATTTTTGGGTGATGAAAGATTTCTCTTACACCTAGGATGCTCCTTCATCAGACACCTGGGGTAATTTGAGAAGTGACTCTATCATGACTTAGGTTTGAAGAGGAGAACCAAGATGGTTAACTTCCTCCCTTTTCATCCATGATGAATCTTCAATAGGTTGTCCTTTCCATTTGACCAAATATTCTTCATATGTCATATTCCTTGTGCTTATGCCAACATGACTATCTAGTATGTCCTCAATCTCTTTCATATCTGAACTACTTCTTGGGATACTCCACTATGCTACTGTGATCTCATCTTCAACACCTCCTTCATCATACTCTATCAAATCTGAAATTTTAAACACTAGTGAAATATTTAGCTCACTAGGCAATTCTACCTCATATGCATTTCTTGAACCATGCTTCTTCAGTATCTTGCATGGCCCAAACTTCTTAATTTCCAAATTGTTATATGTACCAACTAGAAATTTTTCCTTCTACAAATGAACCATGACTTCATCTCCAACCTAAAATTCCTTATGCCTCCTTTTCTCATCTTCCTTAGCCTTATATTGCACATTCATCTTGGTAATATGCTTCCTCACCTCCTCATGGATGTTCTTCAAATGTTCTGCAAAATCCTCAGCTTCAGCACTACTTATTTCTCTTTTATCTATCTTCCTCAACTTAGATGCATTTCTGGGACTACTTCCATTTACAATCTGGAATGGTGATCTACCAGTGCTCCTATTGACAAAATTATTGTATAAAAATTCTACCTGTGGTACAATTAAATCCCATCCTATTGGCTTATCTCCAACCAACCATCTCAGCAAATTTCCCAAAATCCTATTCACCACCTCTGTCTATCCATTAGTCTATGGATGATGTGATGAGTTGAACTTCAAGTCTATTTTCAACTTCTTCCACAATGTATGCTAGAAATAGCCAACGAACTTAGTGTCCCAATCTAAAACTATGGTCTTTGGAAAACCATGTAGCCTCACCACTTCTCTGAAAAATAATTCTGCTATATGAAGAGCATCATTAGTCTTCTTACAGGGAATGAAATGTGCCATCTTTGAAAATTTGTCAACCACCACAAAAATTGAATCATGTCCCTACTGCATCCTTGGTAAACCAAGAACAAGGTCCATACTGATATCCTCCCAAGGTTTCTCTGGTACAGGTAATGGCTGATACAACCATGTATTCTACTTCACTCCTTTTTCCATTTGACATACTCTACAAATCTATATAAACTTCTTGACATCTTCTTGTAACTATGGCTAATAATAGTTCTCACTAAAAATAGCAAGGGTTTTATCATGACCAAAATGTCCAGCCAATCCTCTGCTATGCTTCTCCTTGATGAGATTCTCCCTCATAGCACTTCATGGAATGCACAACTAACTCCCTCTAAATAGCATACCATCCTGGATGATGAAATCTAGCCACTTCATTCTGTCTAGAGTAACAAGTTTTGTACAAGCTTTCCAAGCTTCACCAAAATTAGGATCCTCTGGATACAAACTCTTGAGTTCCTTGAACCCAACCACCTCAATCTACATCTCTATCAACAAAATTTTCCTTCTACTAAGCGCATCTACAACCCTGTTAGACTTTCCACTCTTGTGTTTTAGAACAAATGTATAACTCTACAAAAACTCAACCCACTTAAAATACCTCTGATTCAACATTCCTTGACTATTCAAATATTGCAAAGCTTGATGATCAGTATACAAAACAAACTCCTTAGGAAGAATATAGTGTCTCCACTTCTTTAATGCCTGAACTATAGCATAAAATTCCTGATCATAAACATAATACTTTCTCTTAGCATCATTTAACTTCTCACCGAAATAAGCAACAGGTTTACCTTCTTGGCTCATAACAGCTCCTATAACAGTACCACTAGAATCACAGTCTACTTGAAACACCTTATTAAAATTTTGAAGTGCTATAATAGGTTGTTCTATAAATTTTTGTTTCAACAATTGAAAACTCTTTTCTACCCCATTAGTCCACTTAAATTCTTTTCTATCTCCTCTCATTGTTTCAGTTAAGGGTCCACAAATACTGCTAAAATTTCTGATAAACTTTCTTTAAAAGCTAGCCAAACCATGAAAATATCTTACCTCAATAGCACTCCTTGGAGTAGGCCATTCAAGGATAGCTTGCACTTTCTCTGGGTCCATTTTTAGACCTTCTACTGAAACTACAAATCCCAAATACACTAACTCCTTCACAAAACTGCACTTCTTCAAATTAATCAATAATTTCTCTTCTCTCATCTTCTCAAACACCCTACTAATATGCATCATATGCTCCTCTAATGTCTTAATAAAGATCAAAATATCATCTAGGTAAACAATAATAAACTTACCCAGAAATTCTTTTAGAACCTCGTTCATGAGCCACATGAAAGTGCTCGGTGCATTGGTTAGCCCAAAAGGCATGACTAACCACTCATACAGTCCTTCCTTTGTCTTGAAATTAGTCTTCCATTCATCTCCTTCTCTAATCCAAATTTGATGATATCTTCTTTTCAGATCTATCTTTGAGAAATACATAGCTCCACTCAAATAGTCCATAATATCATCCATTCGTGACAATGGAAACCTGTACTTGATTGTGATCTTGTTTATTTCTCTAGAGTCTATACACATCCTCCATTCTCCACTATTCTTTGGTGCTAATACTGCTGGTACAATATAGGGACTCAGACTCTCACAGATCAATCCTTTCTGCAATAACTCTTGTACTTGTCTATTCAACTCCTCACTTTTTGCAGGTGTCATTTTGTGTACTGCCTTATTCAGAAAACTCACTCCTAGGATCAAGTCCATCTAATGACTGATCTTCCTGACTGGTGGTTATCCATCAGGCACATTATTAGATACAATATCCTAAAACTCATTCAATAGATCTGTAACTTCTATAGGTACATCTTCTACTTCCTCTTTACCAGCTTTTGAAATTAAAGAAAAACACACATGCTCATGCCTCATACCATCTAGGAACCTTATTCCATCAACAAATGTTATTCTTTAATTACCACATACCTTTTCTTCTATCTCCTTCAATGGCTTTAGCTCATGTCACACTCCATCCTTTGTTAGGGAATAGGTATTTGCATGACCATCATGTATAGCACGCCTATCAAACTACCATGGTCTACCCAGCAATATATGATATGCATCCATAGGTATGATATCACATAGTACCTCATCATGCTACCCACCAATCTTGAACTTTACTAGGCACTATTCATTGACCATGACCTTGTGGTCATCTTGCACCTAGAAAATCTGATATGGATGTGGGTATTTCTCTCTCTTGAGCTTCAACTTTTTCACCATCTCCTTTGAAACCAAATTATTAGTGCTTCCGCTATCGATAATCACATCACAACATTTACCTTCACACTTGCACCTGGTGTGAAATAGGCTCCTCCTTTGCTTAGGTTCATTCTCATCACTCAGCAAGACTCTTCTATTAATCAGTGTTTCTCCTCTTTCAGTATCTTCAGAATGTGATGATTTAGCATCTTCATCTACATGTGCACCTCTAGCCTGGCCTTCATTTCACCTATTTTTCCTTCCTTGGCATTAAGGACATTCAAAGGCCCTATGACCTTCTTCTCCATAGTGAAAACATGTTCCATGGAAGCCTCCTCTTCTGGATCCTTGTCCTCTTCCCCTTCCTCTCTAATCTCTATTATTTTGATCCTGGAAATAATTGGAATTGTTCCCTCTGTGATTCTCACTACTACTAACCTCATCCTTCTTTTTTGTATCTTCATTTTGGCCTCCATATGACCATCCACTAGATCTTCCACCATGACCTCTTCCTTTTTGTCTTCTTTCAAACTTCTTGTTCAACTTTTCCTCTACTTTTAGGGAAAACTAGTATGCCTATTCAATACTACTCATTCGAACTAGATTTAGCTCCTCTTGAATGCTCAACCTCAACCCATTAAGAAAATGGGCATCTTTATCCTTATCAGCTTCTGCATGGCCTGTGCTGATGAGGATTTGGTAGAATTCCTCTGTGTACTCTTGGACAGATCTTCCTGCTTGCTTCAAACTTTGCATTTTCTTCAATAGGTCAAACTCATAATCAGTGAAAATGAGCTATCACTTCAATTTATCTACCATCTAATCCCATCTTGTGATTTTCTCCTTTCCTCTTTTATTTCACTCTAATTGAATCTCTTGCCACCAGATCTTTGCATGGCCCTTCAAACTAGCCTTCGCAAACTTGACCCTATCAGGATCCTCAATATCTTCATACTCAAAATATTCTTCACATTCATTGATGTAGTTGATCAATTCCTCTGGGTTAAGATTCCCTAAAAATGTAGGAGCCTTAATCTTAGGTCTTTTCCCAATCTTGTAAATGGCCCGAAAAAGTATTTCTTCCTCTTGATTCATAATTTTTCCTTCCGCTTCTTGATCAACATTTTCTTCTTCGGCTTCATCCTCACTTTCATCTCTAACATTAAGATTCATTCCTCTATAAATCTCTTCTTGCAATGCTCCCACTTGTCTCTAGAGATCTCTAACCTCAGGTGTCACACCACCAGCTCTTCTGCCACATTCCCTTCATGGAGGCATTTTCATGTGTATCCTTGAAACCCTAACTAGGGTTCTGGTGCAAACTACCTCACAATCGATGATCTATTTCCACAAAAACCCTAACCCATGGTCCTAATGCAAACTGCCTCATAGTCAGTGATATATTTACACACTCTAGAACTCATACTCTGATACCACTTGATGAAGGGTGCTCCCCTTAATACCACAAACACATGCAAAAATAGAGAAACAACAACAATATGCAAGAACAGAGAAATGGGCTTCTTATTATCTCCACAAATGTGGAATTAAAATTTTTTAGGAATACAATGTGCAAAGACACATGTATTTTCCTTAAAATATTATGAGGGACAAAGCCTTGAATTATTACCCAGACTACTCTGAATTTCTCTGAACTGCCTAAGACAACACTACAGCCTTCCTTATATACACAATTTTCCACCTCTTGGGAAGGTTCCAGAAATTTAACCAATAAGGCTGACCAAACTTAGAATTATTTTATTTTACAATTTATTACATCAAAGTCAGCTCAAAACAACTTTTGAAACCTAAACAAAAATTTTGAAGGAAAATCATTTTTCACCATTTCAGGTGATCCAACTTTTAGAGACCATAAGTCATCACCCATTGACCTGATTGACTATTATGACCCCATTTTGGAAAGGGCACAAAGCACTCTATAATGCTTGAATAAGAAAGATTCATTTAGCTAAAGTTTCTGTACCCTACTACCAATACTAAAAATCTACAATATCTACAAAGCTAGACTTGATCTGTCAATGAAACTTTACTAGCAAGTTGATATGACCAAAATGAACCTCCAGGGAAGAAAATAAACCATTCTGAGCATGAATAGAAAACTTACTAAAAATAGTAAGTTTCCAAAAATAGCAGCTTTACAAAAGAGAGCCCTTATTGAAAAGAAACCAGAAATATTTTTGGGTGATGCAAGTTTTCTCTTACACCCAGGATGCTCCTACATCAATAGACAAAGTAATATTTCATGGCACCATGATGAATATAGATCTTATAAGCTCAGGCCCCAAGCTCTAAATAGTGAGCATTTGAGCATTGTAACAACATAACAATAGGGAACAAGATGAGTGTATGGTGCCATGTAAACAATAGCAAGCATCATAATATCAAAATATAGTACCTCAACACTCAACTTTCCAAACAATGCTATCAAAAAAAACCACAACAAGCATCAATAAAAATAAACACATGAACACCATGTGCTATCTCATAGGCCTTAAAGGCTAAATAGCAAGCATGAAGACACACGGGTTGTAGTAGCAGAGAAAAATGAACATAACATACATGGATTCCCTAATAGTAATTCATTAAATAGTCAAAAAATTAAAATATAATGCCTTCGAATAACAGAGGAAATGTGAAGCGGAAAGTCCACTAAACAACATCAAAATGATGCCCTAACCCATGGATGGTTAAAGCTTTCAACATTTATACAAAGCTACTAAAGTGACAAGATGCAATGAAGATAAATGACTTACCTCCTCACTATATTCAAAAATTACAAACATCCTAGAAATCATGACATCTTTCCCAAAAGAGATACAGTTTGAGCTTGAGTTAGATGTAGATTGGTTGAAGGCTGATTCGAAATAGTTTTGAGGAAACATCTTAAAGATATTTTGACATATGTTTGGAGATAGGAATAGATTTTGAGGCATGGTGAGGGTTTTGATGTATTATTTTAAATGTTAATGTTTTTGAAAGGGTTTTCCACTTTGGGGTCGAGAACCTTGTTCATAAACATATTGATGCTAAGGTCAATGCTAGAACATTCATGTAAGGTTGATTTAATTTGAGAGATGTAAATACTTTGAATATGTTCTCCCCTTTTTATTAAATTAAATTGGGTAGAGAAATATTCTTAAAATACAATTAAATCTGCTTATATTTAAAACCATGGACTGGGGGGTACTTAATTATTTCAATGTAAGTTCATTGCTCTCATTATTGTAAGATATTGAGAAATGGTGTTTATATAAATTATTGTTAGAATTTCATTTATAGAGCATGACTTAGAGGGGACAGGGTAGTCTTTTGACCACCTTTTTTAGGAGTCTCACTTTTTCCACTACCCCTATAAATCCAGGTATCTGACATCCAGATTTAAGAGGCATCTTCATGGGCCTATATTTAGAATTTTTCAATTTTCGGGAGGTTGAGGGGTTTGAATGCAAATTATTAGGCCTTGTTTTATATACCTCTCACTTATGTGATCGAGGTTAGCTCTTCATTATTTCTCTCTGGTATCAGAGTGTCGCAGCTCTGAGATACAATTGTACTTAGCTTCTTTTCATTGAATACAAAAGTGATCCTTCTTGTCTCCTTTCATTTTAGAGTTTCTTATTGATTTTTTATGCTAGGATTATTGTGATATTATCTTGTCCTTAATTTTCATATTGATTCACCTAAGTATTGAGGGATTTGTTTTGACTTTCAAGTATTAATTTATGTACAAATCAGATTTTGAATTATGGAAGTATCTTCCCTTTCTATATTCCAAGTACCTTACTATATCTAAGAGGTTCAAAGTAGTAGCGTCAAGTTGTGAGGTGCATTTTTGGTTTAGTTTTTTAGTAAGCTAGTTTCAATTGTAAATCTGCAATCAGTTTACTGAATTGCATAGCTTTAGTTTCAGTTTCATGCACTCTCTCTCCCTTTTCCTTCAAGTTTAGTTAAGTTTTAGGTTATTCAAGGGGGAAGTCAGCCCCCTAATCTGAAGGTCCACTTTTTTGATAGGTTACCCATAGCCTAAATGTAGTCCCATGTTTCATAGGATTGCTAGGTCCACAATTAGCCATACTCAGGTGTAATCCCTAGCGAAAATAGAACCTATTATTGAAGGTAAAAGGAATGAGGAAATTTCCATAGATAGGGTAAAAAGGAGGATTGGTAGACCAAAGGATATATCTAATTTTTCTACTGAGCCCCATAATTTTGACATGAGACATGCTTTGTATCAAATGAAGGCCTCTATTCCCCTATTAGAAATGTTAAAAATCAAAGAGCACAAGACAACTACTTTAGCTCTAATAAATGAAAAAGGTGTTGATCCTATTGTATCAGAAAAGGGAAGCCAGTGGACAAAACTAAAGCATCCAAAGCTATTTATAAATTTTATGTTGGGAATATTGGAACACAAGAACCATCTTCCATTAACCCTTTCTATGTTACACTAATTGTAAATAACTTCTTGCTAAAGAATTGCATGACAGAATCTGGTGTTGTAGCCCCTATGATGCCCTACCCTTCCATGAAGGAGTTAGGATTACAAGTTGATACATCCAATGGGAGGTTTTATGCTATGGATAATAGAGCATTTCCTGTTGTAGGGACTTTAGTGGGGATGGAAGTGAAAATTGTTTCCTTCCTTTAGGCCACATATAACATGGATGTGGTTGTAGTTGATACCAAGCCCCATTATGGTATGCTTCTATCAAGATAGTGGGAAGCAACAGTAGGAGGAAAGTTGCATTTATATTTTTCATATGCCACTATTCTTATCAATGGAACTGAAGTGAAGTTGTAGAGGGAGCCTCATTCCTTAGTTATGGTTGAGATGGTTGCACCAGAGGACTTAAATTTTTGTGTTGATATTGACATGGAGAATTTCATGGTAGAAGAGATAGTAAAACAATTGAAAAACACTGATTCCATAGTTGAGTAGTTGCTACTATAGAAAGATGGACTATGGTAGATGTACTTTGATGGAGGATGTTCTAAAGGAGGACCAGGAGCTAGTGTTTTGTTTATATCCCCATCAGGTACTACCTTCAAATATTCATATCTATTGACTTTACAATATACTAATAATACTGCCAGATATGAGACTTTGATATTGGGTTTAGATGTTGCTATAAAACATGGTATAAAGTGCTTAAAAGTCCATGGTGATTTGCAATTAATCATATCCCAAATCAGATCTAAATATGCTACCAAAGATGACAGGTTAAAATTATATAAACATGTTATCTAGGATAAATTAGAATTGTTTGATGCATTCAATATTCTGTAGGTGGAAAGGTCAAATAATATTATGGTAGATTTCCTTTCCAATGTTGCATTAAAAAGTAATGATGCTACTTTGATGTGTGTTTCAATGTTAGAGATCAAAAGTAGGCCTCCAGTGCCTGATAATGTGGATAAATGTCAAGTTTTTAAAGATGATCTTGATATCCTTAAATTCATTCAATGTTAAGATAAATATGATGGGCAACAGATTGATTTTAATGCCTCATAGTAGGTTGTTGATGGAAAGGAATGTGTCTTGGGAAATGAGATTGTTCAGTTAGCCTCCAATCATATTCCTAAAGGGTTGGTAGAGCTAGAGGGCATGTTTTGTTAGAAAGTAAAGACCACCAAGATAACTAAGAGGGGGGGGGGGTGAATCAATTATCTGATAATTAAACCATTTATCAAAATCAACTTTAATATCAAATTCAATAGCTTTAAACCATATAATCAATGTAGTAACCAACCATAGAAAGATAATCATACATAATGACACAATAACACAAGATATGTTAACTAGGGAACCTCTTGATCAAAGAGTAAACCCCAGTGGGAATGATGCCCACAAAATGATGCACTAATATGAAAGTTCCTTGTGAGAGGATGGACCTTGTTAGGAGTCTTATGAAATATATTCAGTACATATGATTCTCTTTTAGGAGATTTTGAATCCTTGTTAAAAGATTATAACCCTCTTAGGAGTTATTGAAGACAGAAGGACCCACTACCCAAATAGCTTCAAGGCAAGATCTCTGAACTCACTGTCCAATAGATCTTAGGATTATTCAATAGAATAATATGAAATATGTTACCTCCTTCACACTATGCCAAAACTACACTCTCTTCTACACAAGATCAAAAATCCAAATCTATGTACTTCACAAGTCTTCCTCCATCACTGAATTAGCTCTTTTCTTCACTTCATGCTTACATTCGCATCACAACTTTCACAATTTCATATCATGACTATTACAATCCCTTCTTAAAACAAGGAAAACATTCATTCCTTTATACCACACTCAAATAATTACAAATGAGTCGGCATGCAAATACAAAATAATAATTTCAACATGCTACATCAAAATTACATAAAAACTGTCAGCTTCCAAATACAATAACTTTCCAATCATGTGACCTCAAATTTTTCCCTATAAACCACATCACCACCAATGAGTATCAAACTTCCCTTTAACTACATATAATTAGATTCCATCCTAGTTACGAGCTATCCTCCAATTACCAAAAACCGCTACACAGGAACACTGCCAGAATACTGCTTCCACCAAAATGCTTATAACTTTCATGAATAAATGAATTTCTTTTTGCACTCTTAACCATAGGATAATAACACACCAAAGAAAATACCATCAACTGTGCATAACTCAATCTACAATATAACATTTGTGCAAAACAAAACTATGCCTACTTCTCTGCTAAACTCCAGAATAACATTGTGTTGACATCAATGACAATCATAGCCATGAATGCATCAACCACTACTATAGAATGACTACAAAAGGCTTCAAAATTCATTCCTAACAATCTCCCCCATTGGCATTGATGGAAACATAGATGAAAAACATCCAATGTTCCAAAAATACAATCATTGTTGCTCAACTGCTCTGCTGCTCTTCATCAATCAAATCTTGCTTCGTTTTTGTATTCAATCTTCTTCCTCAATATAGTTCTTCAATGTTTTTCATGATTCTCTCCCCCATTGACATTAATGATAGAAATTCTATCACTATGTCAAACAATAGCTTAATGTCAAAAGACACTATTCAAAAAGAAATATTCACTAGAGTCCTCAATGATGAAGCTCAAATACACATACTCCCCCATAGAGGAAGTACCAACATCCAATCTAGAAAATAGATAGGGCCATATTCCATTGGATAGATGCAACCAAATGCACCATTACTCAAAAGTAGGCTAGGTCATAACCCTAAGCATACCTCTTAGATACTCAAATATATCCTTTGGCAAGGGCTTTGTAAATATGTCTGATATCTGCTCCTTTATGCTTATGTATTCTAATCTGACTTCTTTCTCTGTAACTTTCTCTCTTACAACATCATACTTGATCTCTATATGCTTTGTTTTAGAATGTAAAATAGGATTATTAGACATACTAACTATACGTGTATTGTCACAATGTATGACAATAGGCTCATCAAACTTAATTCCAATATCCTTCAACATCTGTTTCATCCAAATTATCTGATTACAATTGTTTGCTACTGTTACATATTCTACTTCTACTGTACTTTGTGAGATACAATTCTACTTTTTTCTCAACCAAGAAACTAATCTTCCTCCAAGAAAAAAGGCTCCACCACTGGTGCTTTTCTTATCATCAACATTGCCTCCCCAATCAGCATCAGTATACACACATAGGGTAAAATCATCAGAAGTTTCATACCACAATCCATAGTCCATTATGCCTTTAAGATATCTCAATATCCTCTTTAGTGTTGCATAATGTGACTCTCTAGGTTTAGCTTGAAATCTTGCTACCATTCCAACTAAATGTTGTATATCTAGTCTAGTGTGTGTCAAGTACTGCAATCAAACAATCATGGATCTATATTTCTTTTGCTCAATTACTGGTGTCTCATCTTTACTAGATAGTTTATGTCCTATAACCATAGGTGTTCCAACTAGTTTACAATTCTCCATACCAAATCTTTTCAAAAAATCATTGAAGTACTTTGTCTAACTTACAAAGATACCATCTTTATTTTGTATTATCTGTAATCTCAAAAAGTATTTCATTTCTCCAATCATACTCATTTCAAATTATGTCTTCATTTCATTGGAAAATTTGTCACTAGCTTCATCTTCTCCTCCAAAAATAATGTCATCAACAAAAATAACCAAAACTAACAATCCATTCTCAACTTTATTCTTCACGACCTTAAACTTATCAAATGCTTCAGATTTTTCTTTGAAAAATGCAATCCACATCATTCTTGTAAAATCATCAACAAGAATCATAAAATACCTTTCTCCATAGAATCCTCTAGTCCTAGTAGGACCACTCAAATCTGTATGAGCAATCTCCAACTTTTCTCTAGATGTGAACTTCTTGCTAGGAAATGAACTCCTTTTCTACTTAGCCATCACACATTCTTTGCAAATCATGTTAGTAGGCTTCATAATCTTAGGTAAATTTCTTACTGCAAGTGTAGAACTTACTTTCACAATATTATCAAAGTTTATATGACAAAACCTTCTATGCCATAACCAACTGTCATCAATCTTAGTCATCAAACATGTCATCTTAGTAGGGCTCAACTGAAATACATTACCTCTAGTTCTAGATCCAATTCCAATTAGATTTTCATCTTTATCCTTTATCACACAAGTTTTCTCAGTAAACCAAACTTGATATCCCTTATCTATTAACTATCCAACATTCAAAAGATTATGTTTCAATCCATCAACAAAGTAAACATCATCAGTATTAGTCTTTCCATCAAGAATAATAGATCCTATACCTTTAATCAAACAAGGTGCATTGTTACCAACTCTAACAACTCCTCCATCATAATTTTTAAACTTTATGAACTTTCCTTTATCACCAGTCATATGATGTGAACAATCACTGTCTATAATCCAATCAGCTTTCTTTTCAACTTGGGAAACTAAGGCTTTTTCTTCTTTAATATCAGATTTAGAATTTTGTTCCTTAATTGCTACAAATCCTATGTCATCAAAGTTATCATTATAACTATCACTCAAATGTCTTTCAATTCTTGCTTCAATTTTTTCATCATTTGCATAATAAATTTTTTTAGATCTTCTAGGCTTAAAATTGTTCCTATACTTCTTAACTCTCTTAGGACACTTAGATGCAAAATGACCATATTCTTGAAATGTCCAACATTTAAAGATTTTCTTACCATCTGGTTCTCTTTTCACAAGCAAGGAAATACCTTCTTCAATCTTCTTATCTTCATTAGATTTGGATCTGCTACTACTAGCATAATCTCCATTCATACTTGTACTTGTAGACAAAGTAGGTCTGATGCTAAGAGCACTGAATGCTGTCTCCACTCTAGGTAGTTCTCCTGATAATCTCAAATTCATCTCTGCTACTTCCAATCTTCCAAGAAGAGTCTCTCTTGAAATTTTTGGTGTACAAGGTATCACTTGTTCAATCATTTGTGTAGTCTTCCTGAATACCGGTGTCAATGTTCTCAAAATCTTCCATATTACTTCATTCTCTGTCTTTTCACCTCCACAAGACTTTATTCCTGCAACAATTTCTAACGTCCTACCAATATAGCTTCTAATAGATTCATCTTCCATCATTGTTATGTATTCAAATGCACAAATCCAATTATGTAACCTAGCTTTCTTTGCATGTTCATCACCTTCAAAAGTAGAATGTAAATCTTTCCAAATATAATGAGATCTAGTTAAACCTTTTACCTGACTATATTCATTCTCCAAAAGTGCTGATAAAAGTGCTTCTCTTGCAAGTATGTTACACATGAATAGATCTACCTCATCTTTAGTACTTGTTTCAAGATTGTCTTCTTCAATTATAGTCCTTTCATTCTTTGTAATCAACCAATAACCTAGTCCTAAACACAAGAGATGTGTCTTCATCTTTTCTTTCTAGCTGTCAAAATTTACTCCATCAAACTTAGAGCTTTCTTTCCTTAAATTTTCCATAGATCTCCTTAAGTTGTTAAACTTCTCTTTCAAGGACTTGCCACTCTAATACCAATTGTTAGAAAGTAAAGACCACCAAGATAACTGAGAGGGGGGGGGTGAATCATGTTGGTGTTCAAAATGGATGCTTATGCTCTTAGGCTACCAATATACCCTCAGGTTGATTTTTGGATTGGTTAGCTCCAAAATGTATAAGGATCTCAGGGCAATTGGACCAACTATAGGGACAAGACTACGCTCTTCACTTCTAGCTCTACAAAACCAAGGTGGGTGCACCTAACCTAGTGAAAACTATACTTCACAGACCAAAGACTTGGTCTAAACAACAGATTGAATAGTAAGAAAGTGCTAAATGCTAACCTCACATTCATTGAATCTCCATTACTATAGGGTATTACTACTATCAACCAAATACAATTAAAACTTGAAAAGTGTTGATATCTAGAGATGGAAAGAAGTAAGCAAGGTCCAATCCAGCACTGAACTCAACTGAATATACTAATCTCTAATCAGTGCCATTATCCATTGGGAAAATCTCAAATACAGACATTGAAACATGAACCAACTATTGTCAAAGACTCATAGCCATAAACATAAGTATTTCAGCCCATCTACTACTTATAATATCCTTTTGTAGACAAATCAAAGTGAATCTATGTCCTATCCAAAGTATATTTCACTTGATCCTAGATCAAGAACTAAAGACTAGAACATATACAAAGGTAACCCTATGCAATGGATCAGAAAATCTAGAATTCACAAGATTGACACCAAGGAGAGACTTGAAAGCTTGAAATAATTGTATTAAGTATAATGAATCATGTACATGTTCAAAGCAAAGAAGAGAGAAAACCACTTCAATAACCTACAAAAAACTACCAGGAAATTCTATTCAATCTAATACAATATGATACCACCTGCTACAACTCCTTGGAACTAATCAAGATCAGAACCCTTTCAAAATAAAATATTTTACTTCTTATACCCCTAGTCACCTTGGAATCCTCAAAAAGGATGCATCAAGTTTTGGGTGACTAGGGTTAGGGTTTCAACAACTCAACCAACCAAAAACTACATCAAAATTTATTGTAGGGGAAGAAACATAAGCAACTCAAAGAAAATAAATCTTAGATGGATCTACAATCATCAAAATCCATGAGGACAATACAAAACAACAAGGAATTGCCATGAAAACTAGTCAAATCAGCCACCTGCAAACATACCTTGAGCATAAAACCATATTTCTCCTAGTACAAAAACATCATGCCACCTACCACAAGGACCCTTAGAGTAGTCTGCAACAACCAACACCACCAAATCAATTGAAACCGGCCATTAAAACCATAAATTTTGGTACTTTCTATCGCTTGAAACCCTCCACAAATTTGAATTTGAACTTCAACGGTCATTTTATGGCTTTAACAAAAAATTGATGATCAACATTTAAAATTAGATCAACTTAAGTTGCAACCATCAGATCTCTCCCTTTCATGGTCTTTTATGATCTTAACTCAACTACCACCCTGGGTTTACCCTCTAGCAACCATGCGACAATGCATTTTCAATTCGTGAAAAGAAAACTTAACCCACCTTTTAACTTCACAACCTAGAAATCACAAGAAAACATTAACCTCAGTCCCACATTTAGTGAACTAGTGACAAAATGTCACCACCAGTTTGTGAAACACTTTATCTATTCACCAGAAAGTTTAGCAATTCCGCAAATGCTTGTTCGCTGAACTGCTAAAATACTTAGAGAACTGCCACTATTTCATGTGAATGAGTGAAGCCCTTTGAAAATTTTTCAGGCCGTTAATCACTTTGTCAGAACCACCAAGACCCTTTGACCCCACCTAGGCCCACCTACAAACTGCCACATGTCATTATATCATTTGCTATCTCCACCCAATCACCACTGACATGTCCAAGTAAGATGCGAGATCAACGGATGGAACATGATCTCACAGGGTAGGAATATTCCTTAAGATCATGTGCCAACTATTGATCAAAAATCCTTCTTTGTAGGTCCCACTGACTGATTCCTATCACCATAATTCTTGGCCAGTCAAAAATTGACACCTCAGCAATGAATCACCAGATGCTCCCACTTCCCAGCCAACCTTTACCCTTTTTTCTATTTGGCGAACATGTGACCAAAGGGATCCTTGCCCATTCATGAGAACTTTGAGGGCACCACTAGAAAAGTTAGCGATTCAGTGAACACTATATGCCAAATTGCTAAATCTTAAGAGCCTCCACCAAATCATCACATGAATTAGTGAACTAGGAAAACATTTATCAAAACCACTAAAAAGATAGAGAAATCTACTGGGCCCACACTAGGAAAATCAATGGCCATCTGAAGATCTTAAGCTACTAACACACTTGATGAGATCATGTGCCATTTGTTGATTCTCTGATAGGATCAGGACCCTCTGACACATCCAAAAACTAGGTCCCACTAATAGCATGCCAACGTGTTACTACATGGACCAACCAAAAGCCACCAACTATGCACACGTGTCAATGGACCCACCTGCCATCTTAAAGAGAATCAATGGTTGTCGCTATACCATTGCATTAAAAATAAAGCATGTTATATCAATGGTATAACGACAGCCACAAGATTAAAATGAACTTTAATCTACCTAAATGCCAAGAAGACCGGTCCCACTAACAACATTCTAAATCATAATAGGTGGACCAATGAGAGAGAGCCAAATCTATACACCTAGCAAGTGGACCCGCTTGAAAAGAAAGGCTACGTCATACAAAGAATCAATGGTCATCTCAAGATCTTATGCATGTAACACATCACTTGAGAAGATACACCCACCGTTAGATGGAGATGGTGTTAGAGCTGGGCCTAGGGAAAAATAAAGGCTGCCAAAATATAGGAAAATATTAAAGCATGATTTAGGGAAAATATTTCGGCAGGGAACTATAGGGCTTAAGAAAAATTAAAACACGGGCACTTAGGAAATATAAAGGGGACCCCACCAACACATGAAGAACCTAACCGCATGACATAAAATGAACTATTTAAAAAGAACATGTAGATAAAAGGTTTTAAGTGGCCCAAAAAGTTAACTTGAAAATATAACAAGGCCAGGGTAATACAAAGGTTTTTTACACCAACGGCTAGTTTTTTGAATTTTTGAACCAAGGGTTTGTGCCAGGGACCTAAAATAAATTGCAGAGACCAGAACAAAAGTGCCAGAGCCATGAAATTTTTTAAAAAGTGCTAACAAATTAGTTATCTAATAATTAAACCATTTATCAACATCAACTTAAATATCAACTTCAACAGCTTTAAACCATATAATCAATGCAGTAACCAGCCATAGAAAGATAATCATACACAATGACACAATAACACAAGATATGTTAACTAGGGAACCTCTTGATCAAAGAGTAAACCCTGGTGGGAATGATGCCCACAAAATGATGCACTAATATGAAATTTCCTTGTTAGAGGATGGACCCTGTTAGGAGTCTTATGAAATACATTCAGTACATATGAATCTCTATTAGGAGATTTTGAATCCCTGTTAAAAGATTCTAACCTTGTTAGGAGTTATTGAAGATAGAAGGACCCACTACCCAAACAACTTCAAGGCAAGATCTCTGAACTCACTGTCTAATAGATCTTAGGATTATTCAATAGAATAATATGAAATATGTTACCTCCTTCACACTATGCCAAAACTACACTCTCTACTACACAAGATCACAAATCCAGATCTCTGTACTTCACAAGTCTTCCTTCATCACTGAATTAGCTTTTTTCTTCACTTCATGCTTACATTGGCATCACAAATTTCACAATTTCATATCACAACTATTACAATCCCATCTTACAAAAAGGAAAAAATTCCTTCCTTTATACAACACTCAAATAATTACAAATGAGTCAGCATGCAAATACAAAATAATAATTTCAACATGCTACATCAAAATTACATAAAAACTATCAGCTTCCAAATACAATAACTTTCCAATCATGTGACCTCAAAGTTTGTGCGGTGAATCACATCACCAAAAATGAGTCTCAAACTTCCCTTTAACTATGTAGAATTAGATTCCATCCTGGTTAGGAGATATCCTCTGGTTACCAAAAACCGCTACACAGGAACACTGCCAAAATACTGCTTCCACCAAAATGCTTATAACTTTCATGAATAAATGAATTTATTTTTGCACTCTTAACCATAGGATAATAACACACCAAAGAACATACCATAAACTATGCATAACTCAATCTACAATATAACATGTGCACAAAACAAAACTGTGCCTACTTCTCTGCTAAACTCCAGAATAACACTATGTTGACAACAATGACAATCATAGCCATGAATGAAACAACCACTGCTATAGAATGACTACCAAATGCTTTAGCATTCATTCCTAACATTTTTAAGATAAATGATGCATACATGTCACAAAAATCCAATATTGAGATTAAAGATCTAGAGGAAATAAACTTAGGTTTAGAAACATCCCCTCAAGTGGTGTACATTAGAAAAAAGCTAAGTGGGGAGGTAAGGACCAATTGATAAGGTTATTGAAAATGTATAAACATGTGTCTATTTGGTCTTATGCTGACCTCAAAGCTTATAGGGTAGACTAGTTTCAGCATGAAATCCATTTTAAGGAACATAACAAACCTTTTAGGTAGAGACAAAGGCCTATTAACCACCTGCTAGCCACTAAAATGAAAATAGAGTTGAAAAAGTTAAGGGATGCTGGCATCATTGAGCCTATTAGGAATTCATTATGGGTTTCTAATTTGGTGCTAGTCAAGAAAAGAATCATGACATAAGACTCTATGTTGATTTTAGGAATTTAAATGTTGCTTCACTAAAAGACAATTATGGATTACCAAATATGGAGGTTATGCTGCATAGAGTTGTTAGGAATAGTCCCAAAAGATAATTGAGAGGGGGTGGGTGAATCATTTATCTAAAATTTTCAATTCTTTATCCAATTAAAAACCCTAGTGGGAATTGACACCCACTAAGAACTGCACTAGTGTATTATGATCCCTATTAGAAGATCTTACAACCCTATTAGGAGTTGATATTTACAATGCAAAAAGTACAGTGACCTAGTCAAGCGTCAGACCCTATTAGGAGTATCTTAAAATTAACCCTATTAGGGGTGAGGACACATTTTTTGAGAGCTCACTGCTCAAAGGGATGAAGGCTACAACCTTTTGTATAATGGATACACACTATATCTAGATTTTGGTGAACTATGAGGTAGACTTGATGTCTTGATCAGTTCCAATGAATAGAATGCATTCTTTACTTTACAACATAGACCTTCTATTGATGGCACGACACTTCACACCTTCTACTCTACTCTTTCTCTTCCAACTAAAATGCCATACTTAGCAATCACAAATGATTGCCTATAAGCATCATTCTTCTAAATGATATAATCAAGTCACCCTATTAGAACTATCTTGAAATCATATTAGAGAAACAATAAAACTCACCAATAACATCTTTCTCAGCTCTACTAAGCACACAATAGAAATTAAGACTGTGTAACTCCATATGAGTAAATGTTTCTCTTCTTGCTATCGGCTCCACCAAATGAACTGCTACATTCTTCTCATGCTGAATTACATTATGCACTCTTAAATAAAAATTGTTAAATCATCAATGATCACAATACCAAGTGCACATATCATCAAGATAGATGCAAATGTTGAAACACTTAGAACATTGTCGGCTTTACCAGATAAACTTAGGAAACTATAACTAGCGACTATAGACATCATAACTTAGCCTGCATTGTACTAATGACTATGCATCCATGAACATAGCATCATGAACATGTCTCCAACATAAATCTAAATGTGCAAGGCTCCATCACAACCATACTTTCAATCACAAATAGAACTCTTCTTGGGACTTGCTAGGAAAACTAATCAGAATACTACTGAAACAAAGAACTGTTTAACTATCTTTTTATAGAATCAAACTCTGTACTTATGATATCATGCTAATAACATATCTATACAAAATATTCTCAAGGCTCTCTCCATCATTCTTTTATGCATGCTTGTTACCATATGTTGTCATCAATGACAAACATACAGTCAATACTGGTTTGCTAGAAAATCTCCAACAATCTCCCCCTTTAGCATTGATGGAAACATATGGAATGAAAAACACCACCAATCTGAAAGTACAATTATTTTTTAACATTCTCCATTTGCTCAATAAAAATCCCCCGAGGATGAATCCTCCAACTACTGCATCTCTTCCTGAACACTCCCCCTTTCTTCATGCTTCTCTTTCTTGTTTTCTTGTTTTCAGTATACTCCCCCTTTCTGCTTGTTTTCTTTTTTTTCATGATTTTATATTACTCCCCCTTTGAAATCAATGGAAAAGGACACCCATCATTTAAGCATCATTACTACTCCTAAAGTAGAGCATTCAACCATCCATCAATCACCGAGGACTGATGCACTCCTGCACTTTCTAATTAGATTCAAGGAAGGGAATTACTCCCAGCTTCTCCCTAAGATACTCAAAAGTATCCTTAGGTAAAGAATTTGTGAATATGTCTACTAGCTAATCTTTTTTACTCACATAATTTAACTTTACTTTATTCTCTGATACTTTCTCTCATAGGAAGTGATACTTTATCTCAATGTGTTTTGTCTTTGCATGCATCACAGGATTCTTAGACATGTTGATAGTGCTACTATTATCACAATGAATAACAATAGGATAATCAACCTGAATACCAAAATCTTTTATCATCTTCTTGATGCACACAATTGTAGAAAAATTCAATTCTTCTACAACATACTCTTCTTTTGCTATTGACCGAGAGATACAATTTTTATTTTTCCTTGTCCAAGTAACAATTCTATCACCAAGAAATATTGCTCCTCCTGAGGTACTCTTTCTATCATCCATGCATCCTTCTCAATCTTCCTCTATATATACATGAATCTCTACATTCACAGAATTAGGATACCATAAACCATAGCCTAAGGTTCCATTCTGGTATCTAAATATTCTTTTTACTGCCATGAGATGACTTTGCTTTTATTCTACTACAAATCTTCCAACAATTCCAACTAAATTGGAAATGTCTGGTCTAGTTTGAGTAAGATATATAAGTTTACCAATCATAGACTTATACAAGGTTATGTCTACTATTAGAAATATGGAATACTGAGAGGGGGGGGGGGGGTGAATCAATATTCTACAAACTTTTACTTTTGCTCAATTATCGATATAACAGATTATCTTAATATATGCATAACATAGTAAACTAAAGAACATGCATAACAGTAAAGCAAATGAACTCATAAATCATTATTTGTTCTTGAGGAAACCTTGGCCAAGGGAAAACCCTGGTGGGGATGCTACCCACAAAGATCCACTAATCAAAAATATCCTGTTAAGGATGTTGACCCTGTTAGGAGCCTATTACATGCATATAGTGTCTCAGTCCTGATTAAGGGACTTTAGGCCTTGTTAGAAGCCTCAACCCTGCTAGGAGTTGGTAGTACAAAAATGATTACCAGATGAGCCCACTACCCAAACAAGTAATATACAATTATTATTGATTACAAAAATATGGAAAGGTACATAACCTTATACTACTTTATTTTCTTTCACAACTTCACATCAATATCTATTTGCTTATATGTTCACTATATCATCTATATCATTACAATTGCATCTCTTCGCATTTTCATATGCCTTACATTTATACAAGTTATTAAGACTAATAACTCTTACAGTTGGCTTCACATAAGCTTATTTCAAAATATTTATTAACCCAAGGGTTAACATCTAGGATGTCATCCCTTTATATTATTAAGACATTATTTTGATAAACAAAATAATCCCTTAACTCTTTACCAATTATGTCTTCATATTCTATCCTGTCGGCTTAACACTATCTCTAGTAAAACTGCCATAACTTCTTTTGTACATGTTGTACAGACTTACACTCTTAGATGAGTCTTCAATAGTAATCATAGTATCTATGTTCAAGTGCATAAGCATTGAACTTACTCCAATCAACATCGTCAATCAAAATTATCTCTAGGTACACTTGGAAAATACTACTTTATACTTAGACAATTTTGCTTTGCGCCCTATTATACTTGCTCTTTGTCATATGTGACCTTCATGTAGATTATATGTTTCCATAATGACAACATCTAGATATCTAACTCAGCCAAACTTCCAAAAATCTCCCCCTTTGTCATTGGTGGCAACATATGTGAAAATTGGGTAAGTCTCAAAACTTCAAAAACTCAAAATTATGGCTATAACAAAAAATATATCTTCACTATCCTTATAATTCCATATATCATATCTATATTCTATACTCCCCCTAATAATATAATTCCTTATCATACATACATCAATTTTCTGCTATATATCTCTCCCCCTTTGACAACAATGACAAAACTAGTGCCAAAAATTGTGTTAAAAAAGGTGTATACCTTGATTCAATATTGTAGAGCCGGTAGGATTGCAACACAATCTACAAAATTTACTTTGATTCTATCTATCTCCTTCTCCCATGCCTTCTTAAAGGAATCTGCAACACTGAGTAGTGCACACAATGCATAAGATGTGATCTCACATGCTTGAAGGTTTGCAAAATTTAATTTCTCAAAAGATGTCTTTGATGAAAGGAACTCCTCCAACTATCCTTCAACAATGCCTATGTTTATAGAAATTTTCTCTCTTAGAAGAGAGAATATTCTCAATTTCATATCCTTTTCATCATTGAGAATCCTTATTTCATCATTTATTTTTCTGATTCATTTCTCAATATCCATTATCTTCACATTAGGGCTGGCTAGAAGATTTATCTCTGACTGAATTTCTACATCGTTAGCCTTAATCTTCTCAACTTCTTCAAATACATGATTTTCAGATTTTGTACACTAAATGTACAAAGTTTTACCTCTATCCAAATTCCTTCTCAAGTATTTTATACAAATATCCAGATTGATAATATCATTTCTAATATTCTAACTTATATCAAGAATTATTTTGTCCTCATAGGCTACCTAAACCTTCACTTTAGCTATATCTGATAAGTTAATGAATTGATTATAAAATGCATTCATTTCTTTCTTAGCTCTTTCCAGTGGGTCTGCCTCTGCTATCTAGTTAGTTACAATACTTTGTAACTTCTCTGTCATTTCCAGCAATGAGCCTTAGAGGTTTTTAACTTTCTTATTCTTTCTAATTATCTTGTTTAGGGATGTGATCAATTCCATCTGATCATCATCAACCTCTTTCCCAAAACTTTCAAATATAGATCCAATCTATTGTTTCTTTTCAATCTTAGGTGTAAGATTGTTTTCTTCTTTGCTAGGGGCCTCTATCTTCCCAAGAATTTTTGTACTTGCTTGATTTGGTGTTTACTTTTCTTCCTCTTTCCTTGTTTCCTCCTTTCCTTCTTTACTAGCTCTGTCATGTTCCTCTAGAGCTGAATTGTCAACAATGTTTTCAAGATTTTTAAATGGATTATCATCAATGTCCAATGTGATCTTAGTTCCTTCCACATGCATTGAATCTTTTTCAATGTTTATTTCTGGTGGATAGGGTCTCCTTTGATGCTCAACTTCCACTACCTATTCTACTAACTCTGCTACACTAGAGTTTTTTCCAACACTAGATGTCATTACCTTTACTATAGCTTCCTATGTTTCTTTGTTAATCTCTTCATAGTTTCCTCACATAATCTGAATGGTTCTTCTCTTTTTTCTCAGATGGGTTCCAAGTTCTTTCATAATCTCATTAAAATTATTTTCATCTCTAACATCCCATTGTTTTCTTAGAATATTTTCTCTGATTTTATTATCCTCTTTTGTTGCTCTCTTTTTCCTATTAACTAGCTTCTCAAATAAGTCATTAGGTATCTTACCCTGAATTGTGTCAAACTTCTTTTTTGCTAGGATCATGTGTCTCATAACTACATTCTCCAAATTTGATCTTTCTAAATAGTTATAAAGATCATATTATTTATTCATCTTAGAAAAGTCTCCATCATGAATAATCTGTTCATTTACTTTCTCAATCTTCAATTTCCATGTCTTCTTTTTTACTTGAATATCTTCATCATCCTTTATTTCTGCTATCTTCCTCTATACTAGTGGTACTAATTTTTTTTGCCTTTTACTTGGTCTAGTAGAAATTTCTTTCACACTTTTCCCTAGTGGAGTTGAAGATGATCTAGTAGATTTCCTGACTTCTTGTTCTTCTTGCTCTACTTTCACCTTATCCTACAAATTTCCAATTTCAACTGCTGATAAGGGTGGAACAGACAAAAATTCCTTTTGTCCTATGTCTCTAATAGCTTTTTTTGTCTACTTAGCAATCATAAAATCATGTTCTATCATTCCAGAGTCTTTTAGAATCTTCTTAATTGTACTTTCTACTCTCTTCTTAGACTATTTCTCTTCCTGAATATACTTTTCAGAGTTGAAGTTCTCTTCAAAAGTCCCAAATCTATTACTGTGAATATCCAACTTTCTCTTAAGCAATCTTCTCACATATTCTTCTGCTTCAATTTCATAAACTTCATAGCCAAGAGGGTCTATGAATTCTACTCTAGGTTCAACTACTTCAATGAATGTAAAGTCAGTGTCAACCATAAAACATATCTCATTCTTATATTTTTCAACAATTGATTGTAGAATCCTTGATTTGTTCTTCATCACGTTTTGAAATATCTTAATTACCAACATTGCACTCTCATTGACCTTGTCAATAAGATGTCTCATATACACTTTTTTTATCCTTTCCATTGTAGTCTTACCATCATTCCAGTCATCACCAATAGTGTAAGGGAATCTTCTTAAAAAATGGAAAAACATATAAGTGATCAATGATGAGAATCTAAATTGGGAGTTCTTAGTCTTCTTAATCTTCTCCAAGCTCTCAAATAATTATATTCTCAAAATTTCACACATGTGTACTTGTACTTTGTCAACACACATTAAATACACTACATGGATCATTCCAGCTGCCATGTCATCCTCTCTTGAATTAGCACAAAATTTAGCTATAAGGATCTTGCACAAATACCTAACATCATCATGTTGTATCTTGCTAATCACTATACCTTTTCCATTGTAAGATGCTTTAGACAAACTAGTTACTTCATGAATTAGATATTTTGTTATGTCTATCACTCTATCATCTAACCAAAACTTTTCTTTATGTATTCTTCTCATAATTATCTTAGTACATTCTTCATCATCAAATTCATACTTTGAATAATAATTTATGATTTCAATGTCCTTCAAATATTAAAATCCTACTTTCAATGACATATCCTAATTGTAAAGCTTCTCATACTCTTTTTTAAAATCACTATCACTGAGGGTTTCAATTTTACATCCCAAATAGCTTGTAACATTCACTAAATGTAGAACTCTATTTAGTATAGACAATAAAGCCAATTTAGGGTCTACTTCCAAGGGTTCTACTGGTTCCCTTTTGATCTTAGGTCTATTCTTAACTCTTACATTGTGAATCAATGAAACATCCATGACTTCTACAAATTCTCTAACCGATTTATAGATCTTCTTAGTAAAATACCTCAATTCTATGATTTATGGCTTGTGTAGATCTGACACAAAATTCTTTCACCAAATCCTTGCAAACTACTTCCAATAACTGCTCCTTTGGTCTCCTTCACACTTGTATTCTCTTTAATGATCAAATAATACTGATCATAACCTTTTAACCTTTCAATGTCATAAGATTTTGACATCATATTCAATTCTTTTGCCACTTCTTTCCAAAAAGTTGTTCTTGCTTACTTGCAAAACTTAAAACTTCTTGCAATCTCGCATAAAATCATATTATCTTATGCATTCTTAACCATAGCATCAATGCATCATATACTACCTTCCATTAATTATGCAAAACTTAATTCATCCTATACTAACTTCTACACTATCCTAAGTTCCTATTCTATTGCATTTTTCATGAATTAAGTACTTTGAGATGGGTTAGGTAGAGATTCACTCTCACCATTAGATACTTCACCTTTCTGATTACCTTCAGTTTTGAATGTGTCTCCTTGATCTATGGCTTTGGTAAAGTTCACTTCTTCTAAATTACTACAGCATCCTCCTTGATTGTTTCTTGTATTCTCATTTCTCCTTGCATGACTTCTAGGGTTAGGTTTTCTCATGTTGTTCATTCTGCAAAACATTTTTGTATGACCAAATTTGTTGCATATCTGACAAACTACTCCATTTTTTTCGTATCTCGGCATAGACTGGTTGATTTGTGATCTACAATTCCTGAAAATGTGTCCAATCCAGTTCCTTTCTTTCTTCTATTATCTTAGATGAGTTAAATCCAAGTCCAGTTTTATCATAGACTAGATTTTGATAAGATATTTGATCATCAATATTCTCACTAGTAGAATATAGTCTCTCAAGTTGTTTCTTAGACTGAGTCAATTCACCTTTCATAATAGTGTTGTACTTCTCAAGTTCAGTATACAGTAATTTGGTTTTCTCAATTTCAAATGTCACTTTACAAATTTTAGATTTCAGATCTTCTTTCCTAGATTTTAGATTTTCATTTTCAGATTTTAGATTTACCTCATTCTTTCTATTTCCATCTTTCAAACTTAACTTTAGATTCACTATCTTCAGTTCATGTTTAAGGATCTCATTTTCTTTTTCAAGGTTATCATCACACTCTTCAATTTGAATTGTAGATCCTTTCTCTAATTTCAATTCTTCATCTTTTCAATGAGGTTCTTTGCATCATCATATTTTCCTTTCAATGTATCCCTTTCTTCAATAATCATATCAATCTATTCAAGATCTTCTTCAAGATTCTTTTGTAGTTGATCTATATCCATAGAGATCTTACTCAAACTTCTAGGCTTTCTCTGAATGATTCTTTTCTGAGTAACTAAGCTTTGATACCAATTGTTAGAAATAGGGAATACTGAGAGGGGGGTGAATCAATATTATGCAAACCTTTACTTTCACCCAATTATGGATATAATAGATTATCTTAATACATGCATAATAGTAAAGCAAATGAACTCATAACATATTATTTGTTCTTGAGGAAACCCTAGCCAAGGGAAATCCCTAGTGGGGATGGTACCCACAAAGATCCACTAATCAAAAATATCCTATTAAGGATGTTCACCCTGTTAGGAGCCTATTACATGCATATAGTGTCTTAGTCCTGACTAAGGGACTCTAGGCCTTGTTAGAAGCCTCAACCCTGCTAAGAGTTGGTAGTACAAAAATGATTACCAAATGAGCCCACTGGCCAAACAAGTAATATACAATGATTATTGATTACAAAAATAGGGAAAGGTACATAAAATTATACTTCTTTCTTTTCTTTCACAACTTCACATCAATATCTCTTCACTTTTATGTTCTTTATATCATCTATATCATTACAATTGCATCTTTTCGCATTTTCAAATGCCTTAAATTTATACAAGTTATTAAGACTAATAACTCTTACAGTCCGCTTCACATAAGCTTATTTCAAAATACATATTTACCCAAGGGTTAAAATCTAGGATTTCATGCCTTTATATTATCAAGACATTATTTTGATAAACAAAATAATCCCTTAACTCTTTACCAGTTCTGTCTTCATATTATGTCTCGATGGCTTAACACTATCTCTATTAAAACTACCATAACTTCTTTTGTACATGTCATACAGACTTGGAATCTTAGGTGAGTCTTCAATAGTAATCATAGTATCTATGTTGAAGTGCGTAAGCACTGAACTTACTCCAATTGATATCACCAATCAAATTTTTGTCTCAGTACATTAGGAAAATACTATTTTATACTTATACAATTTTTCTTTGCACTCTATTATACTTTCTCTCTATCATTTGCAACCTTCATGTAGATTATATGTTTCCATAATGAAAACATCTAGATATCTAACTCAGCCAAATTACCAACATCTACTACAGGTGAATCATCATCTTTTGAAAGCTTGCATCCTGTTATCATAGGGGTACTTACTAGCTTGGAATCATCCATCTTGAATTTATTCAAGATCTCTTTCAAATTCTTGGTCTGATTTATGAATATACCTTTGTCTATTTGTTACACATTCAATATAAAGAAGTACTTGATAGGACCAATCATACTCATTTCAAATTCCCTCTCCATCTCCTCAGCAAATTCTGCACTAAGCTTGTCATTGCCACCAAACATAATGTCATAAAAAAATATAGCAACTAACAATAGTCTATTAGATGTTTCTCTTATGAAAAAATTACAATCTAGTAATCCTTTATTGAATCCAATCTTTGTTAAGTATCCATCAAGTCTTTAATACCATGCTCTAGGGGCTTGCTTAAGTCCATAAAGGGATTTCTTCAATCTACATACCATATCAGGTTTGTCTAATAAGTTGAATCCTTTAGGCTATTCTATGTATACTTTTTCCTTCAACTCTCCATTTAGGAATGCTGACTTAACATCCATCTAGTATACTTTAGAGTCTTTGAAAGTAGCATAATCTAGAAACAACTTTATTTCTTCCAATCTTCTTATAGGGAATATGTGTCTGAATAATCAATTCCTTCTCTTTGCACATATCCTTTACACACTAGTCTTGCTTTGTTTCTTACCATTGTTCCATCTTCATTCATCTTATTTCCAAATATCCACTTTGTTCCAATCACATTCTTATCACTAGGCCTAGAGACCAATTCCCATGTATCATTCTTAATTATTTGATCTAGCTCTTCTTTCATTACTTCATGCCAATCTAAATCATTACATGCATCTTCAAAACTTATAGGTTCAATCTGTGATAGTAAACATACCTCTTCATTTGCTGTGGAAATATTTTCTTTTGATCTTGTCATGAATTTTTTCTTTGATCTCCAATAATTTCTTCCTTTGAATCTAGATGTGAATTTAGGAACATAAGGTGTGACTCTCTCATCTGCCTCTTGTATTTCTTATTTACTAGTTTCAGGGTCATTGAATAGAACATCAATGATGTCAAACATTTCTTCAACAATTGCTTCACTACTGGTAGGTCTAGGATCTTCTTCAATCATAGGTGCATAATCATGATATCTTTCTTTAATCATAAACTTTTCATCAATCTTTACATGAGAACTCTCAATGATTTTCTTCAATCTCAAATTAAAACATCTATAGGATTTTCTTTTAGTAGAGTAACCAAGGAAAATACCTTCATCACTTATAGCATCAAACTTGGCAATGGCTTCATCTCTCTTGATGTAGCACTTGCTTCCAAATATTCTAAAGTATTTTACTATAGGTACATTACCAAACCATATCTCATCAGGTGTTTTTTTGCACCTAGCCTCAATTGAATTCTATTAATTGTATAGACTATTGTATTGACCATATCTCTCCAATAGGTGTGTACCATCTTTCCTTCAATCATGATAGTATGCGTTGTATCAATAATGATCATATTCCTTCTCTTTACAATTCCATTCTGCTAAGGGGTTCTAGGAGTACTTAGTTGTCTCTTTATTCCATGTTCTTCACTATACTCATAAACTCTATTAGAGGTGAACTCTCCTCCTCTATCTAATCTCAAACATTTTATATTTAATTCAAACTCATTTTCAACCTTAGCCTTGAATAATTTGAACTTCTCAAATGCTTCTAAATTGTCTTTTAAGAATGCAACCCACATCATTAGAGAGTAATCATCAAAAAACAAAATGAAATACCTTTCTCCATGTTAGGAATGAATGCAAAGTGTTTTGGCAGTCATTCTATAGCAGTTGTTGTTGCATTCATGACTTGGATTGTCATTGATGTGAACACAGTGATATTTTGGATATTAGCAAGAAAGTAGGTACAGTTTTGTTTTGCGCACATGTTGTATTGAAGATTGGGTTTTGCAAAATTGATGGTATGTTTTTTGGTGTGTTATTAACCTATGGTTAATAGCGCAAAAAGAAATTCATTCATTTGTAAGAGTTATGAGCATTTTGGTGAAAGCAGTGTTTAGAAAGTGTCTCTGTGTAGCGATGTTCAGAAATCGGAGGATATCTCTTAGCTGGGATGGAATCTAATTTTGCATATTTAAAGGGATGTTGGAGACTCATTAATGATGATGTGGTTCATAGCACAAAATTTGAGGATATGTTTGGAGAAAGTTACAGTAACTGGAAGCCGACAGTTTTATGTGAATTCTGTGTGTAGTGTGTAGAATTTATTATTTTGTAATTAAGGACTAACTCATTTGTAATTATTTGAGTTTGGTATATAAGAAGGAATTTTTTCCTTATTGTAATGTGTACTATGAAGAGTGAGATGCGAATATATGCATGAAGTGAAGAAAAGAGCTAATTCAGTGATGAAGGAAGACTTGTGAGTACAAAGATCTGGAATTGTGATCTTGTGTAGTAGAGAGTGCAGTTTTGGCATAGTGTGAAGGAGGTAATATATTTCATATTATTCTATTGAATAATTCTAAGATCTTTTGGATAGTGGGTTCAAAGATCTTGCCTTGAAGCTGTTTGGGCAGTGGGTCCTTCTGTCTTCCATCAATTCTTAACCGGGTTAGAATCTTTTAACAGGGATTCAAAATCTCCTAACAGGGATTTACATGTACTGAATGTATTTCATAAGACTCCTAACAGGGTCCATCCTCTAACAAGGAACTTTCATATTAGTGCATCATTTTGTGGGCATCATTCTCGTCGGGGTTTACTCTTTTCAAGAGGTTCCCTATTTAACATATCTTGTGTTATTGTGCAATTGTGTATGGTTATCTTTCTATGGTTGATCAGTACATTGATTATATTGTTTAAAGCTATTGAATGGATAAATTATCAGATAACTGATTCACCCCCCCCTCTCAGTTATCTTTGGGATCTTTACTTTCTAACAATTGGTATCAGAGCAGCAGGTCCTTGAAAGAAAAGTTTAACAACATAAGGAGATCCATGGTGAATTTCAGAAAAGAAAGCCCTAAGTTTGATGGAGTAAATTTTTATAGCTAGAAAGAAAAGATGAAGATACATCTATTGTATTTAGGACCAAGTTATTGGTTGATTACAAAGAATGAGAAGACTATCATTGAGGAAGACAATCTAGAGGCAGGAACTAAAGATGAACTAGATCTATTCATGTGTAACATACTTGCAAGAGAAGCACTTTTGTCAGCACTACTAGAGAATGAATATAGTCAGGTAAGATGTTTGAAAACATCTCATGCAATTTGGAAAGCTTTACATTCTACTTTTGAAGGTGATGAACATGCAAAGAAGGCTAGATTACATAATTGGATTTGTGCATTTGAAGATATCAAAATGATGGAAGATGAATCTATTAGAAGTTATATTGGTAGGATGTCTGAGATTGTGATAGGAATAAAGTCTTGTGGAGGTGATAAGATAGAGAATGAAGTGATATGGAAAATTCTAAGAACTTTGACACCAGTATTCAAGCAGACAATGCAGATGATTGAACAAGTGATACCTTGTACATCAAAATTTTCAAGAGAGACTCTTCTTGGAAGATTAGAAATAGCAGAGATGAACTTGAGATTATCAGGTTAGCTACCTAGAATGGAAACAACATTCAATGCACTTAACATTAGACCTACAAGAAGTACTAGTGTGAATGGAGATTATGCCAGTAGTAGCAGATCTGAGGAAGATAAGAAGATTGAAGAAGGTATTGCATTACTTGTAAAAAGAGAACCAGATGGTAAGAAAATCGTTAAATGTTGGACTTGTCAAGAATATGGTCATTTTGCATCTAAATGTCCTAAAAGAGTTAAGAAGTATAGAAGCAACTTTAAACCTAGGAGATCTAAAGAATGTTATTATGCAAATGATGAAGATTTTGAAGCAGGAATTGAAAAACATTTAAGTGACAATGATAATGATAACTTTGAGGAAATAGGATTTGTAGCAATTAAAGAAGAAAGTTCTGAATCTGATAAAAGGGAAGAAAAAGCATTAGTTTCACAAGTTGAAAAGAAATTTGATTGGATTATAGATAGTGGTTGTTCACATCATATGACTGGAAATAAAAGAAAGTTTGTTAAGTTAGATAATTATGATGGAGGAATTGTTAGGGTTGGTAACAATGCACCTTGTTTGATTAAGGGTATAGGATCTATTACTCTTGATGGAAAGACTAACACTGATGATGTTTACTTTGTTGATGGACTAAGACAAAATCTACTAAGCATTGGACAATTGGCTGATAAGGGTTATCAAGTTTGGTTTTTTGAGAAAATTTGTGTGATAAAAGATAAAG
Source organism: Chamaecyparis obtusa (assembly GCA_027943335.1). NCBI lineage: Eukaryota > Viridiplantae > Streptophyta > Pinopsida > Cupressales > Cupressaceae > Chamaecyparis > Chamaecyparis obtusa. The sequence goes on from BSBK01002333.1 coordinate 509,555, forward strand.
ATGGAAATTTGATTGGAAAAGGATCCAGAACCAGAGGTAATGTATTTCAGTTGAATCCTACTGAGATGACATGTTTGATAACTAGGATTGATGACAGTTGGTTATGGCATAAAAGGTTTTGTCATATAAACTTTGATAATATTCTCAAGGTGAGCACTACACTTGCAATAAGAGATTTACCTAGAATTATGAAACCTACTAACATGATTTGCAAAGAATGTATGATGGAAAAGTAGAAAAGGAGTTCATTTCCCAATAAGAAGTTCACATCGACAGAGAAGCTAGAGATTGTTCATACAGACTTGAGTGGTCCTACTAGGACTACATTATTCTATGGAGAAAGGTATTTTATGATTCTTGTTGATGATTTTACAAGAATGATGTGGATTACATTTTTGAAAGAAAAATCTGAAGCATTTGATAAGTTTAAGATCATGAAAAGCAAAATTGAGAATGAATCTGGAATGAAGATTAAGTGTCTAAGATCTGATAGAGGTGGTGAATTTACATCTAAAGAGTTTAACACTTTTTGTGAAATGAATGGTATTAAGAGACAACTTTCAGCCCCTAGAACACCAGAACAGAATGGTATTGTAGAAAGAAGGAACAGGTCAATAACTGAAGTAGCAAGAGCTATGTTGTTTGAAAATGATTTGGCTAAAACTTTTTGGAGAGAAGCAGTGAACACAACAGTATACACTATGAACAAAGTACAAATTAGAGTAGATACAAACAAGACACCTTATGAATTATGGTTTGGACATACACCCTCAGTTAAGTATTTTAGAATTTTTGGAAGTAAATGTTATATAAAGAGAGATGATGATATAGGAAAGTTTGATCCTAGAAGTGATGAAGGAATATTTCTTGGATATTCTTTAAAAAGCAAAGCATATAGATGTTATAACAAAAGAACTAAGACTATTGTTGAAAGTGCAAATGTAAAAGTTGATGAGAAGATTAAAATTCAGGAAAGAATGCTTGATTATGAATCTGATGGAGAAGCACAACCTTAGCCTAACATTGAAAATGCAGAATTATTTTTTGAAACTAATAGTGATTTGCTAAATGAAAGTCATACTAAAGAAGATAGAGAAGAAAATAGAGAAGAAAATAGAGAAGAAAGTAGAGAAGAATCTACAGTCAGAACAAGATCAGTAACTATGACACCTAACATGTATACTTCAAGACATCACCCTATTGAGCAAGTTATTGGAAGTTTAGATAGAGGATTTTTGACTTGAAATAAGGTACATTTATGTTTGATTTCTCAAATTAAACCTAAGACTACTAATGAAGCTTGTGAAGATGAACATTGGATCAATGCTATGAAAGAAGAACTCGAGCAGATTGAAAAAAATAAGACATGGGAATTGGTCCCTAGACCTGAAGACAAGAATGTGATTGGAACAAAGTCGGTATTCAGAAACAAGATGAATGAACATGGAGAAGTGATAAGAAACAAAGCAATACTGGTATGTAAAGGATATTCACAACAAGAAGGAATTGACTATGAAGAAACTTTTGCACCTGTGGCTAGACTTGAAGCAGTGAGAATGTTTCTAGCATATGCAACTTACAAGAAATTCAGAGTGTATCAGATGGATGTGAAGTCAGCATTTTTGAATGGTGAATTGGAAGAAGAAGTCTACATTGAGTAGCCTGAAGTTTTTCCTTTGACACAAGAAGGAGATATGGTATGTAAGTTAAAGAAACCTTCATATGGATTAAAATAAGCACCTAGAACCTAGTATGCAAGATTGGATAAGTATTTATTGAAATTGGGATTTATAAAAGGAATAGCAGATAGTAACTTATACACAAAAGAAATTGAGAATGGTTTGTTGGTTATAGTTATATTTTTTGATGATATTATCTTTGGAGGAGAAGATGAAGCTAGTGACAAATTTGCAGATGAAATGAAGATTGAATTTGAGATGAGCATGATTGGAGAAATGAAATATTTTTTGGGATTACAGATAACACAAAGCAAGGAAGGTATATTTGTAAGTTAGACTAAGTATTTAAATGACTTATTGAAAATATTTGGAATGGAAGATTCTAAACCTATTGGAACACCTATGGTAACCAGACATAAGTTATCTAGCAAAGATGAGACACCAGTAGTTGAGCAAAAAAAGTACAGATCTATGATTGGAGGATTATAGTACTTGACACATACAAGACTTGATATAGAACATTCAGTGGGGATTGTAGCAAGATTTCAAGCAGAACCTAGAGAATCACATTATGTAGTAGTAAAGAGGATACTGAGATATCTGAAAGGAACAATGGATTATGGATTATGGTATGAGAACTCTAATGATTTTACTTTATGTGCCTATACTGATGCAGATTGGGGAGGTAGCATTGATGACAAGAAAAGCACCAGTGGTGAAGCCTTTTTTCTTGGAGGAAAATTGGTCTCTTGGCTAAGTAAGAAGTAGAATTGTACTTCACAAAGCACATCAAAAGTAGAATATGTTGCAGCAGCAAATAATTGTAATCAAATTATTTGGATGAAGTAGATGTTGAAGGATATTGGAATAAAGTTTGATGAGCCTATTGTTATACATTGTGATAACACCAGTACAGTGAGTATGTCAAAAAATCCTATTTTACATTCTAAGACTAAACATATTGAGATCAAGTATCATGTTGTAAGAGAGAAAGTTGCAAAAAAAGAAGTAAGATTGGAGTACATAAGTACAAAGGAGCAGATAGAAGATATATTTACAAAGCCTTTACCTAAGGATACATTTGTGTATCTAAGAGGTATGCTTGGGGTTATGCCCCAATCTATTTTTGAGAATTGATGCAGATGATTGCATCCATCCAGTGGTATATGAGCCCTATCTTTCTTCTAGATTGGATGTTGGAACTTCCTCTATGGGGGAGTTTATGAGCTGAGTCATGAGGACTCTTGTTATTGTATTTTTCTAAAAAGTGTCTTTTGACATTAAGTTGTTGTTGACTTAGTGATAGAATTTCTATCATTGATGTCAATGGGGTAGAGATATACATAAAAACATTGTGGATTGTATGAGAGAGCTGAATAGGAAAATGAAGCAAGATTTGATTTGATATTTTACAGTGATGTTGTAGTATTGGATTTTTGGAACATTGATGATTTTCATCTATGTTGCCATCAATGCCAATGGGGGAGATTTTTAGGAATGAATGCAAAATGTTTTGGCAGTCATTATGTAGTAGTTGTTATTGCATTCATGACTTGGATTGTCATTGATGTCATCACAGTGATATTTTGGATATTAGCAGGAAAGTAGGTATAGTTTTGTTTTGCACACATGTTGTATTGTAGATTGGATTTTGCATAGTTGATGGTATGTTATTTGGTGTGTTATTAACCTATGGTTAATAGCATAAAAATAAATTCATTCATTTGTAAGAGTTATGAGCATTTTGGTGAAAGCAATGTTTAGACAGTGTCTCTATGTAGCGATGTTTGAAAATCAGAGGATATCTCTTAGCTGGGATGGAATCTGATTTTGTGCAGTTAAAGGGATGTTGGAGACTCATTAATGATGACATGGTTCATAGCACAAACTTTGAGGATATGTTTGGAGAAAGTTACAGTAACTGGAAGCTGACAGTTTTATGTGAATTCTATGTGTAGCGTGTAGAATTTATTATTTTGTAATTGAGGACCGACTCATTTGTAATTATTTGGGTTTGGTATATAAGAAGGAATTTTTTCCTTATTTTAATGTGTACTATGAAGAGTGAGATGTGAATATATGCATGAAGTGAAGAAAAGAGCTAATTCAGTGATGAAGGAAGACTTGTGAGTACAGAGATCTGGAACTGTGATCTTGTGTAGTAGAGAGTGCAGTTTTGGCATAGTGTGAAGGAGGTAATATATTTCATATTATTCTATTGAATAATTCTAAGATCTTTTGGACAGTGGGTTCAGAGATCTTGCCTTGAAGTTGTTTGGGCAGTGGGTCCTTCTGTCTTCAATAAACTCTTAACCGGGTTAGAATGTTTTAACAGGGATTCAAAATCTCCTAACAGGGATTTATATGTACTGAATGTATTTCATAAGACTCCTAACAGGGTCCATCCTCTAAGAAGGAACTTTCATATTAGTGCATCATTTTGTGGGCATCATTCCCACCGGGGTTTACTCTTTTCAAGAGGTTCCCTAGTTAACATATCTTGTTTTATTGTGCAATTGTGTATGGTTATCTTTCTATGGTTGATCAATACATTGATTATATTGTTTAAAGCTATTGAATGGATAAATTATCAGATAACTGATTCACCCCCCCCCCCTCTCAGTTATCTTGGGGATATTTACTTTCTAACACTCCATAGTATGATCTTGTTTGAGTTGGTCCACATAAGTTTGTATGTATGAGATCCAACTTGTTCTCTACTGACTTGATCTTGCTTCTAAATGTATTCCTCACATGTTTTCCATGACACATTCCTTGCATATTGTATCAACTAGTTTTGCAATGCTAGGAAGGTCTTTGACTTCTTTTACATTGCTTATCTTTACTATGTTGTCAAAATTGGTGTGACATAGTCTTTTATGCCATAGCCAATTGTCATCTACTTTAGCAATAAACCAACTTGCTTCAAGATTAATCTAAAAAACATTACATTTATTCTTTGAACTTGATGCAATCATCTCTCCTTTTTTATTAATAATGCACTTGTTCTCTCTAAATTCCAACTGATATCCTTTGTCTAACAACTATCCAACACTTAGTAAGTTATGTTGTAGACCATCAACATAAAGAACATCATCAGTGTTGTTCTTTCCATCCAAGGTGATAGCTCCTCTACCTATGATAGCCTATAGGTTTAGGAGTGTTGTCTCCAAATCTAACCATACCAACTTTGTACCTATCCAAATGTGCAAATCTATCCTTGTCTCCTATCATGCGATGTGAGAAACCTCTATCAATGATCTAATATGTCTTGATGTTAGCTTTTGAAATTAGTGCTAACTCTTGTGCTTTCTTTTCATCTTCAAGGTAAACATTTTCTCCATGTCTTCAAGATCATTGAATCCAATTTCATCTTCTACTAACTCTTCATCTAATACTCCATCAACATAGTAACATTCTTTTGTATACTTTGGTTTGTAATCTTTGTACTTTTTGACTCTTATAGGACATTTAGATGCACAATGACCAATCTTCTTACATGAAAAATATTTGAATGGTAACTGACCTTAATATTTCCCTTTTCCTTTCTTTTCTTTCTTAGCAAATAAAGCAATGAAATCATCTAGATCTTTCTATTCATCATCATTATCAAAATTACTAGAGGTGTTTAAAGATTTGTTACCATGGACTGAGGCTTTGAAAGTTATTTCACTTTTAGGTTCTATCTTTAATCTTGATATCTCAAAGGCTGAAAGCTTACTGGTTAAGGTCTCTCTTTTGAATTCTTTTGTAGACTGCATAGTCTCATTTAGGATGCATATCTTTTTGTCATATTCTCATGTCAAGGTAGTAATTAGTTTATCCATAATGTCTTCTTTCAAAATCTCTCCACCATTGTTTCAAATTCTAGCAACTGCTTCATTAATCCTTTGATTGTAGGCTCTGACATTTTCATCAGGTAGCATTTCCAATGTTTTTTTGCATGCATTCTTGGCTTGAATATCTCCTTCAAACATTATTTGATACCCCACAAGGGAATCGGGGAAGAGAACAAAGATTCTCTTTGCAAAAGAAAACCTAAGTAATGATTTATGAAAATTTTTGAATTTTTAAAAGAATTATATAAACAAACCATAGATTAACTTAGATTCCTCTAAGGTTCCCTTCTAATTTAATGCACAATTCATTTAAGTCTATTTAGTGTACTAGCAACTTGATTTACTTCTTAAGAAAACTACATCACAACATTTGTAGATTCTTTATAAAGAAATACAAAGTACTTTCATTTCAATTTTCCATTTAAATCCATCTATTTTCCTAAGTATGATTTATGAACAATTTAACATTTAACACATTACTACCATATAAAAGAATCATCTAAACATTTGATACATTGAAAATATTACATTTGTTTTTCAATAGCTTTTCACATAATCACCAATAATGAGAAACATACTACTTTACTTGGAATGTTACAAAATCCTTTTCTTTTCAACATACATCATATACATAAAGTTTGTGCTTTCCCTTTTTCCTTTTTCCTAAGTCTACCCATTCCAAATACATCATTTTGAAATAAATTAATGATTACATTACATTCATCTCCTCTTGGGAGGTAACAATAAATCTACATCATGAAAGATAAATACAAGTCTTCATTCTTCAAAATTGGAACACTACGCAAGCATGAATCCTCAAGCACTACATCTGCAAAAAGGTACCTTGAAAAAAATATTTACCACCCAACCACATGGATACCAAAATTCCCACTCCCCCATGCTAGGAGATAAACACCAAGGTCCACAAATAAGTGATAGTTAGGCCATACCTAGGGTTGGGTAACTTTTCCCAAATAATAAATGAAAAGAAGATCAAAGTATAAATCTTTTCCCAAAGGTTCTAAGGCTTGGTAAAAACTCTAAGAAACAACCTAAGTGAGTGTGATCACATAGCCCTCACCCCTTGGGTTGTCCTAGTACTAGCCACTCCAGGCCCCGGCCCCCAAGTAGGCACATGCGAAACTAAATGCCTTTCATACAGACAAGTGCCATTCAATCGTACCTATGCATAAGCACCTACTCCCACTCCCATCCATTTCCTTTACTAGTAATAATGGCATGGGTGAGGCATACATTAATTTTTTAGTGTTTTAACCCATTCCCATAATTTTTAATTAAGTTATCACTTGTTACATAACTCTTCAGTCGGTTATCCTGGTACTAGCCACTTAGGGCCCTGACCCCGCACTGAGAGCCACTCGCTTAGTGTTCTTAGGTTTTCTACCCTTAACCCACACATCACATACACATCATACATGAAATAAAACACATCGTAAATACTTTGAGAATATACATTAAAGAATAGAAAATAATAGGAGAGTTTAGGGATGTTTAGGAAAATTTGGAACATTTAGGGAGGCCTAGAATGGTCTTGGTCCTCGTAGACAATCCTAAACCCTAATCCTGGTTCCTACACACATCCTAACCCTATTAAAGCATCTCAATGCACCATATATCCTCTACCAAACAAGTAATGAACATATATAAATTTTACACAAAATTCCATATACCAAAACATAATGCTCCATAAAACCTCCCGTGCCTGAAATTTAACTAAGTCTGATTTTTTTGAAAAATCTAAAATCTAGTAGTTGCATCTTATCTCCTATGAAGTTGAGACCTATCTCAAACATCCTAAAATGTACCTAATTTATTTATACAAGAATAACTTAAAGTATAAGAAATTAATGTTATACTTATATAAATAATCTAAATGTTATACTATGTTATACTTGCATATATATTCCTACCTAACCCTAACCCGCGCATATTGTTTTATGACATAAAACCCGTACATATTGTGTAATGATAGAAAAAACTACACATATTGTTTTATGATGGAGAATTAAATACATGTTATACTTGTATTAAAAAAACAATAATAATACTAACTTCAACTTGGGATTAAATACAACTCAGGAATAAATAATAATGACAGAAAACCCTAATTCAAACATGGAAACAAAACAATCAGGATCAAATCAACCTGCACATTTTATTCTACTAATAAGGACTATGCATTTCATTCACAAATCCATGAAATTATTTACAAAATGATAGGAACTACCAAATAATTGAAAACTACACAACAAAATGACGTGCTGCATCTCGACTAAGAAAGGTGGTACTACAACAAATATGGACTATTAAGGTTGGAATAATAGTTCTAAATTATGGAAGCACTATTCGGATTATACAAAGATGTGAACAACCAATGCATATTTAATCATCCATTATTTAAAACTATCTCCTACCACACAGAAGACAAGACACAAAAACATAATCACAAATCTACATTGGATCCTACATTAATTCATCCAGTAGCTATTCAATATAGCATCTCAAAAATCCATGGCAACACATGCCCACAAGAGGAAGCACAATAGTTTATGCAATAATATATCATAAATATCCTTTCCCCTAAGACTATTTCACATAAGAGTAAAACCATGTTATAATAGAATAATCCTCTTTTAAATTTTAGGCTCACAGTAAGCAACAAGAACAAAATGGAAATACAAACAAGCAACAAACATTCAAGAAGGATTATCTCTAGGATAGATCCTACCTAGATTCTAGTGAAGATAAACAATTGGAGAGAAGAAGATCCAAGATTTCCAACCTACTCCAAGCACTCCTTCAAATTCAACCTATAGGCAAGCTCCAACTTGTCCCAAAAGCAGTCTTAGTCACATCCTCTCAGAGAAAAATCAGTTCTCTCTTCTCTAAACTATAGCAATATTTTATCAAAGATAAAACCTCTCCTTAAAGTAAAATTTCCTATGCCAACTCTCCACATAGGAAAATGTCTCTTGTAAATAGATTAGGGAGTAGTTGCACAGGTATTCCAACCAATGCAACTATCTGGGTAAAAGTACAAAGCTATGTCACACTTTTATAAAGGAAAAGGTCAACAACACACAAAAATTTTAACTTTAATGACATAAAAATGACATTTATGTTTAAAATTTGGAGATGATGTAAACTAATGAAATGTGTAAAAGTGGATGAAGTTTATGCCTATAATTTTTTTTATTTTTTTTAAACAAGAATTCACATAGTTTTTAAATTTTTTAAGTCCATTTTTTACTTGTTGAAAAATGAGGGTCTTGTTCACACCAAAAAAGTATATGCAAATAATCTTTTTTTATTTTGATTTGAAAATATGTCATAGATAAAATGTATAGCTAGTGCAGAAAAGAAGAAAAATTAGTTTTCAATGTATATTTTCTCTGTTATAACTACTCAAAGTTGAACATACCTAAAATCAATAGTTTTCATCTCGCGTCAAATTTCTCCTATCAAATCTACACCATTCAGAAAATAAATTACACATTTTTGAAGATAACTCTCTCCTCTAGTGTTAAATATAAATTTTCAATTTTTTTGATAAGCTTTACTATTTTTTTCTATTTTTGAAGCATCTTGTTCTCGAATGTTAAAATGCCTACTTGCAGTATTTTGAAATTATAATATATTATATCTAATTAAAATACTATAAAAATTATATGATGATAATCTTGACTCTATGCTCTAAAAAAGGGTATTTTTATATTTGTAAAAAAATATCATTAAAAAGAGTAAGAGTTATTGAAACGTCACTTTTTTGAAATAATATTATTTCATTAGTAATTGTTATAAAACATGTATTTAATAGATATTTTCAATTGGAAAAGGTGAAGAACTTATCTAACTTAGATAGAATGAATCTAGCTAGACCATATGTTTGACAAAAAATAATTTTAGTTAGAAATACTCAAATTCAGCTGTGCTGATAAGTTGTCCTGAAATGTGACACAGCTTTGTGCTTTTACCCATCCACCAGTTATTTGTTAACAATACGATTTGCAGAACCATTCACATAAAGGGATAAATAAATATTATTTAGTAAAATTATAAATCTATGTCTCCTAAACTTAAGGTTAGAAAAATAGATACTATTATTTTTAGAAATAATGTACTAAGTTACATAACCATGGTAGAAAGAATTTACCAAACACATCTCCATTAAATAAAAGTAACATAGATTTATTATTATGTAAAAATAATAATTTTCTTCACACAATTTAATTAATTTATTATATAATAATATATATTTATATATGTATTCATAGGCATATGTGTGCACCCATAAGCTTATGTGTACATATACCATAAGCAAGTCACATTATTATTAACATTATAATAATTAAATATTATGACCATTATTATTTAAGCCAAATACTAAGCAGGTCACAATATTATTAATATTATAAATAATTAAATATTATGACTATTATTATTTAAACCAAATACATTATAATTTGAATCTACTACTAATTTATATCCACAAAATATAATCATGATCTACATATATATGTATGTATCTACTTATGTACATATTTAATAACATAAAATAAGAGCTTTCTTATTCACACCTCATCCTAATCAAAACATAAACCTTTCAGACATGAAATCAACAATCCAAAAAACTAGAATGCATCATCCACACCAGAAACTGACTCAGGAATTCCCCTGACCTAAGGATAAAAGGGTCAGGGGTAGAGTTCCTTCCCATGAAACCTAGTGATATCTCCATAACAACAACAATGATCAAGGATTTTGAGGGATCACTCAGACCTATGAAGCTAGGTGGAGATGATACCCGGTACGTGTTATCCTACATCATCAAGAAGAGATACATATATACATATAGATATACATACAAATCAGATATATGCAAAAAGATGACTAGGATTGATACATCATGTGGACCTCAACTAAGTGAGTAGCTACAACTTCATCCTTAGTCATGAAAACACATCAAACACATATCCATGAAACATAAAACATCATGATAATGGTTAGATTCAAATCTTTGGGTTAGCTCCATAAAACATATAAAGATAGATGGTTTTCTATTTTCATGAACATATAAATGTTAACCATAAATGAGCATATCAATCATCTGATAAACATATCATCATCCACAAAACATAAATTTAAATGTATAGTTCTAACCATCATAATAGAATTTCCAAATCAAGAAGTCCAAGTATCACCATAGGAGAGTGTATTACACATGTCTTCTAGATACTTCCATATCTTATAGGCTTTGTCCATCTTCTTGATCTCTAAAAACTCACTGTCAGATAGGGAACTGATAAGAACTTCATTAGAAATAGCATTTGATGTGAACAACTCCTTTTTCTGTAGTGTTGCATCATCTTTTGCAACATCTGCTAGATAGGGAATCTCAACTTCTTTAGTAGCGACTTCACAAATTTCAAAAGCAATGTACTACAAATGTGTCATCATTTTGTTCTTCCAATATAGATAGTTCTCTCCATCAAACTTAGGACTTTCTTTTCTAAAGTATTCCATTTGATCAACCTCAAGCTATTAAACATTCTCTCCGAGGTACTTGGCTCTGATACCAATTGTTAGGAATAGTCCCAAGAGATAAATGAGAGGGGGGGGGTGAATCAGTTCTCTACAAGTTTCAATTCTTTATCCAATTAAGTGTATAAGAATATTAATCATAAACACAATGAAATAAAACTTAACACAACACTATAGTTTTGGTTACGGGGAAACCCAAATAGGTAAAAACTCCAGTGGGAATTGACACCCACTAAGAACTGCACTAGTGTATTATAATCCCTATTAGAAGATCTTACAACCCTGTTAGGATTTGATATTTACAATGCAATAAGTAAAATGATGTGGTCAAGGGTTGGACCCTTTTAGGAATCTTTTACAATTAACTCTGTTAGGGGTGAGGATGCACTATTTGAGAGCTGACTACTCAAAGGGGTGAAGGCTACAACCTTTTGTATAATAGATACACACTATATTTGGATCTTGGTGAACTGTGAGGTAGACCTACTTTCTTAATTAGTTCCAGTGAATATCAAAAATTCTTTACTTTGTCACCTATACCTTCTACTAATGGCACAACACTTCACACCTTCTACTCTACTCTTTCTCTTCCAACTAAAATGCCATACTTAGCAATCACAAATGACTGCCTATAAGTATCTTTCTTCTAAATGATATAATCAAGTTAGCCTATTAGAACCATCTTGAAATCATATTAGAGAAATAATAAAACTCTATAATAACATCTTTGTCAGCTCTACTAACCACACAACACAAATTAAGACTGTCTAACTCCATATGAGTAAACATGTCACTTCTTGCTATCGGCTACACCAAATTAATAGCTAATTTCTTCTCATGTTGAATTATATTATATGCTCTTAACCAAACATTTTTAACTCATCACTAATCACAATACCAAGAGTGCATATCATCAAGATAGACGCAAATGTCGAAATACTCCAAACACTATCGGCTTTACTAGATAAACTCAGGAAACTGTAACTAGAGACTAAATACATCATAACTCAGCCTATAATATACTAATAACTATTTTTCCATGAACATAACATCATGAACATGTTTCCAACATAAATATAAATGTGCAAGGCTCCATAATAACCATACTATAAATCACATATAGAACTCTTCCTGGGACCTGTCAAGAACACTACTGAGAATACTACTAAAACAAATAATTGTATAACTATATTTATATATAATCAACCTCTATACCTATGATATCATGTTGATAAAATAGCTAGACAAAATATTCTCAAGGCTCTCTCCATTAGTCTTTTACACACACTTCTTACCATATGTTTTCATCAATGACAAACATACAGTCAATACTGGTTTGCTGGAAAATCTCCAACAAGAGTCACTGATTGTGAATTGTTTGTCTATGATGGATTTTTTTAAGGATAAACTAGGTATTAGTCAAATAATATGAACAATTGAAGACAACATTTAGTACTCCCTAGGGAACCTATGTTTATGTCCGCATTCCTTTTGGTTTGAAAAATGCTAGAGAAAATTTTCAGAGGGGAAGGGATGTTTCTTTCAAAGACTTGATTAATGTCCTTATGGTTGTGTATCAAGATGATTTGAATTCTTATTATAAGAAGGTTGATGACCATTTGTATTCACTTGGAAAAGGTTCTAGTCAAGTCTTTAGAGTTTGGCATTTCAATGAATCTTAAGAAGTGTTATTTTATTGTTACTGAAGGGAAATTGCTAGGACATATAGTGTCAAAAGGAGTCAGAATTGACCCTAAAAGAGTTAAAGCAATCAAAAGGGTCCCTCCTCCAAAACATCTTAAAGGTGTACAATCTTCTTTAGGATAAATTAATTTTTTCAAGAGGTTTATTACTAATTTTGTAGAGTTGGTTAAACCCATAGTTAAGATTCTAAAGAAAGATGTAAGGTTTGATTGGAATCTTGAAGCTCAAGAGGCTTTTGAGAAAATCAAATAAAAAATCCAAGAATCCCCTATCCTAATATCTCCTTATTATTCTAAGACTTTTTCTTTATTTTCCTTTGCATCTTTTCATACCATTGCAACAATTTTATTACAGAAGGATGGGGAAGGATTCGAGCATCCCATTTCTTTCTTCAACAAATCATTGCAATCAACTAGTTAAAATATAAATTGATGGAATAGTAGACTTATGCATTAGTTAAGGCATTCAAGGATTTTAGACCTTATTTGGTTTGTGCAAAAGTTAATGCATATGTCCCCCATATTGTAGTAAAGGGCATTTTGGTTCAGAGTGAGGTCACAGGAAAAAATGCAAATGGATCAATAAAATTCAAGAATTCAATTTGGAAGTCCATATTACTAAACTTGTGAGGGGTCTATGACTTGTAAAATTAATGATGAAAGAGACTATGTGTTAGGAATGGGAACACTGAGAGGGGGGGTGAATCGGGTGCTTACTGTATTTTAACTTTTATCTTTAATCTTTAAACTGAACTTGAATGCTTAAGAACTGAAATAAACATTCACATAAACATGAAACATGAAATCAACACATGACATCAATATGGTTATGGGGAAACACAAATAGGTAAAAATGTCAATGGGAATTGACACCCACTAATATTCTACACTAGTGTTTTATGATCCTTGTTAAAAGATCCTTAACCCTGTTAGGAGTTTGTTTACAATGCTTTAAGTATAGTAGACCTTGTTAAGGGTCAGACCCTATTAGGAGTCTTTTACAATAATCCCTGTTAGGGGAGATGCATTGTCCTAGAGCTCACTACTCAAATGGTGAAGGCTACAACCTTATGATCTTAGATACACACTATATTTGCTAGATGAACTGTCACTATGACACTACTTGTCAGATCAGTTCCTTTGATACGCTGATGCTTTGACCTCTAGAAAAGATCTAATACATCTTATACTATCTTGACACACTTCTTCTTTTCTTATCACAACTCTACCTCAACTTCCATGTCAAATAGAATGGGTGCATATTATATTTATACGCTCATACAAAATAAACAACTAGGTCAGCCTTATAACCTATTACAAACAATGCTTCCAAATGAATTGGCTTAAGCGTACTAAAAAAAAAACAATTATACATGTTGGAAACCTAAATATAATAGGTGCATAGCCTTTACAACTTTACATTATAATCACAAACCAAAAGACTAACTGTCGGCTGCTTGATCTGCTCTTCACAAGCACACACTGGCTGTGCAACTTCAACTGACTTTATCTTTCTCATCCTTGCATATCTAATTATGCACTCATAGACTAAGTATAATTATAATCTAACCAAATTAACTTCTAGGGTGCATACCATAATTATTCTATACGTATGTGCACTGATGCTCTAAGCTGCAGGAACTCTGTACACTGTCCAGTCTTTAACACTTAACCAATTTCTGATCTTCTCATCAAGTGCACTGACTCCAAACTACTATATGAATTTGTTTCTATAATAAAAACATTATATCAAGTCATATACATCATTATATCCAACTTTCCAACAATCTCTCCCTTTGTCATTGATGGAAACAAATGAATATGGCCAAGTTGCTAACTGTCCCTTAACACAAAAATTTTTTTGTCTTCTATACATATACTTATGTCTGCCTATACATATTATGATCCATATTCTATACACAACTCCCCCTTTGACATTAATGACAAAGGTGTACCAAAAAATTGTATCTACATATATTCACTGAGGGAAAACATCTGGATATGCATTCTCTAGGTTCTGGATCTCCTTCCAAAAAGTGATTAGTGAATTTACTATCTAGAGATGGGTGCATAAGGCATACTACTAGGACCATGATCATAAGTTACCATTGTGGTGTCTATGTCCTTGATGTTCTGATTCAATATGTCTAGTGAGGGTGCAAGAGAATTCCTTTGTTGTATTTTCCTTGCCATGATCTTTGACATTTCTTTTTCAGCCTTCTCAATTTTATTAATCTATCCTTGGTAATCATTATTGCACTTGTTCACATCTATAGATGTGTCTTTTACTAAACTCTTCACTTTCTCAATCATAGCTTCTACCTCTTTTAATTTAAAATGAGCATTAGTAAGCTTATCTTGGTTCATGCATTCTACAATGATTCTTCTTCCCTCATCTACAAATTCTTTTAGGGATGCTTGACAAAACTTGAGTGAGCTTAGGTCAAGTGAAAAGTTTCTAACCAACTCATTCAATCTCTTCTTTAGATAATTTTCTTCTACAAATAGGGATGAAAATTCTTCAAGGCTTGAGAAATTGTTTTTAAACTATGAAATGATTATATTTACATCATCAACAAAGTGTACCTTAAATACTTTCTTGTCTATAGACAACAAACTATTTAGAATGTTCACTAATTCCATAAGGAGAGGATTTATCATTACTTTTTTCTCCTTTTCCTTCTCCATAGCTAAGATGCTGAACTTAATCAACTCTTCTTCTCTCCATGTGTCCAAACTAGATGTGTTAGGTGTCAAACTTGACAACAATGCTGAGGAGGGAGTGATGGGAGTGCTATCCATCACTTCTTGTTTTACCTTGACTAGTTCATATGATGTTTCATTTCCTTTTTCCTCTTCTTCTTCTTTATTTTCTTTCTCTTCTTCTTCTTCTTCTTTCTTATCAAATATATCTTCAATAAGCACTTCTTCTTAATGAGTGGGATTTGTGTTGCTGCATAAGATTTCAGCTTATTGTTTACTCACAAAAGCTTCCTCAAACTTATCCAAGTCTTTATCAATGGTTTCCATGGCTATCTCCACATTATCAATGATAATGTTGTTGTCCTTGAGTGATTCTAACATGGGTGCAGACTTATCTGCCTCTAGTTATGTTTCCACTACAAATGCTCAATCCTGAGGACCTATTACTGGTATATTGGTGGTCTCTATTACTTTATCTTTCTCACTAGGTGCTTGACTGATGCGCATAGATGGAGGTTTCATGTGTTATTCTAAGAATACCTTCTCAAAGGCCTTCTATGTCTCCTTTGTTATTAGATCATAGTCTTTGTTCATAATGTGTAGAGTTGTCATCTTTGTCCTTATGTGCGGCTTCACCAAATTCAATATCACTGTCTTCTCTTCAATAGAACATATTGGAAGATTGTAATCTAGTATTTTCTCTATAATTATAAAGTCTTCTTCACTGGCTTGTCTCTTCAAGGTATCCAAAATGTCCCATACCTTATCTAGGACATCTATCTTCAATTCAAGAACCATCTTCTTGAATTTTATCATGTGTTTGGTCAGAATCTCATGAATTTTTCACTTATCAATTTCATGATATTTTTCATAAAACTTGGTTACCTGATTTAGCCTTCCTTCTTCTACTACTCTAGTCCTTAATACTTCAAGGCTTGGTCTGAATCCTACCTCAAGAGGTGCTTGAGTGTTTTTCTTGCTCCTTGTTGCTCATGAGGATGGATGACTAGTGCTAGCTTGTTTCTTCCTCTTGACTATTGGCTTATACTCTAAAAGAGTGGTAAGGTCAATAGTATCTTCTAGCGTAGAAGGAGTATCATCTTCTTTACGCTCCTGACTATCATATTTTTCAATTTTTACCTTCTTCATCTTGGGATCATTGGACTTAGCCTCCACTATGGATGTGCTCTTAATTTACATAGCAATCTTTTCATCCCTTGCTTTATCAAGGTATGATTGTGTTAATCCATGAATTTTGAGTATCTCAGATGTAATCTTAGAGGCTTTCCTCTTAGTTATTGCACTGTTAAGTTTAGCATCTACTTCTTTGGTTTTCTCCTCATATGTTCCCCACCTAGGTTCACTAGGATCTTTGGGGGCTGATAGAAGTACCTGTGCATATGCTTCAAGGACCTATTCCTCTACCTCATAGCCAAGTGGATGAATCCACTTAGTTCTTGGCTCAACAGATTCCATACAAGTTGTGTCTATCTCTACCATAAAGCAAATAGTATCCATATACTTTTTCCACAATGCTCTCTAGAATTATGTGTCTCATTTGCATCTTCACCTTGAAGGGCTTCAATTCCAAAGTTATGTAATCTCTCAAAGTACTCTCAGTGCATGCCTTGTTAGATATCTATGGCATGGTTTGAATGGACATGTCCAAATAAAAATTTGATACTCTCCCAACAATATGAAGGTACATGTAAATGATTAAGGACCCAAACCTAAATATTTTTCTCTTATCATGTTTGATGGCCTTGATGTTATCAATCAGTTGTGCATGCAAGATCTCACAAATATTGAAGTCCCCATTTTCCTTCACAAGTCTGATGGATATTATAATTATTCCTGTAGACACACTATTCACCCTACTGGTGTGATGAAATCTGTATCCCAATATCATAGACATCAATTTGATGTCTACTTGTTCAATAGGCTCAATTGTTATCCCGTGCCTATCACTCCTTGACTTAAATGTTTGGTCAACAATATTTTTGACATCCTTTCCCATAGGAAGGATGATGCCTATCCTAGAAAGGCCTATCATCTCATGTATTAGGTCATTGGTGATTCTCATTGGCACATCACATAGCAAGAATAAATTATCATGAATTTTTATCAATAATATCTTAATCCATTTAGTCTCATAAAATTCATATGTCGTAGTATAATCAACTAAAGGGTGATCATTCCACTTAACATATTCATCCATGAATGTTTTATCTAGTTTCAACATGGTATCCATGTGCCCCCTTAGCCTATCTAACCCTGTTGGTTCCTTCTTATAGTAGATACATGCCCTAATGTCCTCGAGATGCATGATGCCCGTAGCCATGCAGGAGAATTCACCGTCTAAATCATTTAGGGTTGATTTAAATGGATGCTTCTTGAATAAATATCTCTTCTTTTCTGCAACATCAAAAACTATGGGAGTGGCCATGACTTACTTGTTTAATCACTTTCCAACTAATCTCCAAGATAATCTAAAGATTTCTGAATTGGCGCGATGAACTAGGGTTTCTACAACCAACCAAATGCACTCCTAATCACTAATAGATCAATCTCCAAGTCTTCACAATTAATTTTAAGGCTCTTTCTACTCTTCAATCACTCTGAATTCAAATGCAATGAGTAATTAAATAAATTTTTGTTAGAAATAGGAAATACTAGGAGGGGGGGTGAATCAGTATTTCAAAAACTTTTACTTTTGCCCACTTATGGATATAACAGATTACTTTAGTGCATGCAAAGCATAAGAAGCTAAATAGCATACATAACAATAAATGTAAAGAACTCATAACGCATGATATGTTCTCAAGGAAACCCTAGCCAGGGGAAAACCCTGGTGGGGATGGTACCCACAAAGATCCACTAATCAAAAGATATTTGGTTAAGGATGTTGACCCTGTTAGGAGCCTGTTACAATCATATAGTGTATCAGTCCTGGTTAAGGGACTATAGGCCTGTTTAGAAGCCTCAATCCTATTAGGAGTTGTAGATACAAAACTTGATTACTAGATGAGATCACTACCCAAAAAAGTAATACAAATGTTTACTAATTACAATATGGTACTACTTACAAATTTGCATCAACAACTTTCGCTGCTATCACAAGTTACATATATTACATGTTACATTTCAAGTATGTTTGATTCATCTTTATTTATACAACATACAAACATAATATCTTCCTCTTGTTAGCTTGCATATCTTTATCCAAGAGTAAACATCTAGGATGTCATCTCTTTATAATATTAAGTCATTAGTTTGACAAGAAAAATAATCCCTTAATTCATTTGCTAATTCTATCTTCAAAACTGCACTATTAGCTGTACTCTATCATCAGTAAAATAGTCATAAATTTGTTCATACTATCTGTACTCTTTTTAAAATTGAGATGGGGTATCCTTAGACACCATAGAGTCTATTTTCAATTGCATAAACTCTGATCATGCTCCAGTGAATGTCGCCAAAACAAACTATATCGGGTGCTCTGTCAAAAACACGGTTTCATACTTAGACAACTTTAGTCTGTGATCTTCCATACTTACTTTCCAGCTTATGCGATCTTCATAGGGAACATATGTTACCATAATGACAACATCTATGTACATACCTCAGCCAAATTTCCAACAATCTCCCCCTTTTTCATTGGTGGCAACATATGAGAAAATTGGCTAAGTGTACAAGTCAAAATCTCAAAATTTGTATCAAAATTGTGGGCATAGTATAAAATAAGTATACTATCCTTATATCTCCTCAAAAAAATATATACATAATCTATAACACTTCATAATACTCCATAGAACTCCCCCTATGAGTATCCTTCCTTATCATATATAGATAATTTTCTAAGTATCTCTCCCCCTTTGACAACAATGACAAAATAAAGGGTGGAAAGGGTTATACAAAATTGTGTCAAAATTTTTACCTTACTGTCTTATTGCAAAGCTGGTAGGCTTGCAACACAGTCGGCAAAATCTATCTTCCAATTCTCAAAATCTTTCTCCCATGCCTTCTCTATTGATTTTTCTACATTGAGTAAAGTACTCAATCTGTATGCTGCAATCTGACAGGCTTGAAGGGACTCAAAATTAAACTTCTGAAATGATGTCTTAGTAGTAAGACATTCATCTAGCTGCTCTTCTATTATTGTCAACTTGATTGAGACATGCTCTCTCAAGATGTTTATTCTGATAATTTTCTTGTTCTTCTCATCATTCAAAGTCCTTATTTCATCACATAATTTCCTGATCTTTTTCTCAATTGCATTGATCTTTATGTTTAGGCTAGCCAAAGAGTTTGTCTCTGCTGCAATTTCATCTTGCTTCTCTTTTATCTTCTTTTCTTCCTCAATTAAAATATTTTCAGATTTTGTACACTAAATGTACAAACACTTTCCAGTCTCAAGATGTTTCCTTAAGTTCTTAATGTGTCTATCAAGGCTGTCAATGTCATTTTTGATATTTTGACTTATATTCTGCAACATCTCAACTTCATAAGTTGTCTGAACCTTAACCTTAGCAATATCAGTCAAATTAGTGAACTCAACATCAAAAGAATTAATTAACATCTTTTCTCTTTCAAGTGGATCTAAATCAAAGACTTTTGTAGATATGATACTTTGTAGCTTCCCAGTCAAGTCTTTCAGACTACCTTCCAAATTCTTAACTTTCTTATTCTTACCAATAATTTTGTTCAAAGAAGTGATCAACTCTAATTGATCATCGTCATCAACTTCCTTGATCAAATCTTCAATCAATGTTCCTATTCCTTTCTCCTTTCCAGTCTTAGGAGTAAGACTGATGTCTTCTTATGGTTCAATAGGTGTATGGGCCTCTATTTCCATTTGCACTTTAGTTTGTGTAGTCTATGTTTCAATACTCTTTTCTTGCTCTCCCAAATCCAAATTGTCAACAATGTTATCTAAACTATTGAGTACCACATCAACTGAATCTAAAGTAACTTTTGTTCCTTCAATGTCCATATATTTTGTGCCAATGTTTATAGAAGAAGAGGGAATATCTTCAATTTCAACTACCTCTGCTATTGCCTCTACTTGTTCTGAACTCTATTTCTCTGCTGGTTCTACAACTAATTGATCTTTTCTATCTTTTTCTGGTACCAAGTTTGCTAGCACTTGCATAATTGTCTATTCAGTTTCAATCTTTACTTGTTCATATTGACCTCCCATTATTTGTATAATTCTTCTTTTGGTTCTCAAAAAGGTCTTAAGAGGCTTGAGGATCTATTTAAGGTGGTCATCATCTCTTATCTCATAGAACTATCTAATCACATTCTCTCTCATTTTTGTATCTTCTTCTTGTGCTCTCATCTTTCTTCTCACAAGTCTGTTGTACAAATCTTTTGGTATCTTTCCATGAATAGTATCAAATTTCTTGTTTGTCAAAATCATATGTGTAACCATTGCATTCTCAAGATTTAATTTGTTAGAGGATCCATATAAATCATAGTATCTATCCATTTTGGTAAAGTCTCCATGCTGCATGATATCTTCATTAACTCTTTCTATCCTTGGTTTCCATGCTTTCTTCTTTATTGTCACTTCATCTTCTTTTAACTTTGCAACTCTTCTAGGTACTAGTGGAACAATTGTTTTATGTCTTTTACCTAGTCCTGAAGCACTTGCCTTCATCCTTTTGCTTGGTGTCTGACTAATTTCTTGTTCCTTCATAGGTTCTTCAACCTTTACCTTAACTTGAATAGGTTCTACACTTGATGCCAAAGGTGGGACTGATAGTATCTCACTTTGCCTTATTACTTCTATAGTCTTTCTTGCAATATCAAATTCCTACTCACTCATACCTGATTCTTATTGTAGACTCCACTCTCTTCTTTGATTGTTTATCTTCCTTATGTGTCTTTGTTGAATCAAAGTTTTCATCATATGTTCCAAATCTATTTCTATGAGCATCAATTTTACTTTTCAACAATCTTCTAACATATCCTTCTATTTCAATTTCAAAGATTTCATATCCAAGAGGGTCTATGAATTCATGTCTAGGTTCTACTACCTCAATGTAAGTGAAATCGGTATCAACCATACAACATATATCATCTTTGTATTTCTCAACTAGGGATGGAGGAATTTTTGATCTGTTTACCACAATGTTCTAAAAAATTTTCAACACTAACTTTACACTGTCATTAATCTTCTCAATAAGATGTTTCATGTAAACTTTATTGATTCTTGCCATAGTATTCTCACCATCATTCCATTCAATAGTGTAAGGAAATCTTCTTAACAAGTGGAAGAACATGTAAGTAACCAATAAGGAAAATCTAAAGTGAGTGTATTTAGCTTTCTTTATCTTTTCAAAATTCTCAAACAACTGTATCCTCAGAGTTTCACACAAATCCATAGGCTTCTTCTCCACACACATCAAATAAGAAACATGTACCATACCTTCTGGCATACCATCTTCTCTAGAGCTCCCATAGGATTTTTTTGTCAAAATCTTACACAAGTATTTTACATCATCTTGCTTAATCTTACTAATGACTATACCTCTGCCATTGTATACTGAACCGGTGTTTTCAATCACAATCTTTCTCATGTTTTTCTCATTTAGTGGAATTGCACCAACTTTTGATAATACAGTCACATCATGAATTAGGTCTGTAGTTATGTCTATAACTCTATCTTCTAACCAAAATTTACCATTATGAATCCTACTCAAAATGATCTTAGTACACTCCTCATCATCAAATTCATATTTCATAGAGTACTCAATGATTTCATTGTTTTCTAGATGTTCATAACCTTGTTTCACTGACATATCCAAGTTGTACAATTTCTTATATTCACCATTAAAATCAGTCTCTCGTAGGGTTTCATACTTGCATCCAAGATAACTTTTAACATTTTCTAAATGAAGAACTCCGTCTGATATGGATGAGAAGGCTAAACTAGCATCTCTTTCTGAGGGTTCAACTAGACCTTTCTTATTTCTAGGTTTGTTCTTATCCTTGATGTTGTGAATCAATGACACATCCATGATTATATCTAATTACATAAGCTGATTGAAGATCGTACTCGGATAAATACCTTAAATTCACAAAATTAGGGCTTTCACTAGATCGGCGCTTCAAACTTCTGTAAATCACTTCCAAACTTCATTCTTCACTTCCAAATCAATTCTAATCACTTGATAATCATAATAAATTCAATTTCAATCTTTTATCATTTAGCATTTACTTGATCTAACATCACATTCAATTAATTTGTCACTGAAATGCCAAAAAGTTGATTCTGTAAACCTGTAACCATAAATCTTCTTGCGACCTCGTAAAACACAATATTTCTTTTTGTGCACTTAACCATAGCATTAGTATAACATAAAAAACCATCATCTAACTTTGCAAAATTTAACTCATTCAAAATGTAATTCTATACTAATTCTAAGTTCCTAAACTACAAAAAATTACATAATTTAAGTGCTTAAAGAAGGGTTAGGTAAAGAATCATTCTTACCATCAGATACATTACCTTCTTGATTACCTTCAATGCTGAATGTACCTCCTTGATCTATACCTTTAAAAAATTTTACTTCATCTTCATTGCTACAACAACCTTTCTCTTTGTTTCCTACATTTTCATTCCTTCTTGCATAGTTTCTAGGGTTAGGGTTATGATGATAACCTCCATTGTTCATTTTGAAAAATCTTGCCATGTGTCCAAACTTGTTACATATCTGAAAAGTGATTCCATTGGTTCCATATCTAGGTGTTTGCTGATTGATTTGTGTCCTACAATTTCTAACAATATGTCCAATTTTGTTGCATCTAAAACATACTATTCCATTTCCTCTTTTCATGTCTTCAGTTGGTCTCTAATCTGCATTGTTAGTATTTCTAGATATTCTTCTATTATAATTATTCTCAATAACTTTAGATCTTCTACATTCAATACCTCTATGTCCAAAACCATGACAATTATAACAATATCCATTAAGAGGTTTGAATTGTTTACCTGTACAATCTCTTTTCATATGACCAATAGTATTACAAACAAAACATCTACCTTTGAATTCTCTTTGCATACCTTTGGATGATTCTTCTTGCTTCGGTGGTTCTTATTGTTGAGGTTCATCTTCTTTCTTCAATGATTCTCCTTGCTTAGGTTCATCTTCTTGCTTAGGTGTGTTAGTCCATTTTATGGTTCATGCAAAAATCCTAGGAAAATGGTCTTTTCCTTGCAAGCTTTGTTAAGTTGTCCTGCTCGACCTCCAGTCATAGTTTTATCTTGTGAAGAAAATCCATAGTGTTTCATGGTGTGTGCTCTTAGCCCTATTTTCTTCATTGTGTCACCTTGCTCCAGTCCAAAACACAAGTGTTGAATCACAAAATCCAAAAATGTATTAAAGTTTTAAGGTCTGCAGGAAACAAATTTTAGAATTTGCCACAGTGTTGAAAAACCATAGTGTTTTTGAAAATCCATGATGTTTTTGGTCTGTGTGAAAACCCTCATTGTTTTCAACCTTGTGCCTTCCAGCTTTTGTGCACTTATCTTTTGGTGTCAAAAACCTTGTGTGTTTTTGATCTTTTCCATTGAAAACCCTGTGTGTTTTTTACCTCACAATTTCCTATTTGCTAGTCTTCCCTAACTGCAAAAGTGTGATGGATAGTGGGTCTAGGTCTGTAGGCTCTTCTTGATTGGTTGTCGCATAGCCACATGTTAGACTTTTCTAACATGTGATCATGTGACCGCTTGCCACCTATCCATGTGGGTCCCAGTTCTTAGTGATGTTCAGCTACCTGGCGGTTTACTTTTCCTTAGTCGTGCAATCGCGTAATGGTGGGAACCAGTTTCTGGATAAGTCAGAGGATCCTAACATGTTAGAGCATCAAAATTTGTCACTAAAGCATGAAGGATTTGTTAGGGCTATGTGAAATTGCACTAGCCGTTTGATATTCTTTTTGTTTGGTGCTTTGTTGTTGGTCCGATGATAGGTTAGGCCATCCTAGGATATTCTGGTTGGATGTGTCAGGGAAAGGTGGAGAAATGATACTATGACTATGCAAGGAGCTAGTTGTGGGGCTGCTATCAAAGAGTTTGTGATGAGGATGTGATCTAATGGCTGGCGTAACTTCTCATATGTTTTGTCAGAGCTATGAGATCTTACGCTTGCCATCCATTCTAAGGCTTATGACAGGTGGGTCCTGTGTTAGTGACCAGGTAGATAAAACAAATAGCATGGCAATAGGTGGTAGTCTTGTTGCCTTGTCACATGATCACAAGGGCCATCTTTTGGCCATGTGATCATGTGACCGGTTGACATGTGTCCCTAGGGCCCGGTGGTAGGTGGTAATGTGGCATCTGCGGTGGTGAGCTGGTGGTTAGTCACATGTTCACATAGCCTTTTTCAAGGCTATGTGATCATGCAACTGACACTTTGTGTTAGTAGCGGTGGTGGTTATGTGGCAAGGTAAAGGTCTACGAGTTGTTGCATGTTTGCATAGCCCATTTCCTAGCTATGCGATCATGCGAAAACTATTGTAATGGTGTTGTTGTAGAGTTAAGGTGGGTCCACGATGCCATGCTACTAACATGCTTGGTTTTCATTTGTCAAGGGATTTATGAGGTGGCCGATGACTTTTCAAAGGGGGCCCGCGACTGTTGTGAGATTAAATGTAGATTGCCCGATTTGTCGGAAAAGGATTGAATCTATGACCATGTTTTAAAATCTTGAGGTGACCATTGGGATTTAATTTCAAATTTTTTAGAGGATTTGCAATGACAGAGCTACCAAAAATTCAATTCTTGAGCGGCCAGAGTGGGTAGAATGGATTGTCAAATGTTGCGGCTTGATCCATGTCTTGTCTGTGTTAACATCTTGATGGGGTTAGGTGGTTTTGAATTTTGAGTTGGAAATGATCATTGTGCTTGGATTGTAACCCTAGTATAAAGGGATTTTTAGGATCATTTTTGAATTATTGGGAGTAGGTTTTCAAACTTTTATGGTTGTGAGTCTTCTGCCCAGTCTGAATTGTAATGATCTATTTTGGTATATTTTGACAACATAAAGAAAATTGTAGGTCTAAGTTCTAGTTTGCAAGCATGGTTCCTTTGAATTGACTGCATACACTTGAGGATTCTTCATACTTAATGTAGGCACTTGATTCTTATCTCTCCTTTGTGTCAACATAGATAAATTTTGAACTTTCCAGTTCATTGCATAACCATTTTATGTATATGCCTTCATTCTTGAGTTCTAATCTAGGATTAGATGAAATGATGCTCTAGATGGGACATAGATTTATCTCTTGTCTATGTAAGGATATTTTGTAAGTAGTAAAGGAGATTGTAAATGTGTTTATGGCTTTGAATCTCAGATATATTCTAGTGTGTGTGTGTAGTCTATTTAAGAAACCTTTCCCAATGGATGAGGCACTGGCCTAGATAAGTATTTCCTTGCTAACATATCTTGATTGAGGTTTTTATGATTCAAACTTATAAATTAAGAACCATCCTTAAGTTTTCAGTATTTGGTAGTGTAAGGTTCCACCCCATAGTAATGGAGAGTCAATGAATGTGTGGTTATCATTTAGTACTTTCTTACTATCCTTTTATCTGTTATTCAAACCCAATCTTTGGTGTGTGAAGTATAGTTTATACTGGGTTAGGTGCACCCACCTTGGTTTTACAGAGCCAGAAGTAGAAGAGGGAAGTCTTGTCCCTATAGTTGGTCTAGTTACCCTAAGACCTCATAACATTTTGGAGTTAACCATTCCTAAAATCCATTGGAGGGTATAATTGTAGCCTAAAGAGCATAAGCATCATTTTGGACACCAACAAGATGGTGACTCTACTAGGGAAGTGTTATACATGTTCATCCTAACCAATAGGTCATCATTGGAAGAAATAGGGTTGTTCTTGTCCCTTGTCTCTCTAACTCATTTGAGTATTTCTAGAGTGAAGAAACTATATTGTGATATTCCCAATAAACTTGGGTGGTGACTCAAACATCTCTGAAATAGTGCTAGTCAGTATTTATTTTGCAAGATGAGTTATAGAGGTACTAGGTCTCAGAGAAAGGAGTATCCTGAAGATATAATGGAAGAAGGCATTCTAGGCACTTCTAGGCCTAGTCAGACAAGGGGAGGAAAGAAGAGAAGAGGTGTTTCTCATACTTGGAGAAACAAGAAAGATACCAGACAAGAAACCCAAGCTAGGCCTAGTCAAGAAGAAAATAAATTAGAATATGAAGAGGCCGTTGATTTGGGATTGAACCAATATGAGGATGAAACTCAAGTGGGAGATGATGACTCTGAGAGAACTCTCCTTGAATCAGAAGAGATCTTTGAGGAGGTCTATGAACTACAAAGAAGATTTCAAGAACAACTTTCCATTAGGCAGCAAAGAGAAAAGGACAAAGAAGATAAAGTAAGACAAGCCATGATAAGGGCTGATCAGCTAAAGAGGCAGTTACTAGATTTGGAGGTAATTAATTTTGTCCCAAAGCCTGAAAGAGTAAATGAATAGCCTATTATTCAAAAAATATGTGAAGAAACTAGACCAAGACATAAAGGCAAATAGAAGGCTATTGGGATTCAGATCAGTGATCAAGCTATTGTGGATAGGACATCAGATCCAGGGCTGAGATTAGATTCAGATTTGGAGATAGCTAGAAGGAAGAAAGAAGTATTGGATAAAGAACTAGAGAAAGCAGAGTTGGAGGCTTCTACTATAGAAATAAAAAAAAATATTGATTTTCTCAAGCATACTTTAGGACCTTCAAATGTTGTTGCTTCCTTTTTAGGACAAGGTGAAAATCATGGTAACAATGCAGCTCAAGAAAATGGTGTACCAGGTGCCGCTAGAGTTCCTAATGGTTCAAACACAAGGACATCTACATCTCAAGGAATGGATCCATTACATGGAGCTCCTATTCATGAAAGGTACAAACAACTTATCTTCTTTGGTATTCCTAGTTACCCTAATGTAATCCCTGATGAAATCAGAAAGAAGCTTCCTAAATTTACTGGAAATAATGTCATCACATGTGAAGAACATCTAAAAACTTTCATAGATGTAATAGATGATTATAATATATAACTTGATGGTGTCATTATGAAATTATTTGTACAATCCCTGATTGAGGATGCTAGGGATTGGTTTAGAGGGTTACCCCATGCTAGTATAGGGTCATGGAATGAATTCAAGAATTGTTTCAAGGAACACTATGGAGATAAAACAAATGAGGGTTTTATCTTGAATGAATTCAATAACATAAAGAAGAATCAAAATGAAGACATCCTTGAATTTAATATAAGATTCCAAAAGGCTATGCATAGGCTCTTGCAGGTTATTAGACTAGATGACAGGGTATGTCTTGTGACATACTTTAATGCCTTTGATGCAAAAATGGGATAACTCTTGAGTGAAAAGAACCCTAGAAATCTTGGGGAAGCTTACAAATTGGCCATCAACATAGAGAGCAATAGAAGAATATCAAGAAAGATAGGAAGAAAAGATGATTGCATGCCTCAAATGTAGAGTAAGAAAGAAATGGGAAGGTCTGCTGACTCTAAACCCAAAGAGGATGACAATCTAAAACAAATCTTGAAGGTTTTAGAAGGTCTAAAGCCTGGTGAGAAAGGAAACAATAGGGTTGTGACTATGGAGAGGTCAGCTCCAAACAATTTTAGTAGATAGCCAAGAATGCAAAATTACCCTTACAACACTCAATGGAAAGATGGCAAGCCCATTTTCCCAACCAAGCAAGAAAGGCCTGATGGAAGGATCCCTGATCCCTTGCATAGAAATTCAGTAAATATGACAAAAGATATCCCATGGTGTGCTGCTTGTCAGTCTCCTCATGACCTTGAGCATTATGTCATTGCTTTAAACTTAGAATCAATAACAAGAGGAGCAATATGACAAGAGTGGTTGTGGAATGAATTTTGCACATGTAGAGGATGAGAATGATTTTGATGAAGAAGATGAAGAGTTTGATGATGTTGGATGTGGTATTGTGAGGGGTGAGGAAAAAGTTTCTTTAAGAAGACCATCAGATGAAGAAATTGCTCAGATCACTATAGAAATGGTTACTCAAGCTAGAAGCAATTATAACTTGAGGAATAGGATAGTTGGAAATGCAACTGGTAAGCTAGGTAGTATGTTTATCAAGGAGATAGAAAATGGTACACAATATCATGGAGAAAAGGGTAGGGGTGCTGATGATACTAGCCAAGTGAAGGTAAAAATGAAAGTTGTACCTATTGCAGCACCTAAAAATAAAGCAAAGATAGTAGAGGTAGTTGTTCCCATTCCTCAGAAGGGAGAGGAATCTCCTCTCAAAGACAAATCTAGTTTCACAAAGGATAAAGTTGTCACTATCTTTGAAGAAGACATGAACAACCAAAAGTATGTTCCAATTGATATGTCCAAATTGCTTTCATAGATCACTATCAAGGTTCCACTTTTGGAAATGATGAGAATAGAAGAACATAAGGTCAAGGCCTTGAATTGGGTAAATGGTGTTTCTTCTGTAGGAATCCAAGAAGTGAATAGAAATGAAAAACATATGGCTTCCTTGGAAGACAAACCTGATAGTAAGAGTGAAGAAATTATTTCTAAGATTCCTCAAATCTTCTTGGATACAAATATTGTAAATAATGCATCAGGGACAGTTGATCCTTTTTTTTGTCTCTTGTCATTGGTAGTAAAATATTGAAGAATTGCATGATCGATTCTAGAGCATCAAACACTATAATGCCTACAGAGATCATGAAATCATTAGGACTAAAGGTTGATACACCTCATGGGAGATGCAAAGATATGGACTCAAGAGAAGTGCCATTTATTGGTACCATCAAGGCTTTGCCTTATAAATTAGTTGCATTTCCTATCAAACAATTGACTATGAGTGTTCTTGTAGTTGACATTCCTCCTCAATATGGAATGTTGTTATCTAAAAAGTGGAGTGCCTCCATGGGAGGAAGTATTCAATGTGACTTGTCCTTTTCCACTTTTGACATTGAAGGCGAGAGTGTGAAGGTGTCAAGGGAAGCTAGGACTCTACATATGATTGAGGAAAATGAAAAGGATAGCATGAATTGTTTTGTTGACACTGACATTGGCTCATTCCAAGTCCAAAGGAATGAGATGTAGGAGAAGGTCAAGCCTATCCTTTTGGCTGATGATGAGAGTAACAAGACAAAAGATAGTGTCTTGTGGACATTATATTTTGATGGAGCAAGTTCTAGAGAAGGTGTTGGAGTAGGAGTGTTATTGGTGTCCCCAAGTGGTAAGACTTTTAAGTTTTCTTTCACTCTCTTGTTTCCTTGCACAAACAATGTTGCAAAATATGAGGCCCTATTGATTGGTTTGAGACAAGCATCAAAACATGGGATCAAACATCTTAGGGTGATTGGTGATTCTGAGTTAATAGTTTCTTAGATTAGATCAAAGTATGTATCTAAGAATCAAAGGCTGAAACAATATAGAAATGCTATATGGGATGAAATTGAGGGTTTCAGTGCCTTTGGTATTGATTGGGTGGATAGAAGCCAAAATAGGATGGTAGATTTACTAGAAAACATAGCCTTAAGGCCAGAAGATGTTACCTTTGCAAGGATATCCAGAATTGAGTGTAAGTCCAAGCCTTCTATCCCAGACAATGTTGAGAATTAGCAAGTATTTTCTGATGATCAGGACATTTTGAGATTCTTGCAGTGTGAATCTCACTTTGATGGCCAGGAAATGGATTTTAGCACCTATGTTGACATCAAAGATGGAAAAGAAAGTGTTCTTGGGAAGGAATTTTTGCAACTAAAGTCAAATAGGATCCCTAGGGGATTGGTTGCCCTTGAAAGGACATTTGATGATAAGGAGAGGGCTTGTGTTGCCAGAATTATTGACAAGAAAAATGATTTGGAGGAAGTGAATCTAGGAACAAGCCAAGAACCAAGAAATATTTACATAGGTAAATGCTTATCTCAAAGAACTAGAAGAAATTTGATTGGTCTTCCCAAAAAATTTAGACATGTTTTTGCATGGTCTTATGATGATTTGAAGGCATATAGAGAAGATCTCTTTCAACATGAGATACCATTAAAGGAAGGAACTAAACCTTTTAGGTAGAAATTAAGGCCCGTGAACCCTACTTTGGCACCAAAAATGAAAGATGAACTTAAAAAGATGATGGATGCTAGCATTATCAAGCCTATCAGACATTCTACTTGGGTGTCAAATTTGGTTCCAGTTAGAAAAAAGAATGGTGACATTAGGTTATGTGTTGATTTTAGGAATTTGAATGTCAATTCTTTAAAGGATAATTATGGTCTGCCTAACATGGAAAATATGCTGCAAAGGGTTACTAGATTAGAGTTAATGTCCATGATGGATGGCTTCTTTGGATATAATTAGGTCATGGTCAATGAGTCAAAACAATTTAAGACTACATTCACTACTCCTTGGGGAACATATGTTTATGTCAGAATGCCATTTGGTCTGACAAATGTAGGAGCTACTTTCCAGAGAGCTATGGATGTGGCCTTTGCTGATTTCATATATAAGTTTTTAGTGGTATATCAGGATGATCTCATAGCATATTCAAAGAAGGAGGATCAGCATTGTGAACATCTTGAAAAGATCTTTATCAGAGCTCTGGAGTATGGAATCTCTTTAAATCCAAAGAAGTGTTCTTTTGGTGTTGTGGAAGGCAAGCTCTTAGAACACATTGTGTCCAAGGATGGAGTAAGAATTGATCTTGAAAGGGTTATAGCAATAGACAAGCTCTCACTGCCAAGGAATTTTAAAGGAGTATAGTCTTTCTTTGGGCAAGTGAATTTTCTAAGAAGATTTGTTACAAATTTTGTAAAAATTTGTATTCCTATCTCTAGAATGTTGAAAAAAGATGCAAAGATAGAGTGGAATGAAGAAGCAGATAAATCTTTTAGAAGTATCAAATAGGCCATTAAAGATGCCCCTATTTTGAGGACCCCTAATTATGGTAAGCCCATGTAGATTTTCTCTTTTGCTCCCTATCATACGGTTGCAGCAGTTTTATTGCAAAAGAACTCACATGGATATGAGCAACCCATATCATTTTTTAGCAAGTCTTTACATGCAGAAAAATTGAAATATGATATCACTGAGAAACATGCTTATGCCCTAGTCAAATAAGTCAAGGCTTTTAGGTGTTATCTTATGGGAGCTAGGGTGGTTGCTTATGTTCCTAGTGCTACCATTAAGGATATTTTGGTGCAACAAGAGGTATCAGGAAAAAGATGTAGATGGATCAACAGGATCCAAGAATTCAATATAGATATTTAGATTACAAAATTGCTAAGAGGCCTTGGTCTTGCAAAGTTGATGGCATAGAGTAATCTGGTTGCAAATCATGTGAATATGTTAGAGGAAGAAGAGAGGCCATATATTTGTGATATGGATTATTGTGATTGGTATAAAGATGTCATCAATTACTTGTAGAGGTTGGTCCTTCCCCCTAACATGAATGAGAATAAGAGGAGGACTATCAAGTTACAGTCAGCAAGGTATGCCATTATACATGGTGAGTTGTGGTGGAGAAGCAGTGAAGGAGTATTGCTAAAGTGTGTTGATCATGAAAGATCTAAGACTTTGCTAGAGGAAATGCATCAAGGTGTATGTGGAGGACACTATATGGCAAAGACCACAACCCACATAATCCTTAGATTTGGATTTTGGTGGCCTACAATTTTTAAAGATACACATCAGTTTGTGAGGAAGTGTGATGCATGCCAGAGATTTGCAGGAAGGATGAAATTCAATGGGAATTTGCCACTTAGACCTGTTTCAGTTTAGGCTCCTTTCCAAAAGTGGGGTATTGATTTCATTGGTGAGATCCCAAACAAGTCTAGTGGTGGACACTCATATATACTAGTGGCAATAGTCTATTTTACCAAGTGGGTTGAAGCTATCCCTACTAGGAGGGCTACTAGTAAAGTGGTAATTGATTTTATAATGTAGAACATCCTCACTAGATTTGGTTTCACAGAGACAATTGTGGTTGATAATGCAATGTGCTTTAGATTACAGTAGTTTGGTGATTTTTTTTAGCAATATGGGATACACATTTCATTTTCTTCCACATAGCATCTAGAAGGAAATGGCCAGGCTGAATCCAGTAATAAAAGCCTTATTAAGATTCTCAAGAGGGTGTTGGACAGAAATAAGAA
This sequence comes from Chamaecyparis obtusa, assembly GCA_027943335.1. Taxonomy (NCBI): domain Eukaryota; kingdom Viridiplantae; phylum Streptophyta; class Pinopsida; order Cupressales; family Cupressaceae; genus Chamaecyparis; species Chamaecyparis obtusa. The sequence goes on from BSBK01002333.1 coordinate 542,234, forward strand.
AGCTTGGGACTCAAAGTTATGGTGGGCATTGTGGGCTGATAGAGTAATTGTAAAGAAAGCCATAGGTTGTGCCTCTTTTGACCTAGTTTATGGAATAAGTGCTAGATTACCTCAGAATAATTTGTTGCAAATGTACAGGTTCATCCAGGCATATGATGAAGATTTGAATGATGAGATGAGAATGAGAATGGATGAATTGATCCAGTTAGAGGAAGTAAGGAGGGATGCACATGAGAGAAATGAGACATTGCAAAGGCAGTGTAAAAATTTGTTTGTTAAGAGGACAACTCAAAGAAGTTTTGAAATTGATGATCTAGTCCTGATGTGGAATGCAAGGTTGGAAGATAAGGGAAGGCATGGAAAGTTTGATCCTATTTGGTTGGGCCCTTATCTTATTGAAGGCAAGTGGGGAATAGATTCATATATCTTGAAGGATTTAATTGGTGGTACTTTGGAATTTCCTATTCATGGACAATTCTTAAAGTTTTACTTCTCTTGAAGTATCGCTTCCATGAACAGTAGTTTAGGTTCCCTTGTTTTTGTCTGCTCTGTGTTTTTGAGTCATATTTTTTTGAGTTGGTCTACTCCCCCAGTGATTCTAAATCCTTGCCATGCCTAAAAGAGACATGCATCTCCTAGTATGAGCCACTATTAGTCCATTTTCTAGTTCATGCAAAAATCCCAAGAAAATGGCCTTTTCCTTGCAAGCTTTGTTAAGTTGTCCTGCTCGACCTGCAATCATAGTTTTATCTTGCAAAGAAAATCCATAGTGTTTCATGGTGTGTGCTCTTAGCCCTATTTTCTTCATTGTGTCACCTTGCTCTAGTCCAAAAAACATGTGCTGAATCACAAAATCCAGAAAGTTATTAAAGTTTTAAGGTCTGCAGGAAACAAATTTTAGAATTTGCCACAGTGTTGAAAACCCACAGTGTTTTTGAAAATCCATGATGTTTTTAGTCTGTGTGAAAACCCTTGTTATTTTCAACCTTGTGCCTTTCAGCTTTTTTGTGCTTATCTTTTGGTGTCAGAAACCTTGTGTGTTTTCGACCTCATAGTTTCCTATTTGTTGGTGTTCCCTAACTGCACAAGTGTGATGGATAGTGGGTCCAGGTCTATAGGCTCTTCTTGATTGGTTGTCGCATGGCTGCATGTCAGACTTTTTTGACATGTGATCATGTGACCGCTTGCCACCTATCTGTGTGGGTCCTAGTTCTTAGTGATGTTCAGCTACCTAGCGGTTTAATTTGCCTTAGTCACGCAATCACATCAACGGTTATCACTAAAGCATGAAGGATTTTTCAGGGCTATGTGAAATTGTGCCAGCCGTTTGATATTATTTTTGTTTGGTGCTCTATTGTGGGTTTAATGATAGGTTAGGCCATCTTGGCATATTCTAGTTGGATGTGTCAGGGACAGGTGGAGAAATGATAGTGTGACTACGCGAGGAGCTGGTTGTTGGGCCACTGTCAGAGAGTTTGTGACGAGGACACAATCTAATGGCTGGCATAAGTTATCATATGTTTTGTCAGAGCTATGAGATCTTACACCCACCATCCATTCTAAGGCTTATGATGGGTGGGTCCTATGTTAGTGACCAAGTAGATACAATGAATAGCGTGGTGATAGGTGGCAGTCTTCTTGCCTTGTTGCGTGATTGCAAGAGCCATCTTTTGGCCATGTGATCATGTGACCGATTAACACATGTCCCTGGGGCCTAGTGGTAGGTGGTAATGTGGCATCCATGGTGGTGAGCTTGTGGTTAGTCACATGTTCACATAGCCTTTTTCAAGGCTATGCGATCATGCGATTGACACTTTGTGTTAGTAGCGGTGGCGGTTATGTGGCAAGGTAAAGGTCTGCGAGTTGTCACATGTTGGCATAGCCTATTTCATGGCTATGTGATCATGCGAAAACTATTATAATGGTGTTGTTGTGGAGTTAAGGTGGGTCCATGGTGCCATGCTATTGACATGCTTGGTTTTCAATTGCCGAGGGATTTATGAGGTGGCCGATGACTTTTCAAAGGGGACCCGCGACTGTTGTGAGATTAAATGCAGATCGCCCAATTTTTTGGGAAAGGATTGAATCTATGACCACATTTTATACTCTTCAGGTGACCATTGGGATTTAATTTCAAATTTTGTAGAGGATTTGCAATGACAAAGCTACCAAAAATTCAATTCTTTAGTGGCCAGAGTGGGTAGAATGGATTGTCAAATGCTGCGGCTTGATCCCTATCTTGTCTGTGTTAACTCCTTGGTGGGGTTAGGTGGTTTTGAATTTTGAGTTGGAAATGATCATTGTGCTTGGATTGTAACCCTAGTATAAAGGGATTTTTGGGATCATTTTTGAATTATTGGGAGTAGGTTTTCAAACTTTTCTGGTTGTGAGTCTTCTACCCAGTCTGAATTGTAATGATTTATTTTGGTATATTTTGACAACATAAAGAAAATTGTAGGTCTAAGCTGTAATTTGAAAGCATGATTCCTTTGGATTTACTATATACACTTGAGAATTCTTCATACTTAATGTAGGCACTTGATTCTTATCTCTCCTTTGTGTCAACATAGATAAATTTTGAACTTTCCAGTTCATTGCATAACCATTTTATGTATATGCCTTCATTCTTGAGTTCTAATCCAGGATTAGATGAAATGATGCTCTAGATGGGACATATATTTATCTCTTGTCTATGTAAGGATATTCTATAAGTAGTAAAGGAGATTGTAAATGTGTTTATGGCTTTGAATCTTAGATATATTCTGGTGTGTGTGTGTAGTCTATTTAAGAAACCTTGCCCAATGGATGAGGCACTGGCCTAGATAAGTATTTCCTTGCTGACATATCCAGATTGAGGTTGTTATGATTAAAACTTATAAATTAAGAACCATCCTTAAGTTTTCAGTATTTTTTTGTGTAAGGTTCCACCCCATAGTAATGGAGAGTCAATGAATGTGTGGTTATCATTTAGTACTTTCTTACTATCCTTTTATCTATTATTCAAACCCAGTCTTTGGTGTGTGAAGTATAGTTTATACTGGGTTAGGTGCACCCACCTTGGTTTTGCAGAGCACGAAGTAGAAGAGGGTAGTCTTGTCCCTATAGTTGGTCCAGTTACCCTAAGACCTCATAACATTTTGGAGTTAACCATTCCTAAAATCCATCTGAGGGTATATTGGTAGCCTAAAGAGCATAAGCATCATTTTGGACACCAACAAGGTGCATATTCAGATTTGTTCTCATCTAACTTCTTGTCTCCACTGCTTTCACATTCATTCACATCTGGTTTCTTGCTTTCACTAACTATCTTCAATATGTTAAATCCAAGACCAATTTTTTCATAGAAAGGTTTTCCATAAAATAATTTCTTATCAATCTTTTCACTATTTGAATATAGCCTCTCAAGTTGTTGTTTGGATTGAGTCAATTCACCTTTCATAATTTTTTTGTATTTCTCAAGTTTATCATACTACAGTTTGACATTATCAAATTTGGATGTTACATTGCCAAGTTTAGATTTTAGATCTTCATTCTCATTCTTTAAACTTTCATTCTCAGATCTCAAATTGTCATTTCCATCTTTCAAGCTCAGCTTCATATTTGCTATCTTCAATTCATGTTTAAGGATCACATTTTCTTTTTCTAAATCATCACAATCTTCAACAAGAATTTTAGATTCCTTCTCAGATTTTAGATCTTCTATCTTACCTTTCAATTTTTCAATAAGACTCTTTGCATCATCACACTTTCTTTTCAAAGTGTTTCTTTCATCAGTAAGCATATCAATTTGCTCAAGAGCTTCTTCAAGATTCTTCTATAATTGATCCATATCCATAGAGATCTTACTCAAGCTGCTAGGCTTTCCTTGAATGTTTCTTCTCTGAGTAGCTGTCCTCTGCTACCAATTGTTAGAAATAGGAAATACTTAGAGGGGGGGGGGTGAATCAGTATTTCAAAAAATTTTACTTTTGCCCACTTATGGATATAATAGATTACTTTAGTGCATGCAAAGCATAAGAAACTAAATAGCATACATAACAGTAAATGTAAAGAACTCATAACACATGATCTATTCTCAAGGAAACCCTAGCCAAGGAAAAAATCTAGTGAGGATGGTACCCACAAAGATCCACTAATCAAAAGATATCTGGTTAAGGATGTTGACCCTATTAGGAGCCTGTTACAATCATATAGTGTATCAGTACTAGTTAAGGGACTATAGGCCTTGTTAGATGCCTCAACCCTATTAGGAGTTGTATGTACAAAACCTAATTACTAGATGAGCTCACTACCCAAACAAGTAATACAAATGTTTACTGATTACAATATGGTACTGCTTACAACTTCGCATCAACAACTTTTGTTACTATCACAAGTTACATATATTACATGTTACATTTCAAGTATGTTCTGTACATCTTTATTTATACAAGATAAAAACATAATATCTTCCTCTTGTTAGCTTTCATATCTTTATCCAAGATTAAACATCTAGGATTTCATCTATTTATAATATTAAGTCATTATTTTGAAAAGAAAAATAATCCCTTAATTCATTTGCTAATTCTATCTTCAAAACTGCACTGTCAGCTATACTGTGTCATCGGTAAAATGGTCATAAATTTGTCTGTACTATTCATAATCTTTTGCACAATGAGATGGGGTATCCTTAGACACCATAGAGTCTATGTTCAACTATGCAAGCTCTGATCATGCTCCAGTGAACATCACCAAAACAAACTGTATCAGGTGCTCTGTCAAAAACACTATTTCATACTTAGACAATTTTGGTCTGTGATCTTCCATACTTTCTAGCTTATGTGATCTTCATAGGGAACATATGTTTCCATAATGAAAACATCTGTGTACATACCTTAGCCAAATTTCCAACACTTTCTATGTACTTAAAGTGAAAATTCCACCATTAATGCTTGCCACGTAAACCAGGTTGTCACTTCAAGATTTCTAACTTGAGTTCTGTTGACAATCACTATGTGCACTCTTTCACAAAGGTTCCTTTATACTCCAAAAGCTTAAGTCCAAAGGTACATACTTGAAGAATTATTATACCATCCACACAGGGGTCTAGAGCTAAATTAGCTCCCCCTATGACCCTAAGGGCCATTCATCTAGATGTAGAGGGTGCATCCATTGTGGATGCATCAAATACATTCTCATCAACTTTTTCCACCTTTTCTTCTAACCAAATCAAGCTCACATCCTTTGAGGCTTTCAAAAACTTGACTTCACCTTTAGGATCCAAAACTAGTTCTTCAAGCTTTTTAGGGCTTTCCTGACCTTGTGTCCTTGATCTACATAACTTTGAGATATGTCCAACCTTGTTGCAAGAGTGACAAATGACTAGAGGTCTTATATTCCTCGATGCATTGACATGAGTCACCATTTTGCATTGTCTTGCTGAGTGACCATTATAGTTACATATCTGACATGTTACATTCTAAGAACTTATATTTGTCTGATTTTGATTTCTATAATCATGTCGAATCCTATTCTTCTTACTAGTCTTGCAATTCATAGCTCTATGACCAAATTTATTGCATGAATAATAGTAACCATTAAAAGGTCTTACCTCTATATAGTTCCTTGCAATGTGACCATGCTCATTACAAGGAAAACAAGTGCATTCTACTTTCTTGTGCTCATTCTTAGGAGGTCCACCATTATCTTTGGTTTGATTTTCATTCTTTTTAGTATCATTAGAGTCCTTTTGTGTACCCTTTCTTGCTTGTATGTTGTCAATCTAATTTTGTGCTTCATTTTATCCAATATAGCTAGTGTCTTTTTTGGCTCTTCTTGCATACAACTGAGATTCTATCAAATCAAAACTAGTTTGCAATTTGTCAATGTGATTCTTTGCTTCTTTCAATTCAGAATCAAAGCTTTCTTTGCTATTCTTTAGCTCCAATATTTCCAAGTTAACATGCCTTAATTCCTCATTGAGTTGAAGATTCTCCTTTACTTGTTCATTATAGACATCCTAATTGTTAATCATTTTATCATCAAATTCTTCAAGTTGATATAATAAGGATGCATTTTATTCTTTTAGTTTCTTGACCATTATCCCCATTTCACTGGTGGAACATTCTTTCAGATCCCTTCTTAGCTTTTTGATAACTAATTGAGCATCACTAACTTTCTCTTTTAGTTCGTCAATTTCTCTTTTAGATTTGTCTAGGTCTTCAAGAGTAGCTTCAAGATTTTCCTTTAGATGTTTCATTTCTACTTTGTCCATGATCTCCTCAAGTAGTTAAACTTCTTTATTGAGGACCAAAGCTCTAATACCAATTGTTAGGAATGGGAACACTGAGAGGTGGGGGGCGAATCAGTGCTCACTATATTTTAACTTTTTACTTTAATCTTTAAACTGAACTTGAATGCTTAAGAATTGAAATAAACATTCACATAAACATAAAATATGAAATCAACACATGACATCAGTATGGTTATAGGGAAACCCAAATAGGTAAAAACCCTAGTGGGAATTGACACCCACTAATATTCTATACTAGTGTTTTGTGATGCTTGTTAGAAGTGTTAGGAATAGTCCCAAGAGATAACTGAGAGGGGCCGGTGACTGAATCAGTTATCTACAAGATTCAATTCTTTATCCAATTAAGTATACTTAAACATAGAGCATAAACAAAATGAAAGAACACATGAACACAACACCAATAGTTTGGTTATGGAGAAACCCAAATAGGTAAAAACCCCCTTGGGAATTGACACCCACTAATATTCTATACTAGTCTATAATGATCCTTGCTAGAAGATCCTTTACCTTGTTAGGAGTAGCTTTACAATATATTAAGTACAATAGACCTGGTCAAGGGTCAAACCCTATTAGGAGTCTTTTACAATTTTCCCTATTAGGGGAGAGGATACATTGTCCAAGAGCTCATTGCTTAAAGGGGTGAAAGCTACAATCTTCTATTTAACAGATACACACTATATTTAGATCTTGGTGAACTATCCTTTAACTTGCTTGTCTGGATCAGTCCCAATGTATAGCACAAGTATTCTTCTTGTTCACATAGACCTTCTTCTGATGGTTCCAAACTTTTCACTCTTCTCTGCTATTCATATCAACCATGAACCACTCTTCAACAATCACCAGTGACTACCTATAAATATCTTTCCTCTAAATGATATGATCAAGTCATCCTATTAGAACCACCTTGAAATCATATTAGAGAAACCATAAAAAACTCATATAAACATTTTGTCAGCTCTACTATGCACGCAACTCATTCTGGGACATGTCCAAATAAGATAATTAAAGACACATGCTACACACTATCCACTCTACCAAAACAACTAGATCTTTCTTCTCAAGATGAATTAACTCATCTAATCTTAACCAAACATCAATAACCCATCTCTAAGCTTGACTCCAAGGATACATACCCTAAAGATAGGCACAACTCAAGAACCAATAAAATCTTTGTTGGCTCTATTGAACAAATATAGGAAACTGCTACTGGAGAATAGTGACTGCATAACTTCACTTGCATTCATCATCAGACCATGTGTCCATGAACTTAACATCACTAACATGTCTACAACATATATCCAAGGGTGCATGCCCACAATACAACTATATGGACAACCATACATAGAACATTGTCTGTAACTCTATTAGGAACACTGCTAACACAAGTTGCTATATAAATGTTTGTACTAATAGTTAACCTCTGCATCCATGATATCATGATGATATCATGTCCAAACAACATATACTAAAATCTTACTTCATAAGACTTCCATGCATGCTACTTTTCATATGTTATCATCAATGACAAACATATAGTGAGTACTGGCCTGCTGGAAAATCTCTAACAATCTTCCCCTTTGGCATTGATGGTAACATGAAAAACTACCACCAACCCAAATGAACATTTCTTTTATAAAATTCTCCATTTCCTCTTCAAAACTCCCCCAAAGATGAATCCTCCATCTTCTACAATATTTTCCAACATTCTCCATTTCCTCAATTGAACTATTGTCACAACTAAATACTACTCCCCCTTAGAATATTACTCCTATTTTTCATGACTCTATATACTACTCCCCTTTGACATCAATGGAAAAGGGAACCATTCATTTTAATCATCGGTACTACTCCAAAAGTAGAGTAGTCAACCTTTCATCAGTCCCTGAGGATTGATGCCATTCCTGCTTCCTTCTAAGCAGAATCAGTGAAGGGAATTACTCCCAACTTCCCTCTGAGATACTCAAAAGTATCCTTCAGAAAGGGCTTTGTGAATATGTCTGCCAACTGATCTTTAGTATTCACATAGTCCAACTTAACTTCTTTCTCTACCACTTTTTCTTGTAGGAAGTGATACTTGATCTCAATGTGCTTTGTCTTTGCATGCATCATAGGGTTCTTTGACATATTGATAGTGCTAGTGTTATCAAAGTGAATAACAATAGGATAATTAATCTGAATTCCAAAATCTTTTATCATCTGCTTGATCCAAACAATTGTAGAACAATTCAAGGTTGATGCAACATACTTCACTTCTATTATTGACTGAGAAATGCAATTTTGTTTCTTTCTTGTCCAAGTGACAAGTCTATCACCAAGAAACATTACTCCACCCGATGTACTCTTTCTATCATCAACACATCTTGTCGAATCTAGATCAGTGTACACATGAAGCCCAACATTTTCTAAATTAGGATACCATAGACCATACTCTATAGTGCCTTGTAAGTATCTGAATATCCTTTTTACTACCATGAGGTGACTTTTTTTAGGGTCTACTACAAATCTTCCAACTATGCCAACTACATTGGAAATATTAGGTCTAGTTTGATTAAGATAAATAAGTTTTCCAATCATAGACTTGTACAATGTTATATCAACTACTGTTGAGTCATCTTCCTTTGTAAACTTGTATCTAGTAATCATAGGTGTCCCTACTAGCTTGTAATCATCCATCTTGAATTTCTTTAAAATTTATTTCACATACTTAGACTGATTAATGAAAATACCTTTCTTTGTCTGTTGCACATTCAATGCTAAAAAGTATTTGATAGGACCAATCATACTCATCTCAAATTTATTATATATCTCCTTAGCAAATTCAACACTTAGTTTTTTATTACCTCTAAAGATAATGTCATCAACAAATATAGTTACAAGTAACAAACCTTCAAATGTCTTTCTAATGAATAGATTACAATCTACTTCTCCTTTCTTAAATCCAATCTTTGTTAAGTATCCATCTAGTCTCTCATACCATGCTCTAGGGGCTTTCTTAAGTCCATAGAGGGATTTATTCAATATGCATACCATATCAGGTATGTCTGATAAGGTGAATCCTTTAGGCTGCTCAATGTATACTTCTTCTTTCAAATCTCCATTCAGGAATGCTAACTTGACATCCATCTAATAAACTTTGAAGTTTCTAACTATACCATAAGCTAGAAACAACTTAATAGCTTCTAATCTACTCACAGGTGCAAATGTGTCTGAATAATAAATGCCTTCTCTTTGCACATATCTTTTACATACTAATATTTCTTTTTTTATTACTACTGTACCATCTTCATTCATCTTATTTCTGAATATCCACTTTGTACCAATCACATTTTTATGACTAGGTCTTGGGACTAGTTCCCAAGTTTCATTCTTAATAATTTGATCAAGTTCTTCTTTCATAGCATCATGCCAATCTAAATCATTACAAGCATCTTCAACACTTAAAGGTTCAATCTAAGATAGTAAACATACCGCATCATTGGTAGCTAAGTTCTTTGCTTGTGACCTTGTTAAGACTTTGTTCCTTTGATCTCCAATTATGTCTTTCTTGGAATGGTTTCTAGATGTAAACTTTGGAACCTTAGCTGATTCTAACTCATCAAGCTTGGGAATTCCTTCTTCACTTGTCTCAGGGTCATTGAACAACACATCAATGTTGTCAAACATTTCTTCAATAACTATTTCACTAGTGGAGGGTCTAGGTTCTTCTTCAATCATAGGTGATTATTCATGATATCTTTGTTGAACCGTGAACTTTTCATCAATCTTAACATGAGCACTTTCAATGATCTTTTTCAATCTTAAATTCAAACATCTATAAGCTTTAATTTTAGTAGAGTAACTAAGGAAAATACCTTCATCGCTTCTTGCATCAAACTTGCCTACTGCTTCATCCCTCTTGATGTAGCACTCGCTTCCAAAGATTCTGAAGTATTTTACTATGGGAACATTAGCAAACCAAAGTTCATATGGTGTTTTGTTAGTGCCTAGTCTCAATTGAATTCTATTGATGGTATAGACTATTATATTAACTACATCTCTCCAATAGGTGTGTGCCACTTTTCCTTCAATGATGATGGTGTGGATTGTATCAAGGATGATCCTATTTCTTCTCTCTACAATTCCACTATGTTGAGGGGTTCTAGGTGCACTTAACTATCTCTTTATGCTATGTTCTTTGCAGTGCTCATAAAATTTGTCAGAGGTGAATTCTCCTCCTCTATCTGATCTCAAACATTTTATTTTTAATCCAGATTCATTCTCAACCTTAGCTTTGAATATTTTAAACTTTTCGAAAGCTTCTAACTTATCTTTTAAGAACACAACCCACATCATCCTAGAATAATCATCAACAAAAAAAATGAAATACCTTTCACCATAGTATGATCTTGTTTGAGTTGTTCCACATAGGTCTGTATGAATCAGATCCAACTTGTTCTCTACTAAATTGTGCTTACTCCTAAATGAATTCTTCATGTGCTTTCCCATCACACATTCCCTGCATATAGTATCAACTATCTTTGCTATGCTAGGTGGATCTCTTACTACCTTAACAATGCTTATCTTCACTATGTTATCAAAATTGATATGACATAGTATTTTATGTGACAACCAACTATCATCAACTTTAGCAACAAAACAACTTGCTTCTGAATTGAGTTTAAAAACATTACCTCTTTTCTTTGAACCTGATGCAATCATAACACCATCCTTTCTATTAATGATGCATTTGTCATCTTTGAACTCCAACCGATAGCCTTTTCCAAGTAGTTATCCAACACCAAGAAGGTTGTGTTTCAAACCATCAACATATAGAACATCTTCAGTACTATTCTTTCCATCCAAAGCAATGGCTCCTCTACCAACTATAGGTTTAGGAGTGTTGTCTCCAAATCTAGCCATACCACTATTGTATTTTTCCAAATGAACAAATCTATCTTTATCACCTATCATGTGATGTGAGAAACCACTATCTATAATCTAATCTATCCTTATATCTACTTGGGAAGTCAATGCTAGCTCTTGATTTATTTTCTCATCTTTAGGAATTAACTTACTATTCATTTTTTTTATAATAGTAATGAATCCAATTTACTCTTCACCTAATTCATCATATGAAACTCCATCTCCAGCAAAGTAAGATTCCCTAGAGTACTTAGGCTTGTAATCCTTTTTGAACTTTCTAGCTCTAGTAGGACACTTAGATGCAAAGTGACCAATCTTATTACATGAAAAGAACTTAAATGACAATTGACCTTCATATTTTCCTTTCCCTTTCTTTTATCTTTTATAAATCATAGAAATAAAATCATCTAGATTTTTCTCTTCATCATCATCATCAAAATTACAAGAAGTGTTTGCAGATTTCTTACCATGAATTGTTGCTTTGAAGGTTGTCTCACTTTTAGGTTCTGTCTTCAATTTTGAAATCTCAAAAGCTGATATTTTTTTGATTAAGGTCTCTCTCTTGAAATTAGATGTAAGCTACATGGTCTCATCAAGTATATTGATCTTGCTTTCATATTCTAGAGTGAGAGTAGTCATAAACTTGTCCATAATATCTTCTTCTGAGATCTCTCCACCATTGTTCTTGATTCCAGCAACTGCTTCATTGATCCTTTAAGTATAAACTCTGATGCTTTCTTTAGGTAGCATCTCTAATGCATTGTATCTTTTCTTCCATGTTTTTCTGCATGCATCCTTCACTTTCTTGTCACCTTCAAACATGTCTTCTAGGTGCTTGCATATCTTATGGGTGATGTCTACTTTCTTTAACTCTAAAAATTCACTATCAGATAGGGCATTGATAAGGGCTTCTTTGGAAATAGCATTTTGATGAAACAATTCCTTTTGTGTTTCAGTAGCATCATCCTTTCCAAGGTCTTCTAGGGTAGGGATCTTGGCTACTTTGATAGTTACATTAAAAACTTTAAAACCAATGCACTGCAAATGGGTCACCATCTTGTTCTTCCAATCAAGATAATTCTCTCCATAAAACTTAGGACTCTCTTTCCTAAAGTATGCCATCTGATCAACCTCAAGCTATTAAACTCTCTCTCTTTGAGGCACTTGGCTCTGATACCAATTGTTAGGAATAGTCCCAAGAGATAACTGAGAGGGGGGGCTGAATCAATTATCTACAAGATTCAATTCTTTATCCAATTAAGTATACTTAAACATAGAGCATCAACAAAATGAAAGAACACATGAACACAACACCAATATTTTAGTTATGGGGAAACTCAAATAGGTAAAAACCATAGTGGGAATTGACACCCACTAATATTCTATACTAGTGTATAATGATCCTCGCTAGAAGATCCTTTACCCTATTAGGAGTAGCTTTACAATATATTAAGTATAGTAGACCTGGTCAAGGGTCATACCCTCTTAGGAGTCTTTTACAATTGTTCATGTTAGGGGATAGGACGCACTATCCAAGAGCTCACTACTCAAAGGGGTAAAGGCTACAACCTTCTATTTAATAGATACACACTATATCTAGATCTTGGTGAACTACGCTTTGACCTGCTTGTCTAGATCAGTTCCAATGTATAGCACAAGTATTCTTCTTGGTCACATAGACCTTCTTCTAATGGTTCCACACTTCATACACTCTTCTCTGCTCTTCATATCAACCATGAACCACTCTTCAACAATCACCAGTGACTCCCTATAAATATCTTCCCTCTAAATGATATGATTAAGTTATCCTGTTAGAACCACCTTGAAATCATATTAGAGAAACCATAAAAAACTCATATAAAAATTTTGTCATCTCTACTATGCACACAACTCATTCTGGGACCTGTTCAAATAAGATAATTATAGATGCATGCTACACACTATCAGCTAAACCAAAACAACTGGATCTTTCTTCTCAAGATGAATTAACTCAAGAAATCTTAATTGAACATTACTAACTCATCTCTAAGCTTGACTGCAAGGGCACATACCCTAAAGATAGGTGCAACTCAAGAACCAATAAAATCTCCATCAGCTCTACAGAACAAACATAGGAAATTGCTACTGGTGCATAACGACTGCATAACTTCACTTGCATTCATCAGACCATGCATCCATGAACTTAACATCACTAACATGTTTGCAACATATATCCAAGGGTGCATGCCTAGAATACAACTGTACGAATAACCATACACATAACACTACTGATACAAGCTGATATATAACTATCTGTACTAATAGTTAACCTTTGCACCCATGATATCATGTTGATATCATGTCCATACATCATATACTAAAAGCTTACTACATAAGACTTCCATGCATGCTACTTTTCATTTGTTGTCATCAATGACAAACATACAGTCAGTATTGGCCTGTTGGTAAATCTCTAATAAGAAGATCCTTAACCCTATTAGGAGTTGATTTACAATGCTTTAAGTACACTAGACCTTGTTAAGGGTCAAACCTTATTAGGAGTCTTTTACAATAATCCCTGTTAGGGTAGTGGATGCACTATCCTAGAGCTCACTGCTCAAATGGTGAGGGCTACAACCTTCTGATCTCAGATACACACTATATCCTTTGATGCACTAATGCTTTGACCTCTAGCAAAGCTCTAATACATCTTATACTATCTTCACACAATTCTTCTTTTCTTATCACAAATCTATCTCAACTTCCATGTTGAATATAATGTGTGCATCTTATATTTATACGCTCACACAAAATAAACAACTAGGTCAGCCTTATAACCTATTACAAATAATGCTTCCAAATGAATTGGCTTAAGCATGATTACAAACAAAAAATTATACATGTTAGAAACCTAAATATAATAGGCACATAGCCTTTTACAACATTACATTATAATCACAAACCAAAATACTAACTATTGGCTGCTTGCTTTGTTCTTCACTGGCACACACTAGCTATGCAACTTCAACTAACTGTATCTTTCTCATCCTTGCATATCTGATTATGTGCTCATAGACTAAGCATAAGTATAGTCTAACCAAATTAACTTCTATGGTGCATACCATAATTATTCCATATGCATGTGTGCTGATGCTCTGAGCTACAGGAACTCTGTACATTGTCTAGTCTTCAACATTTAACCGAATTCTGATCTTCTCATCAAGTGTGCTAACTCCAAACTTCTATATGACTTTGTTTCCATAATGAAAACACTATATCAAGTCATATACATCAGTATAGAAAACTTTCCAACACTATGGACCTTGTTCAAGTAAATAATGTTACCATTGGTGGAGGAACAATTACTAGCATTGAGATGTAACCTTCGTATAGTAACATTGTTTATTTTCTTAATAATGCTAATTGCTCAAAAGAATTGAATGATAATAAGAAAAGAAGCCTTAAATTGTAGAATTAAAGGTATGTGTTATTGCAAGGTGACTTTTACTAGAGGGACAATGATCGGATATTTCTCTTATGTTTGGACAAGGGGCAATCTCAAAAGGTCTTAAAATATATACAATTTGGGTTGTGTAGAGGGCATCATTCGGCTAGGGCCACAACTCATAAAATTCTAAGGGCTGGTTACTATTGGCATGTCCTATTTAAGGAAACTCATTCATTTGTCTGAAGGTGTGAACCATGTCAGAGGTTCTCAAAAAAGTTAAAGTTCTTAGGTGCATTGTTGTTAAACTCTATGGTTGTGGAAGCTCCTTTTTCTATGTGGGGTATTGACTTTATTGGAGAATTTGCTAAGAAATCTAGTGGAGGACATAGTTGGATACTAGATGCTACTAATTATTTTACCAAATGGATATAAAAAAACCCCAACTAATAAGGCTATGATAACGGTGGTAATGAAGTTTTTGATGAATAATATAATTACTAGATTTGGTGTCCCTATCAAGTTAGTAATGGACAATGCCATGTGGTTTAGATTAGAATAATTCACTAACTTTTTTTCACAAATGGGAATAATTCTATCATAGTCATCCCTATTAGAGTGGTGGTTATCATTCTACCAAAAGATTGACCTATCAATTCTGAATACAACCACTAGACTTATAGAGAACAAGAGGTGATTAAGCCATGTTACGAATATCAAAGGGGAATTTTGGTGGTTAGTCCAACAATCACCCCCTCAGCATTACCCAAGGAGATTCAAACTTGTGACCAAGCTCTGATACCACTTGTTAGAGAGGTGTTTTTCATTGCACCAAAAGATCGACCTATAAATGACCAATACAACCACTAGACTTATAGAACACAAAGGGGAACATTGGTGGTTAGTCCAACAATCCCCATACCATCCATAGGCCAATGGGCAAGCAGAATCTAGTAATAAGAGCATTCTTCAAATCTTGAAGAAAACATTAGAAAAGAATAAAAGGAGTTGGCATGTAAAATTAAAGTTAGCAATGTGGGTAGATAGATTATAGAGAAAAGATCTATAGGGAAGTCTCCTTTTGAGTTAGTGTATGGTATGAATTCTAGAGTTCCAATTTATGCAAGAAGAAGAAATGGAAATTGGTGATCCTCTAGAAGATAGGATGATCCAATTGGTTGAGCTCCATGAGACAAGAAGGGAAATTTAGAAAGAGAATATGAAACTATATCAAATGATAAAATATATTTTTGACAGAAGATCAAGTGTTAGAAAATTTCATCATGGTGATCTGATCCTTTAGTGGAATGCCAATGCTAAAGATAAAGGCAAGCATAAAAAATTTAATTCCTTGTGGTTAGGACCATACATTATCCATGAGATTCATGGAAAGGATTCATATTTTTTGAGAAATTTGGATGGTGAAGAACAAGAATTTATTGTGCATGAACAATTTCTAAAGTATTTCTTCAATTAAGTTTCAAACTTTTCCATGCACAATAGCTCTGTAAATATGTATAGGTGTGTTTGTTTTAGTTGTGTGTTTGTTTCTTGTGGTAGGTTAGTGTTTTGTGTTCGGCCACCTAGAGATTCCTTCTTACTTGCTATGAAATTGCATTCAAGCATCCTCAGAGAGAGCTAGTGTTGGAGTATTTTTAGGTTTTCTGAGAAATGTCATTCCTGGTCTTTGTCTTGTCTTTTTCTATGTCTCTGCAAGTGTTTTCATCTATTTAGGGTTTAAAATTTCAAGGTTCACCATGTGAAAATGCTCATGTATCCTTTCCCTAGGTCTTTTTGTCCTCAGAGGGGTTGTTGTTCTTAAAATGTCTTAAGTGTGCCCTAGATCCTTATGTTTTTGTGTTACTTTGTGTGCCACTTATGTATTCAAGTTTTCATGCAGTCCTTTATTTTCCTAGTATTCATTTAATCTTAGGATAAATTTATTAAGTCACTTTTCATTCAAAAAACAAGCAACTATGTTTGGATCTTTGTCTTGTTTCTCTTTGGTCACTTGATCTCCAGATACAGTCAGCTGTTAGTTTTTCTTTTAGTGATCAAGTGACTCTGTGGTCTCTGAATCTCATGATTCTTGGTATTTTTCTTCAAAAATTTAGCAAACCAATGTGTCATGCCTCACAAGGGAACTGGGGAAGAGAACAAAGATTCTCTTTGAAAAAGAAAACCTAAGTAATGATTTATGAATTTTTTTTTGAAATTTTCTTAAAAGAACTACATGAAAAAAACTTAAACGTAGTTAAACTTAGATTCCTCCCAAGTTTCCCTACTATTTTATGAACAATTCATTTAAGTCCATTAAGTATACTAACAATGAGATTTACTTCTTAAAGAAAACTACATCATATCATTTGAAGATTCTTTATAAAGAAATGCGAAGTACTTTCATTTCAATTTTCCATTTAAATCCATCTATTTTCCTAAGTATCCTTTATGAAAAATACAACAATTAAAACATTAATACCATATAGTAGAATCATCTAAACATTTGATACATTGCATATAATACATTTTTTTTTCAATATCTTTTCACTTAATCAACAATAATGAGAAACATACTACTTTACTTAGAATGTTACAAAATCCTCTTCTTTTCCAGCATACATATATACATGAAGTTCATGCTTTCCCTTTTCCTTTTTCCTAAGTCTACCCATTCCAAATACATCATTTTGAAATACATTAATGATTACATTACTTTCATCTCCTCTTGTGAGGTAACAATAAATTTGCATCATGAAAGATAAATACAAGTCTTCATTCTTCAAAACTAGAACACTATGCAAGCATGAATCCTTAAACACTACATCTGCAAAAGGTACCTCGATAAAAATATTTACCACCCAACCATGTGGATACCAAAAGGCCCAATCCCCCATGCTAGGAGATAAACACCAAGGTCCAAAAAGAAGGGATAGCTAAGCCATACCTAGGGTTGGGTAACCTTTCCCAAATAGCAAATAGAAAGAAGATCAAAATATAAATCTTTTCCCAAAGGTTATAAGGCTTGTTAGAAATTCTAAGAAACAACCTAAGTAAGTGTCATTGCATAGCCCTCACCCCTTGATTTGTCCTGGTAGTAGCCACTCTGGGCCCAGACCCACAAGTAGGCACATGTGGAGCTGAATGCCTTTTGTACAGACAAGCACCATTCGATCATACCTATGCATAGGCACCTTCTCCCACTCCCATCCATAGCCTTCACTAGCACTAATGGAAAGGGTGAGGTATGCATTAATCTTTTTAGTGTTTGAACCCATTCCCATAAGTTTTAATTAAATTATCACTTGTTGAAAATAAATCAATCGATTATCCTAGTACTAGCCACTTAGGGCCCCGACCCCGCACTGAGAGCCACTCACTTAGTGTTATTAGGTTTTCTAACCTTAACCCAAATATCACATACACATCATAAACACATTTGAGAATTTCATCAAATAATAGAAAAGAATAGTATATTTTAGGGAAGTTTAGGAAAATTAGGAGCATTTAGGGAGACCTAGAATGGTCTTGATTCTCCTAGAAAATCCTAAACCCTAATTTTGCTTCCTACACACACCCTAACCCTATTAAAGCATCTAAATGCACCATGTGACCTCCATAAAACAATAAATGAACATGTATATTTTATACAAAAAATTCCATATAATTTATGCAAAATTCCATATAGTTTATATAAAACTTGATATGCCTGGATTTTAACTAAGTCTGAATTTTTTTTGAAGTCTCAAAATTAGAAGTTGTATCTTAACACCTATGAAGCTAAAACCTATTTCAATCATCCTAAAAGGTGTTGGAAATATTTAGGAATTAACCAAGTTACTGAGAGGGGAGGGGTGAATCAGTAACTCCAAATTTTCTTACAATTTTAACATGTATTTTACTTTTTAACCTTTGCATACAGAAAGCATGAAACTTAAAAGCATTCAAAATAATGACACATAGATTTGGTTACCCAGAAACCTTCCAAAAGAAAGTAAAATGGGGGTGGGGATGAAACTCACAAAGCTTTAATACTGCAGAATAAAGTTGGCCGGTTAAGGCTTACAATTTGATCACTTCTGATGATCTGCCCTGTTAGGAGCAATAAGGATTGCTAAATCCACCTTGTTAAAGGATTTACAAACATACAGTGAAGTATGCACTTGGTAAAGAGATTTATACAAAGACTGTTAAGTCTACCCGGTTAAAGGATTTAGTACTGATTAACCTGTTAGAATGAAACAGTAGATCTCTGCTTTGCAACTGGAATGCTTGAATGAGATTCGCTGATGTACTGATCACCTTTTGTGATGAATTTGTCTTTGCTGTACCTTAAACTTCTGAAGCCTTCTACAATTCACTTATTTCTGCCTTTCTTACTCTTTCACATATATTTTGCTTTATTTTTTTATTACTTGTATGTTACTCTTTTATTTCTACAACATTGTTTATATACAGGTCTCAAACAATTAATTACAATTACAATTATACAGTCGGCTTGACAAATAAACATAACTGCTACTAAGTCGGCCCAAATATGGTTACACGGTTCCTTCAAACTGACTCGGTGACTTTCTGATACTCGGCGTCCACTGCATTACTCGGCATCGTCATGCACTCGGTAGAAGTGAAGGCACGGTTCATACTGATCACTCGGTAGGTATTGAACTCGGTAAGCATTGGTGACTCGGTAGACAAGATGTTACTCAGTTTACATTGTCCTGATCGGTTTGTACTAACTTGCTCGGTTTGCACTGTCTACTCGGTTTGCACTGTCTGCTCGGTTTGCACTGTCTGCTCGGTTTGCACTGTCTGCTCGGTTTGCACTGTCTGCTCAGTTTGCACTGTCTACTCGGTTTGCATTGTCTGCTCGGTTTGCACTGTCTGCTCAGTTTTCACTGTCTGCTCAGTTTGCACTGTCTGCTCGGTTTTCACTGTCTACTCGGTTTGCACCCAGAATGCAAATAAGTGTTTTCAATAGTGGCAATACTGCTTAATGCCAACAATCTCCCCCTTTGGCATTAGTGACAAAAACACTTATTGGCCAAAATTTATATACACGAATCATGCTGAGTTTTATTTTGATTTTTCAAAATTTGTCTTTGCTATAGGGCTTTATACATTGTCTCCCCCTTTTAATGTGCTAACTGTTTCTTATACAAATCTATATAGTATACATATCTCTCCTTCTATACATATCTCCCCCTTTTTGATGATAATGCCAAAGGTGCATATACAAGTTATTTACAGAGAGAATCCAAAATTTGATAAGAAATCAGAATGTACCTTCATTATTAGTGCCAGGGTTCTGTCCCAACTTTCTTGCAGAATCTTGCATGTTTGTATAGCAATTTGGACTTTTGTAGAGAGTTCAATCATGTGATCTGCTATGGAGAACTGATTGTCATGAATCAACGTTCTGGAATGTTCAATGTGCTTATACATTGCATTCATGATGGGAAGGATCATGTGTTGGATGTCTAGCAGTGTGGACCAGATCCTTGAGTCTTCTTTCAATAGATCAGACTGCATATTGGATAGATGTGAAATTTTCATGTGATGAGCAGAGCTTGAACTTGGTTCAAGTTGCAGCTTCTGTATGCTAATCTTCATATCCTCATCCATTTTATTCATTTTATCTTTGACATCCTTTGTGAACTCGGCAAAATTGCATAGTCTGGCCAAAAGAGAGGTAGCATTCGAATAAATAGACTCTATGTTAGACAAAACTGAAGACAATTCCACTTGGTTGATAGCTATGTGCTGAGCAATGTGCTCAAGCACTTTATTGTTGAATCTCTTCTCGGCTCTTTCAACTAACTTTTCTGTCCCGGATGAGTCCTCATTGTATTTCTCAACTGCTTCTGCCAATTGTAACAAAACATGCTGGGAGGAGTCTACTTTAATGCCTAATGCATTAGACAAAATGTCCTTAGCATCCTTGATGATTTGATACTCTTTGTCTCTCTCCTCTTTAAGCTTCTTTTGTTTTGCTTTCCTTTGGAGGATCTCACCTATATTCTGCATCTGGTCTGCTGAGAGATTTGCAAAATCTAATGTAGGAATCTCTATCTCTTCATCTAGGTCTATATCCTCAACTATATTTTTACCCAAAAATTTTATACTCGGTAGAGCCTTAGGCTTATCTGTACTTAATACTTTTGTAGTAGTGACAGTAGATAAAGTAGGGCTGGCTATTGACACTGGTATACTTTCTACTAGAGAACTTAAAATATTTACACTTGATGATTCAAAAGCTGGAAAACTTACTGGTACAGGAGACTACAGCTCGGTAGAAGAAATGGTAGCTGCCTCTGATGTTGCTAGGGATGATTGGACAAATGTAGAAGTTGTCACAACCATGCTTGAAGGTGTCTCTGGGCTGGATGTAGAGACTTTCACTGGAGAGGTAGGAAGGGATGCAATGACTTCTGCTGCTATCCTTACAGTATCATCTACCTCGGTGTCTTCTTCTTGCTCATCGCTGTCATCTTCAATATCTTTAATTATTACAGTTTCAATGCTCAGTTGGTGAAGGTGGTAAATGTTCTTCCATGTGGCTTTTGCAGCCTTCACAACCTATTGAATATTGTTGATCAAAATCAAACAAGTATTGAACTTCAATGTCATCTTATTTTCATTTTCTTTTAGTGCCTTCTTTATTTCATCATTGTTCAAGCTCGGCATCAACTGTCTCAGGTTTTGATCAAATATGTCTATCACAGTTTGCCTTGCATTGCTCCATCTCATTTTTATTGGATTTAATAGAACTGCTGGAACCTGTGGGGTAATTTCTTCAGGAGAGTATTTCCACTGTCCCATCTTCTCAACAACAACATCTTCTATTTCCTTCTGCTCTGCTTCCGATCTGGTTTCATATCTCAGGGATTTTATGTTACTTACTCTAGATCCTGATCCATCTCTGAAGAGTTTGAGCTTTTCTTGAAGGGTTAGAGGAGGCCTTTTGAATACTATGTCTTTATCTGCCTTTTCTGCCTTGTCTGCCTTGCCTCTTGTATTTCTCCTTGTAAACACAGCAATGGGAGGCACAGATGTCTTAGTGATAAAAACTTTTCCTTTCTTCTTTGTAGGTTCTGGTTCCTCTATTTTCTCATCCTTTTCCTCTTCTTTTTCACCTAATTCTTCTTTATCCTCGGTTATCATTTGCATTTTAGCTATCCTTTTCTTTCCTTTGTTTACCGCCTGTGGAAGCTTTATGCTTAGTTCAATTCTCATCTTAGCTTCATCATATGTTCCAAAATATGGGGCTTTGGGATTGACAGGCTGATTTAGAAGTGCTTCAATAATGTTCTTGGTTTCATCAATATTTACCTCATAAGGAAGAGGTTTTACATACACAGTTCTCGGTTTAACTGCTTGAATATACACATTATCACAATCTACCATAAAATAGATGTCATCTTTGTAATCTTCCACCAACTTCTGTGGAATCCAGAATCTGTCATTCATTTTCTCTTTGAAAGACTCAAAATAATTATCCATGATGCTTTCAAAGTTTTCACCCATTTCTGCGATGTATTCATTAATTTCATAAAGTACTGGCACATCTTTTCTCCATACAACTTTTCCTTTTGAAGGGAAGAATTTCTGAACATAGAAGAATAAACAGACTAACAAGGATCCAAACTTACATGGATTGTTTTTGGAAGTTTTGATGCTTTCCATGTTCTTGTTGAACTGTTTCAACAATAAGTCTGCTAGGTCAAATGTCAAGTTGTTTTTGACCACTTTGTATGCTAGGTCAACAGCTTCTCATGAGACACTGTTCTGTCGACTAGAACTGTAAATCTTGTGTGCAATGATATGTGTACCAAACTTTAGTTCGGCATCGATAATGCTACTAACCTTCATGCCTCTACCATCCCACTCGGCTAGGGTTTTCTTCTCTAGTTCCGTCCGACCTAGGGTTTTGGTAGTTTTAGCTTTGTTCAACATGGGAAGACCGGTAACTTGATGAATCATTTTCTTTGTGATCTCAATAGGTTTCTCAAGCCAAATCTTGCCATCATGTACTCGGCTGAAATTTGTACCTAACCCATTTATCTTGAAAGTTTCGAGGAAGATGTGCAATGTGGACTAAACCCTTATCTTCCAGATGTTTGTGCTCGGGTTTCAAAGTACCATCCACACATAGTTCCTCACGCACAATGTCTAGTTCTAGGTTTCCCATTTCTTGAATAGAACAGTTAAAATGATTACGGATATCGTTGATAAGCAGTACCTTAGGAGGAATCTGAGATTGAGCTTCGTTTGGATCTAGGGCTGCTGCAATTGCGGGCACGATCTTAAACTCTGGTGCTTTCCACTCCCCTTGAACTAACATATCAGATCCTTTCTTCACTGAAGTGCTGGATGATGCCATGGTAGCTCACAGAAAATTCCTTTCGCAAGAGTATTAAATCACTGGGATGCTCTTGAAATTTTCTGCTCTCAAAGTGCTTAAAGATTCACGGTGAAGAATGAGTTCGATTACTTGCTTTTTGTTTACAATTCTGTCATTAATGCTCATTTCAAATTAGGGTAGGAATTCTGACAGACTGTCACCCACTAAGAATTAATTCCTTGGAAAAGACTTCGCAACTCGGTGAACTCAAGAATTCATAATGCTTCGACCTCGCTCGGTAAAGACAGGTACCGACCTTGCTCGGTGAAGACTATACCGACCTTGCTCGGTGAAGACTATACCGACCTTGCTCGATGAAGACTATACCGACCTCCCTGTGATCTCACTGCATCTTGCATGCTGATTTAGACTTTTCTTTTAATTTCGGTTCTGGAACTGCTTGAGATTGATCTATGAGAGTACAGTTCCAGTGCTTCCTTGGAAATTTAATCTGAGTCGGTAGAGCCATCCATTCCATTACTTGGACTGGATTGCTTGGTAGCTTTAGGAATCCATTTTTGTCTCACCTATTTCCTGACCTTAGTTGCTTCATTCTTCTTTCCTTCTTCAATTTCATTAGCATTCATGCAGTTTCTGGCTATGTGACCGAGTTTAGTGCATTTGAAACATCTTACGGTAGTATCTCTTTTCCTTAGATGATGTTTTATGCAATTCATGCCAATGTGTCCATATTCTCCACAGTAATGACATCTACACCAGGTGTTGTAGTCCCATCCAAACATTGCTTTAACAATTTGTTCTCCTGGATTAAATGTCTTGGATCTGCACTCGGATGCCTTGTGACCTTGTTTGTTGCACTTGTGACAATTACCTCTGAATCTAGGTTTTTCCCTGCATTCATTTGCTTTGTGACCAGGTTGATTGCAGCTATAACATTTTCCATTGAATTCTGCTTTTTCATTATTCCAACATTTATTTGAAGTATGTCCTATTTTACCACAATGATTACAAGTAGGTTTTTGATTTCTTTTAGTACCTTTCTTAGAGGATTCGCCTTCTTCTTTGTATCCAAGTCCTACTTTTCCTTTTTTCCTATGAAGATTTCGTTCATACAGCTGATTCAAGTCTTCTTGACTTTTCAGCATTCCTTCATTGATTTGTTTTTCAGCGTTTAGGTCATCCATCAATCTTAGATTGATTTCCTTTTTAGATCTTAGTTTTTCTCTTGTGTTTTCTATTTCTGATCTTAGATTTAGAATTTCTTCATTTGTATGAGAGATCTGATCAATTAGATTTTCTAGCTAAAGGGTTTTGTTTTGGACTTCAATGTTTCTTCCATCTAATTCATCTTTCAACTTGTTTTTCTATTACAAGATCTCACAGAATCTTGTAGAGTGTAGTTCTTGTTCTCTTTTCAATTTTCTCACTTCTTCCTGCAGAGACCCATTCTTTTCTAGGAGTTCTTTGATAGCATTGTTTGCTTCATCTGAGTTATTTGAGGGAAGAAGATCTTCAATCTTTTCTTCAATGTAATTCTGATCATTCATCTGATTTGCAAGTTCCTTCCTTCTTCTTAGGGATTGGGAAAGATGTTCTTTTACTTCTTTGAGTTTAGCTATGGCCATTTCCAGATCTAGCTTTTCATTTTCAATCACCTTGTTTAGTTTGAATACCTCCATTGTCCTGGATCTTTGCTCAAGCTAGTTAAGCTTTGTCTTGAGAACCAATGCAGCTCTGATACCAATTGTTGGAAATATTCAGGAATTAACCAAGTTACTAAGAGGGGAGGGGTGAATCAGTAACTCCAAATTTTCTTACAATTTTAACATGTATTTTACTTTTTAACCTTTGCATACAGAAAGCATGAAACTTAAAAGCATTCACAATAATGACACATAGATTTGGTTACCCAGAAACCTTCCAAAAGAAAGTAAAACTGGGGTGGGGATGAAACCCACAAAGCTTTAATACTGCAGAATAAAGTTGGCCGGTTAAGGCTTACAATTTGATCACTTCTGATGATCTGCCCTGTTAGGAGCAATAAGGATTGCTAAATCCACCTTGTTAAAGGATTTACAAACATACAGTGAAGTATGCACTTGGTAAAGAGATTTATACAAAGACTGTTAAGTCTACCCGGTTAAAGGATTTAGTACTGATTCACCTGTTAGAATGAAACAGTAGATCTCTACTTTGCAACTGGATTGCTTGAATGAGATTCGCTGATGTACTGATCACCTTCTGTGATGAATTTGTCTTTGTTGTACCTTAAACTTCTGAAGCCTTCTGCAATTCGCTTATTTCTGCCTTTCTTACTCTTTCACATATATTCTACTTTAGTTTTTTATTACTTGTATGTTACTCTTTTATTTCTACAACATTGTTTATATACAGGTCTCAAACAATTAATTACAATTACAATTATACAGTCGGCTTGACAAATAAACATAAGTGCTACTAAGTCAGCCCAAATATGGTTACACGGTTCCTTCAAACTGACTCGGTGACTTTCTGATACTCGGCGTCTACTGCATTACTCAACATCGTCATGCACTTGGTAGAAGTGAAGGCACGGTTCATACTGATCACTCGGTAGGTATTGAACTCGGTAAGCATTGGTGACTCGGTAGACAAGATGTTACTCGGTTTACATTGTCCTGATCGGTTTGTACTAACTTGCTCGGTTTCCACTGTCTGCTCGGTTTGCACTGTCTGCTCGGTTTGTACTCTCTGCTCGGTTTGCACTGTCTACTCAGTTTGCACTGTCTTCTCGGTTTGCACTGTCTGCTCGGTTTGCACTGTCTGCTCGGTTTTCACTATCTGCTCAGTTTGCACTGTCTGCTCGGTTTGCACTATCTGCTCGGTTTTCACTGTCTGCTCGGTTTGCACCCAGAATGCAAATAAGTGTTTTCACTAGTTGCAATACTGCTTAATGCGAACAAAAAGGTACCTAATTTCTTTATACAAGTATAATTTATAGTATAAGTAATCAAACTTATACTTAAATGTTATACTTGGACAAAATAATCTAAATGTTGTACTATGTTATACATGTGTAAATATTAAATCATCTAATTTCTTCCTAACCCTAACCCATGCATATTGTTTTATGCCATAAATCCCATGGATGTTGTTTTATGATAGAGAAATAAATTCATGTTATACTTCTATAATCGGATGGTATAATATAGTAATAGAGTAACGACTGAGAGAATAGCAACATATATTTCTATAAATAGCTGATAGAATAGCAACGATGGATAGAATTACAATAAGGTATAAACACCTGATGCTATATTTGTATAAACAAACTACTAACTCCAGATTATATACGAACCCTAATCCACACACGGGATCATAATAATACTAACTTAGGATTAAATAAACAATGACAGATTACAAATGACAGATTGTAAATCCTAATCCAAACATGAGAGATCAAAATCTGATTATATAGGTAAATAAAATGAAAATGTTATGGATTCTCCAGACTCTTACAAATGCAAGTAGTATTCATATTCATAATGCATAGGAAGTAATCTCTATTTGATATATATGATCATATTCTCTTTTCCAACAATAAAGACATAAAGATATATGTAACATAAACATTTTGAAGCCTATGTAAGAAACAAGCTTACAGAGAAACATCCAATGACACTTTCATCATTTCATATTAAAAAGGAGAGTTAACTCTCAGGATGAATTCCAACCTGGAGTCCTACGTGGATTTAGTTGATGAAGAAGAATCCAATCCTCTTAAAATTTTCCATCCCTTCTTCAAATCCTTCTGGATACAATCTTCAGCCTCTACTTGTAACAATCCAAATGCCAAACTCAGAGAATAATGAATTCTCTCTCATAAAAATAATTTTCCTAAAAACATAATACTAATCTTCTCCTTGAATCAACTCCTATCCAACTTTCTTTCACATAGGAAATCTTTCCTGTATATAGATTGGAGGAGGTGGTTGCATGGGTAATCCAACCAATGCAACCATCCCAACTATCCATCTGTTAATAGTTAGGTTTAAATAATATTATTAAAGCCTTTCCCCGAAGAGATATAACTATATTTACCTATTAGCATAATCTAATTTATGTTTCCTTTATTAAAGAAAGGTAACAGTAATTATTATTTATAACACATTTACCATACCATTAACTTATTTAATTATTTATTAATATAATGCAATAATGACTTACTCACTAACAATTATATAAATATATGTATGCATATGCATATGTGTGCACCCATATGCCTATGTGTACATATATTCTTATTATAAATATTATTGAAAACATAATATTATTATTATAAAACATATTATTTATTCATACACTAATCCATATTCTTTTACAAAATACAATAGTGATATATAAGGTGAAATATACCACTATTATTAAAACATTTATTATTATTATTGCCATAGGCATTTTATTATTATGAATATTATAAAATAATATCATAGAATTCTTTATTATTATCAATATTAAAATTGCAAGATTTGATCACATACTAACCCATTCCTAACAAGATACACTAGTACATAAGTAGCTACTAATAAAGATAAATTACAATAATTCACATGAATAATCTACTAACAAAATTGAACATACCATAAAGAAAATCAGAGCTACCATACTCAAAATCTCATTCTCAATGACCGCAAAAGACAAGAAACCAGCTATAAGATCCACAAAACCAATAAATCAAGAGGACATAGAAATACATTATCCACAGAAGGGACTGACTCAGGAACTCCCCACCTAAAGGTAAGAGGATCAGAGGTATAGTTCCTTCCTATGGAACCTAGTGATATCTCCATAACAAAAATAATGATCAAGGATTTTGAGGGATCACTCAGACCTGTGAAGCCAGGTGGAGATGATACCTGGTACCTACAATCTTGCATCACCAAGAAGAGATACATGTATACATATGGATATACATACAAATCAGATATATGAAAATAGATGACTAGGATCAATACATCATGTGGACCTCAATGAAGTGAGTAACTACAACTTCATCTTGAGTCATGAAGACACATTAGACACATATCTATGAAACATAAAACATCATGATAATGGTTAGATTCAAATCCTTGGGTTAGCTCCATAAAACATATAAAGATAGATGGTTTTCTAATTTCATGAACATATAAATAATAACCATAAATGAGCATATCAATCATCTGATAAACATATCATCATCCACAAAATATAAATGTAAATGTATAGTTCTAACGATCATAATAGAATGTCCAAATTAGAAAAGTCCAAGTATCACCATAGGAGAGGGTATTACACAACGCAATAATTATCTCCTGTTCATTTGGTTAAATGTTTAAGCCCTAAGTCATTCAATGATCAAGTGATAGTTTTTGATGTAACACTTGATCAATAGTGGTCTTTTAATCTCAAGATGGGTTGTGTAGTTGATAATTTATCTATCAATTCAACGACAATAGTTATCTCTCATTCACTAGATTTTGGCAGTTCAGATAAAAATGTATGGTGATTTAGTGACAAGGGTGTTAAAAGGGTAAAGTCTTTATAGTCATGTAATCTCTACATATAACTGATAGCTAATAATTAAGTCATTCAAAATATTAGCAAATAAAGATATTCACTTAATATCATGTTTAAGTAGTAAAGCAATAAAACATTGGGTGATTTAGCGACAACTGTGGATAGCCTTGCAGATCAACGATTGCTATTTAATTTCATAATTGAACCTAAGTTAAGATAAATATCTAGTAAATGGGAGATTAAAGGTATTCTCTAAATCTTATAAAGAAGCTGGAGTTAGTAAAAGCATTCAGAGAATACGAGAGGTCTTCAGTCGTTGAATCTCATGATAAACCATGAGTTAAAAGAATCATTTAGAGATGGAGAGATACAGTTGTTGTTGATTCTCCAGATAAAGAATGAGGTCCAATTAGAAGCTTTTATTCACTAATTCACCAAATAAGTAATGGGTTAAGTTAAAGGTTACGAGATCAAGTGAATTCTTTAGTCACTTATTCTTGAGATGTAACCATGGTTGTTTTGATTTCCTCAAGAATTGGAGAATACTCTCAGTTGCGTGTTCTCTTAATAAAAGTTGAGTTGAGGTAAAGGTTTGAAAATTAAGATGAGATGGTTGATGCATTCCAGGATCAATGATGGTTTCTTGCTCTCTTGATAAAGCCAGGAGTTAAACAAATATTTAGAGATCATGAGAATGGATTTGTCACTTGATATCCAAATTTATCCCAAGATAACTAAATCATTTTGAGATCAAGAGATTCCTTTGTTCACTTGATCTCCAAATTGGATCTAGTTAAGTACTTATTAATGAAAAAGGATAAGAGTCACTGCTACGTAGAAAAAGGTCCTCTACTAAGTTGGAATAAAGAAAAAATCCAACCAATCAAATCTAATTGAGGGTTTTAAAGCTTGATACTATGATCATTGCTTTTTTTTTTCTTTTCAAGTTTTTAAATAAATTTGTCAACATCCTACATTATAGCTAGCCTTGATTTGAATATTGGTGTTGTGTAGAATTGAATGTTGAAGTAACTCAGAATAGATTTTCTCCAATCTTGATAATTCTACACATTCATTGATAGATGATATATAGATAGGACATCCTTTCTTTTGACACTTAATGTTTTCTTAAGGCAATTAAGAATTTTGAAGTCTTGGCAGTGAGTGTTTAAGAAAATAGAATTTGTAGAATTTAGAGGTGTCCATAATTATAAGATGAGTCAACCAGAGTCAAGCCATGCATCATTTAGTGGGGAAGCCATAGAATGAGGTGGCAAGGATAAAGGAAAGCCCAATTTATCAAAATAATTTGTCAAAGTGTTCCCTAGTTCAAATTACAACAAAAAGGTTAGTGATGAAGTTTTCCAAGATTTAATGGCAGATTGTAGGGATCCTGTTACTCCACTAGGCTCAAGTTACACTATTTTTACACATTTCTCCAATAATCAAGGTAAAGCTATCCCAATTTTTAATGCATGGGCTTTAGGCATGGCTAATCTAATTATCCCTAATGTTTTCTTAGATGTCGACCTCATTATTGAACTAGATAGGTTATATGATCGCATTTAAAAGACCATCAGGAAAAGTGACCAATTGACCCTAGTAATAATGGATAAGGGGTCCTTCATGAAGGCATTTGATTTCTATTCCTCTTCCTCCATAGAGATATACCTAAAAAAGGAAAGGGAGAAGTATATGAATCAAGTAGGACTAGTGAAAAGCCAGATGGTCAAACATATCCCTAAGACTAGCAAGTACATTATCCCTCTCCCACCACACATGAATGCTCCCTATGAGTTTAAGTCCCTCAACTTCTATATGAAGTTTCTATGCCATGGATTATATAGAGTTTTAAGGATGGATGGAGATGCAAAGATGTTGCTAGTAAACCTCTTGTTGATTATCTAAGACATTCATAATTCCATGCTAATATAGACTATGATTACTTCCCACGTGTAATTGATAGAATGCATGAAGGCTTAGTGGTGGTAAAGAAAGAAAAGAGGCCTATAAGTTTCATGCATTATTCCCTTCTAATGCACTTAATTCTATACTTTAATGTTAATAGCTTGAATGTGCAAATGCTGAGGCCTAGGATTATGTTTGATGGTCAACCTAATCCAATACAATATGGGCTAAGGGTGGGGAATTACACCTCTAATGAATGTGATTTCTGTACTTTTCAAAATTGGATAGTTTTCCCAATTTTGAAAACATTGGGGACAAATGTAACAAGGTTAACAATTAGGGTGCTAAGGTTGGTTATGCCCCCAAAATTTGTTGATAAGTGGAAAGCAGACCATAATTTGGGTTATTTTTACTTGGGTGAGAAATTTACATTGATCAGGGTATATGGATTCCCATAGCCCCAACATATGCTCTCAAAGTATGTGCCTCTAAGAGTTTCTTAGTTAGAATTCATTTGGCAGTTGATATTGATTGACAAGGAGCACTTGGCACCCCATAGGAAGGGACTTTTAGTCCATGATAGTTTAGGGAAGGAAACTTCCTGACTGGTAAGAGGGAACTACCACAACTCATTTCATGGTTGAATCATTTCAAGATGACTTGTAGTGTCTGCAAGTATGTGGACTCTAAGATTTTTATCAAAATTGCTAGAATGATATTAATTCACAACATTGGTACAATTAGGGAACATGAGGGGTGTGATGAGGAGGATGTGATAAGAAACATAATGGATGAAGATGAGATTAGTAAAAGGCTTACCAAGTTTTATGACTTGTTGAAATTAGAGGTTCAATTCAAAAAGGCTAAAATTGCCTTTGGAAGTTTCTTCCCTAATCTCCCCTACTTAAAAAGAATTGATAGAATGGTTGAGATGCATGGTACCCTATCTAGTCAGATAGAGGGACAAATCTAGGAGAAGTTAGATGTAGAGAAAGGTTACTCTTCATCTGATTATGAGGAAAAGATGAAAGAGAATTATACCAGGAGGAATTTCTTAATGATGATCAGTTCATCAAGAGTGAGGAATTCAATAATTTCCTCATTTGGAAGAAGAAACAAGATATTGTAAAGGCATTTCTTGAGGGCACCGATCCTGATGATGAAAATTTGAAGGCTCTAGCTGCTTATGACCCTAAATCAGACAATATCTCTATTGAGGAGGCTAGGGAGATGGTCAAATCTAGTGGAATAATTTTGGTGCCTGGATGGGATTTGACATCAGTGTTCATCATTGATCATGTTAGGAAATAACCTAAAGGAAACCTATCCTATGAGGCTCATATTGGAGATATGATAAGGGGAAGTGGGTATGACCCCAAATCCCAAGCTTTGACAATATGGTCCCTAGCACCAAGAACCCAAAAACCCTCTTTAGTTAGCATAGAGGATAAAATGGAAGGGGACAAGATCATCTAGACTATCCAAAACACCAGTGATCTTGAAGTGTCAAAGGTTGTGACAAATTTTTCTCATCTGAATGAAGCTAAGATAGCTCAACTATCAAATAGGTATGCAAAATTGTTTTAGAATTCAGTAACTATAGCAAAGGATAGAGACAAAGGGTTGATGAAAATTAGGGTCTTGGAAGAGGAACTAGAAGAATTGAAAGCTAAGCTTGAAGAAGCTTCTAAGGCATCTCCCCCTCTAGCTCTACAAGTTGAGGATGCAGAGCAACCAGTAGTAGAGACTTCTGATAAGGCAACAGATGAGTCATAGAAAAACAAGCTTGATATAGCCTTAAGGGCCATCTCTAAAATTTTGCAACATACGTGTGAAAAGATCAAGGAGAAAATGGTCTTAATCCATAAATCATGTACTATGTTTCAAAAGACTATTGATAATGTAAAAGATGCAGTGGCTACTTTGGAGCCACTTTTTAATGTTTGGTTTGGACTTAGTTCCCTATTTGAGAAATTAGAGGCACTACAACCTCTTTGACAAGACATTTCAGAGGTAGTTACTGAGGCTTGGGAAAAGATTGAGTTGATTAGTACCACTCAGGGCTTCTTCAAGGGAAAAAAAAAATCAAATAAAGGCCAATATGGCCATGTTTGGCCAAGGTTACAAAAAATGTCTACCTTCAATGTATGGGGATGATGGCTCTTTAGACATAGATGGTTGTAACAACATTCTTGATGATTTGATTAAAGTTGAAAATGATTTCATGAAGTTTGTTGCTAACACAAAAGACATTACTGACTCCAAGTGAGAAAGACAAATCAAACTGTTGTAGGACTTGTAGGGATACAACTAGCCTTTAGAAGATAATGTGGCATCTTGGGATAAGAGTACCTACCAAAGAAGAAGAAGTCCACTACCATTAAACTAGAAGCATAAGAAAGAGAGTGAATTACACTTGGCACCTAATCCTAAAATATATAGAGTGTAACTATCATATAGAGAATTATGTAGGTTAGCCTAAAATAGTAGTCATCATTCATGTAACAACCTTATGCAGTTACTATTAATATGATTTAGAACAATAGAGAGGGGAGGGTGAATTAGTTGTTCTTAGGTCTAGATGTATAAAACAAACTTTAAACTCTTCAACAAATTAGATCCAACAACCAATAGCTACTCGATCATTACTGATTGCATAATAGAAACATATAACAGTGCAGTCCACTATCCAATAGTATCTAACTTGTAAAACATAGAAATGTTCAAACCAAAACATTCACACAAGTATTAACACCAAGATTTATAGTGGAAACCCAATTAGGGAAAAACCACTTTGTAGCATGTTACTATTATTTTCACTCTTCAGAAGTGAGCTCTATGAAAATCCAACCTTGTCAAAGGTTACAAACACACTGTCAGGTGTGACCCAGTTAAAGGATTTAAACCACTCTGTTAAAAGTGTGCCCTATTATAGGACTTACATACACTCCATTAGAATGCAACCTTATTTAAAGGATTTATACAAATGACTGTTAGGTCAACCTCTATTAAAAGGATTTTGATTGATACAATGGTTAGAAAGTAATAGTAGTAATGATCTGAAAAACATACAACTCACTTTGCAAATATCAGATCTAATTTTGTACACATATGCTAGCTTACTAACTGTGAACCTTTACCATCTCCATCACTGATCTACTTGAAAATTCCTTCAAGCAATCACAACACTTCTCCTTTAGCCTTTTCTGCTTATACAGTCAATAACATCAACAATACTTCCAACATCCACTCTTTTTCAATATCATGCTTAGGTTCCCTTAATACTTCCTCAATTAGGTTAATACATCTTTTGTCTCTTAATCTCCTTCGTAGATCTTAGGGTTAGGTCAGATTCATCAAATCCTTACAACTTTATGTTCTTTGGCTATCCTTCTAGAAATATCTCAAATCTCTTAGTAGATTTACAATAAAACATTTTACAGTGCAATAAATGCTTTCATATAATCAATAAATAAAGTGAACACATTTTACATAATCCAATAATTCAATGATGTCGGCTAGAAATATGAATTCTTCCTCAAATGTAAAATACTAATGCTCAGTCAATACCATGTTCAACTCCTTGGTCTTCATTAGAAAGCTCGGTCACCACAAAAATTATTTCCTCGGCAATTATCTGATGTTTGGTCAACACTAAATTTACTCAGCATATACTAGCTTAGTCGACACTAACATCACTCGGCTTAAACTAGATTTCTTCACTTTTTCTTAGTTAAGCCTACCAGTTTAGTCTCCATTTTTACTTATATAAATAATACACTATCTTACCATTATGCCACATAATCAAGTACACATTGAAATATCAAGATAACTCAACCTTTCCTTAGGTGCTATTGTTACCAACCTTGCATATCCCCTTTACAACAATCAAATAGATATAGTACTTTCTTAAATAGAAATAGTCTTACTAGTTAAGGTTTGGCATCAATGACAATACAACAATTGTGTTGGTTAGAAACCTCATTTTTTGTTTTTTTCCCTAAATTTTTGGATGATCCTGAAAAAATTGTAGTCTTTAGGGTTTGCTAGGTCTAATTGCCTTTGAAAATTAGAAAAACCCTAGTTTTGGTCATCAGCATTCTAATCTCCTGTTACTTTATCAGATGACTTAAGTCTCAAAATAAGCATGTGCACTTCTATTTTCCTCTTAGTCACTGAGTCTCCTTAAGGTTTAGTAATATTCCCTTTTGTTTAGCAAATGCCCAAAAACCTCTGTCACCTGATCTCATGAGCTTTTTAGAATATTCCTTATTATCTAACGATTTAGCATTTCCCTTTTAGTCTCCAGATCTCACAATGTTTTCTTGAGATCTAGTGACTACTATATTAGATTTATTACTAAGAGACTATAGTCGCGTGATCTCCAGATTGTATTTACCTATGGTCGGGAAATCTCGAGATGTTTTATTAAAGTGATCTTTTGTTTGGTGATTATGAGTTCTCCTTTTAGTTGCTAAATCTCTAGATGGAACACCAGTATTCTTTGATGGTTGTCTCCAGATCTCATGATCCCCTCATGGTTAGTCTTTTCATTCAGTGATTGAGAGTTCCTATGGTCACATTATCTCCCAATGTTGATGGCTATCTCTTGGGTGGTTAGTTATTCTACAGCGCAGTTGTCTCCAGATCTCCGAATGCAGTGGTTAAGTGACAAAGGATTGTTAGATTTAATGAGAACTATTCATGATTTTTTTTTGTGTGGATGGTGCTTGATCTCCAGTTTTAACTCAAAGTGAAGAAATGTTCTCATGATTTGGATTTCCCTTTTTCATGTAATTTCCAGATGTACCTGAGGTCAAGTAAAGGTTAATGTGATGGTTAAGGCCTAGCGGTTATGATTGTATTTAGTGATATGGTGACCATGTGGTTGTGTGATCTCAAGTTCCTGATGGTTAAGTAGAAAACCTCAAGCAATTCAGTGATACGGTTATCTCTGGGTCACTGAATCAAGTGGTTAGTTGTGAAAATCTCTCATGACTTAATGTTGACCATCAGATGAAATGAGGAGGGAGATCAATGATAGTCATGTGTTCTCAGGTAGAAAGTCAAACAGTCAAAGTTTTATGAGATTATGAGACTTCAGGTTTATCACTGGATCTCCAGGTCAGGTGATGGTTGAATGTTTTAAAGAATAAATAAATTTTTCATGATTATAGTTTTGGCTATAGTCACCAGATCTCTAGAAAAGATATATCAAGGTTTCTTCCCTTCAGTCACCAAATCTCTAGATGGTCAGGTTGGGAAATCTTAGAATAGAGTTTGAAAGGTCAAAAGTGTTTCGTGACTACAAGAATCACTCTTAGTCACCAGATCTCTGAATAATTTTCTAAGGTGCCAATATTATAAAATTTCTATGCATCTTCTCCTTCAGTCACCAGATCTCAGAATGTTTAAATTTAAAATTTTTTGGCTATGGCTAGTAAATTGAAACCCTGTACGTGTCGAAGTAATGGTGAAAGTGACCTTTTGATAGCTGGAGATGTCAGATATGGTGGCTCATTCAATACTACAAGTTAAAACATTTAGAGGTGGCTCATTTGAGAATTATGAAGATTATTAAAGAAGTACACAGTGCTAGGTTTTCTGAGCTTTTTGGACTTGTAGTGTGATCAAAAAATTTGTAGAGAAATTTCTAGAGCTAGAGTCAGGATGAGTCAGGTGATAGCAAGTGAAGCTTCCAACAATCGGGGGTCAAAAGAAAAAGTAAAGGAAAGTTTTTCAGATGATTTTCTCACCCTTCTACCTAGTTCTTCTCAGAACAAGAAGGTTAGTGATGACATTTTTGTCAATGACTTAGCTTAGTGTAGGGATGCTAGAACTCTAGAGATCATAGGCATGTGCCTGTTTACATATTTCTACAAGAACTATGATAGTGTCATACCGGTTTCAAACCCTTGGACTTCAGGGTTAGCCAAATTGATTATCTTAGATGTTTTTCTAGATGTGGACTTACTCCTCATGCTATCTCAGAGATATGATCCTCTCTCAAAGACCATTAGAAAAGAGGATGGTTCACCCTTGGTAACCCTAGACCAGAACTCCATGAATTCTTTGAGAATTTAGTTTCCAATGGCCACAAAAATTAACTTGCAGGTTCAAATGAACAGATATGTTAGAGAGGCTACTTTGGTCTCTAGGGAGATTAAGAGTCATATGCCTAAGGAAAATAGAAATTATATTGTACCTATGGCTAGGTCAATTCCATATGCTTACAAGGACCTAAAGTTTTACATGAAATACATTGCATATGGGATATGCCAAGTTTTGGGAATTGATGTGGGCCCTGAGAGAATTACATATGATATTTTGATGTTAGTGATGGATTCACAGAGCTGTATGGTGAGAAAAGTATATGACTATATTGGTTATGTAATAAACAAGATGCATGAGGGTTTGCTATCATTGAAGAATTTCACCTCTAGTTCTCCACTTAGATTCATGCACTACTCCCTTCTGATGCACCTAGTTGTGTATCACAATTATGGTCTTATAAATTTGAATGATCTCAAACCACAAATGATGTGGAATGGATAGCCTAACCTAGTATAGTTCTGGTTAGGAATTTGGAGCCCTTCTTTCCCTACATGATATTTTGGTGCCTTTGAGAACTGGATTGTCTACCCCATTCACTGGAGTTTGGGAGTTAATTTTACTAGATTATCCACCAAGGTCCTGCAATTGGTGAGAACTAGACCAAGGGTCACAATTGGGGAGACATTTACTATGAGAAGGGCTATACAATGATTAGGGTTTATGGATGCCCATAGCCTCCTCATCTACTTCCATTTTATGTTCCACCAAGAGTTGCATTTTTTAGAGTTTGTCTAAAAACTCATGTTGATAGAAAAGGAACACTTGGGTTCCCATAGGAAAGGGAATCTCACTCCTCGAAACTTTAGAGGGCACTATATTACAATTGGAAAGGGAGCTTTCAGTAAGGTGAATGATTGGTTAGAGAAATACTAGATGTTTGCAGCTTCAAATAGGTATGTAGATATAGAAGGTTTCATGGTTGCTACAAGGAAATACTACATGCCTACCATTCCTTTCAATAAGCTACATGAAGAGTATCCTAAAGAGGATGTGATTAGAAACATCATTGAAGATGTTGAAGTGGAGAAAATAATTTGGTAATTGGATCAATTACACAAAATTGAGAAGGATTTTAAAGGAAAAGGATTGGTATTTGGGGGTTTCTTTCCCACTTTGCCTTACCTCCAAAGACTTGAGTAGATGATGGCTCATTTTGATACACTAATTGAATCCATGAAAGATCAAATTGATGATGCTAATTAGGGAAAAAAGGCCCATTTACAATCAAAATGTGATGAGGATAGTGATGGTGGCTATCCCATATATAGCACACCCCCTATGGAGCAGCCATTAATTGAAGAACCAAAGGAGGGAGGTGAGACTATCAACCTCAGTGAGCTACCTAGCTCAGAGGATACCCCTGAGCCCTAGAAAAAGAAGCAAAAATTGATGACTGTAGAGCCTTTAGAGAGGAAGAAAAAAGATAAGGTAAGTGGCCTTTATCCTAGAGCTAGTTTCCATGATCATGAGATCAGGAAGATAGTCAAAGAAGCAAAAAGGCAAAGAAGGTATGAGACACAAGATGTGGAATTGCCTCTAGCCTTGGGCCAAGATGAAATATTAATTGAACAAGATGCCTTCATGAAGGATGATAATTTTGTGAATTCTGAGGAATTCAAAAGTTTTTTGCTATGGCATAAACAAAAACAAGTGGCCTCAAGTGTACAAATAATAGAGGAGGGTCAAGTGTCAGAGGAGGCATTGCAACAATTGAAATAATATGACCCAGGGAGTGAAACTCTTACTCCAAATGAGGCTTGGGAATTAGTAAGAAAAAAGAAACGTGTTGCTTGTGCCTGGGTGCAGTTTGTATACTGACTTCATAATTGATCAAATAAAGAGGCAAGAAGATGTCACTTTGTCATCAGAAACCCAAGTAGGGGACATAATAAGAGGATTTGGGTATAGCCCAAAAAGTTAGGCTTTAGCCATGTGGAGTCTTTATCCTAAAGACAAGAAACCACAAATTTTGAATGTGAAAGAACAAATGGAGGGAGATAAAATAGTGTGGTCAATCAAAAACACAGGGGACCTAGAAATTTCTTAGGTTTTGACCCAATTTGCAAAATTAAATAAAGATAAAACTAAATAGTTATCAGAGAGATATGGTAATCTTTTGGAGGATTATAGTGCCCTAGTAAAGGATAGGGACTTCCAGATTATAAAGGTTACAGCATTGGAAAAATAGGTATAGGAACTACAATTGAAAATTATAAATACCCTTGTAGTAGTTCCTGCACCTCCTGAGTAGCCAACATTAAAAGAGGCACAAGGAATGACAGATGAGGAGGTGGCAGCTGAATTGAAGAAGATCAATGATGAAAAGAATGAGGTAGTATTCCAAGCCCTGTTTGGTGTTTTATAGCACAAATTGAACATAATCAAGGATAAATTTGACCTAGTTCATAATGCTTATGGAAAATTGCCAAAATTGCAAAAGGAGGTCAATAATTATGTGCAAATTTTGAGTGGATTTCATATAGTGTGGTCTGTCAGAGTAGCACTTTTTGAAAGATTGATTTTTGCTCAATCTATGGGGAGTGAAATACCAGAGATAGTTGTAGGAGTTGGTGAGGAGATTGACAGAGTTAAAGCCATTTTACCACTTTTCAAGGGTAAGGCAAATTTGATTGAGGCTAAGATAGCCATGCTTAGCTCCTGTACCAATAGATTCATCCTCTCAATTTTGAGTACAGATGGGACAATAGAGAGCCTTGATAATTGGAGATCAGATGGTGATCTTCTACTACCTAGGAAAGAGGTATTTTTAGATGAAAATAATGATGTTGATTTAGAGAGCTTCAATAGAGCCTTAGATGAAGCCATCAAAGAAGAGGTGGACCTCACCAAGTTTGTGTTAGATGTTAAGAAAATTATGGATGCCAGATGGGAGAGACAAAAAGCCTAGCTACAACTTGTGCAAGGTTTTAATTGGCCATCAGAGGAATAGGTAACTGCATGGGATGAAATGACAAAGCCCAAAAAGGCTAAATCTACCGCAGTTGATTTGGACATTTTGTATGAAGATTGAAAAGGACATCTGACACACTTGACACCTGATCCAAGGAATACAAGGTTGATAATCTATCATTCAAGAATGGTGTAGGTTAGCCTAAAATGGCGATCACCATGTCTCATTGAAATCAAGGAGCTATCATAAATATTTGTAGTTGAAGGTGTCAATTTTTGAGTAGCCAAAGATGTACCATAGTCTGATGAAGTTTTGTCCTTTCACCACCTGAGGGTTGGTTGTATATTTTGTTGTATTTTTATTCTTTAAAAAGAGTTAGGTTTTCCAATCATCTGAAACTTGTTGCATTACCATTAATGAGGGAATTCCAAGGTGGTTGTGAAAAGGCTATATAGAGTTGAAAACTCATTTTTTAAAGGAGATTGGTAAAAAAACAGGGGGTAGAGATTCAAAAGATATAGAAAATAAAACCAAATTGCTAAGAAGTAGATCACCAAGCTTTGTGTCTGGTCTTCTGAGTAATGGAATTGTGAATGTAAGTGGCAAGTTGATTTTAATACAAATACACTACAACTTATGCCATATATTGTTGTTGTCTCTTTGCTTATGTATTTTACTCTTGTATGTTTTTCATGTTAGGCATTTGAAATATACCAGTTGTAAGGCAACCTACTTGACTATTTTATGAGCTTCTTTCAAGGAAAGAATTAAAAGTGCTTATATTTAATCTTGGAGAATAAATATATTTGTATGGATCTTTGATGATAACAATATTTGGTTAATAGAATAGTTTCTAAGGAAACCTATTTGGATTTTTAGTTGGTGTGTAAAGCATACTGTTGTATTTCTTTCAAGGTTTACTTGTTGATTTGCATTGTGATTTTGTTTCCCTTAGGATCAAGCACTAGTTTGGTATTTGTTTCTCATAGTTGTATCTTTCATTGATC
This sequence comes from Chamaecyparis obtusa, assembly GCA_027943335.1. Classification (NCBI taxonomy): domain Eukaryota; kingdom Viridiplantae; phylum Streptophyta; class Pinopsida; order Cupressales; family Cupressaceae; genus Chamaecyparis; species Chamaecyparis obtusa. The sequence goes on from BSBK01002333.1 coordinate 582,689, forward strand.
TCAAAAGAGGAGTTGAAACTTTCACATCATTTATCAATACCTTTTTATTTTTATGATTATTGCACTTGACAGATTGGACTGTGCCTATGGCATTTAGTTCATATTTCCTGATTCTGTAAAGAGAGAATCATATTAGGTTGTCCCTCCTTAAAAGGAAGAAGGATGAGAATCCTTAAAGCACTGATTGTTACTTCACTTACAGTCACACTTTGTCTGGTTAAAGTTTGCATTAAATTTATTACAATCATATGAAAAGTGTTCTATAGGTTTATGCATTAAGAAGACTAGAAGCTAATTAGTGTCCACTCACAAGAATACTATAAAGATAGTCATCATCAAAAGGTAATACCTTCCTGAGTCTGTGGAGCTCAAAAATGATGGAGGATCTTATCCAATCCTCAGCAATTAGGTCTTTCTCTTGTGGGAATCAGTCTCAAGGAGCACAAGTTCAAGTATCATTTTATGTCCTACAAGAAAAATCCCTAACAAATTTCTTCAATTGTAGTTTCCAATAATCTCCATCTTTGGCATTGATGGCAACACCATATGATTAACACATGAATTACCAACCAATCCAAAACTTTATCTATCCATCAGACATGTTTATAATATCCCTAGCTTCATTTTGATATAGAATCAATTAGCCATGCTTGTATGACCATCCACTGAATCTCTCCCTCTTACTTGATCTTCCATGAAATCTCACCATGTTTATTCATATGTGATCATCTCCCTCTTTGACAAAAATTCTGAAGCAACAACAAAAACATACATCATTTAGATGTAGATATCATCTTTTCAATTCAGTAACAATATTTATCCCTCTGTCATCTTTTCTTATGACTAATTCTTGGCTTTGTTCTACTTTTCACAACTCTGGGCTGCTCCTAAAGTGTGACATGTTTTCTGCATCAATTTTTTAGATACTCTTTGTAGCTCATTTGATGCAGTGCTACTAGCTTGACTAGGAAGCCTCAGTTAGGGGAAGAACCCCTAATTGACCTCTCAGATATTCATGAGCTTCTTTAGGTAAAGCTTTAGTGAATATGTCTGCTAGTTGTTCCTTTGTATTCACATATTCCATTTGGACCTCTTTGTCTTGTACTAGTTCCCTCAAGTAATGATACTTGATAGCAATGTGTTTGGTCTTTGTGTGCATCACTGGATTCTTAGAGATGTTGATAGCACTTGTGTTGTCATAGTAAATGTCAACTAGTTCAGTGATCTCTTCTTTCATGCCTACCAACAATTTCTTTATCCATACCAAATTTGAATAGTTCACTACTATAGCCACATACTCAGCCTTAGTGGTAGATTGGGAAATACAATTTTGTTTCTTACTTTTTTAGGAAACTAATCTTTATCCAAGAAAGAAAGCTCCACCACTAGTACTCTTTCTGTCATCAACATTTCCTGCCGAATCAACATTAATATACACTCTCAGTTCAAAATTTTCATGCATCTTATAGTACAATCCATAGTCAGTAGTCCCTTTCAAATATCTCATTATCCTTTTAACAGCTATCATGTGAGTTTCCTTAGGATTGGAAAATAATCTTGCCACAATCCCAATAGTTAAAGCAATATCTGGTCTGCTATGTACAACATACTATAGTTTTCTAATCATGGATCTATACAAGGTCTGGTTCACCTCTACAACATCATCATTCCTAGACAACTTTTGTCCAGTAGCCATGGGAGTACTTAATAGCCTTGAATCTTCCATACCAAAGGTTTTTAGTATCTCCTGAACATACTTAGACTAAGTAATGAAGATTCCTTTGTCCATCTAATATACATGTAAACCAACAAAAAATTTGATCTCCACAAACATACTCATTTCAAATTTAGTTTGTATTTCACTTGAAAATTTCTTACACAAGGCATCTTGTCCACCAAATATAATATCATCTTCAAAAATGTTCACCATCAAAATTCCTTTACCTTCTTCATCTTTCATGTACAAATTACTTGTGTCATTTTTCCTTGAGAATCCAATTTGTATCAGGTAGCTATGTAGTCTCTCATACCATGCTCTGGGAGCTTGCTTTAGTCCATACAATGCTTTATTCAGTTTGCAAACCATGTGTCTTTTGTTTGGATCAACAAATCCTTATGGTTGTTCAATGTACACTTCTTCTTATAATATACCACTTAAAAATGTAGACTTAACATTCATTTGGTATACCTTGAAATCTTTATAGGAAGCATATGCAAGTAAAGTTCTTACTCCTTCCAATCTAGCTACAGGGGAAAATGTCTCCCCATAATCTATTCCTTCTTCTTGTGCGTAGCCTTTGCATACCAGCCTAGCTTTGTTTCTTGTAATTTAACCATGCTCATTTAGCTTATTTAAGAACACCCATTTTGTTCCAATGACATTTTTATTTTCTGGTCTCAGCAATAGAGTCCAGGTATCATTCTTCTCATTCTAGTCTATCTGCTCATGCATTTCTTGTATCCAATCTTCATTTTCTAAGGCCTCCCTTGTTGTCTTAGCCTCGAATTCACATAGTAAACATGTTGGATCTCTTGTTTTTCTTCTGGTCAAAACTTGTGTATCTTTGTCTCCAATTATTTGTTCAGGGTTGTGATGTCTCCTTACATATTGTGCCAAAATAGGTTCTGTTGGCATTAAGCAGTATTGCCACTAGTGACAACACTTATTTGCATTTTGGATGTAAACCGAGCAGACAAGTGTAAACCGAGCAGACAAGTGAAAACCGAGCAGTCAGTGCAAACTGAGCAGTCAGTGCAAACCGAGCAGACAGTGCAAACCGAGCAGACAGTGCAAACCGAGAAGACAGTGCAAACTGAGCAGACAGTGCAAACCGAGCAGACAGTGCAAACCGAGAAGATAGTGCAAACCGAGTAGACAGTGCAAACTGAGCAGACAGTGCAAACCGAGCAGACAGTGCAAACCGAGCAGACAGTGGAAACCGAGCAAGTTAGTACAAACCGATCAGGACAATGTAAACCAAGTAACATCTTGTCTACTGAGTCACTAATGCTTATCGAGTTCAATACCTACCGAGTGATCAGTATGAACCGTGCCTTCACTTCTACTGAGTGCATGACGATGCTGAGTAATGCAGTGGACGCCGAGTATCAGAAAGTCACCGAGTCAGTTTGAAGGAACCGAGTAACCATATTTGGGCCGACTTAGTAGCACTTATGTTTATTTGTCAAGCCGACTGTGTAATTGTAATTGTAATTAATTGTTTGAGACTTGTATATAAACAATGTTGTAGAAATAAAAGAAATAATAAAATAATAATAAAAAAAAAAGTAATGAAATGTATGAAGTAGAATATATGTGAAAGAGTAAGAAAGGTAGAAATAAGTGAATTGCAGAAGGCTTCAGAAGTTTAAGGTACAACAAAGACAAATTCATCACAGAAGGTGATCAGTACATCAGCGAATCTCATTCAGCAATCCAGTTGCAAAGCAGAGATCTACTGTTTCATTCTAACAGGTGAATCAGTACTAAATCCTTTAACCGGGTAGACTTAACAGTCTTTGTAAAAATCTCTTTACCGAGTGCATACTTCACTGTATGTTTGTAAATCCTTTAACAGGGTGGATTTAGCAATCCTTATTGCTCTTAACAGGGCAGATCATCAGAAGTGATCAAATTGTAAGGCTTAACCGGCCAACTTTATTCTGCAGTATTAAAGCTTTGTGGGTTTCATCCCCACCCCAGTTTTACTTTCTTTTGGAAGGTTTCTGGGTAACCAAATCTATGTGTCATCATTGTGAATGTTTGTAAGTTTCATGCTTTCTGTATGCAAAGGTTAAAAGGTAAATTATATGTTAAAATTGAAAGAAAATTTGAAGTTATTGATTCACCCCTCCCCTCTCAGTAACTTGGTTAATTCCTGAATATTTCCAACAATTGGTATCAGAGCTACATTGGTTCTCAAGACAAAGCTTAACTAGCTTGAGCAAAGATCCAGGACAATGGAGGTATTCAAACTGAACAAGGTGATTGAAAATGAAAAGCTAGATCTGGAAATGGCCATAGCTAAACTCAAAGAAGCAAAAGAACATCTTTCCCAATCCCTAAGAAGAAGGAAGGAACTTGCAAATCAGATGAATGATCAGAATTACATTGAAGAAAAGATTGAAGATCTTCTTCCCTCAAATAACTCAGATGAAGCAAACAATGCTATCAAAGAACTCCTAAAAAAGAATGGGTCTCTGCAGGAAGAAGTGAGAAAATTGAAAAGAGAACAAGAACTACACTCTACAAGATTCTGTGAGATCTTGGAATAGAGAAACAAGTTGAAAGATGAATTAGATGGAAGAAACATTGAAGTCCAAAACAAAACCCTTCAGCTAGAAAATCTAATTGATCAGATCTCTCATACAAATGAAGAAATTCTAAATCTAAGATCAGAAATAGAAAACACAAGAGAAGAACTAAGATCTGAAAAGGAAATCAATCTAAGATTGATGGATGACCTAAATGCTGAAAAAAAAATCAATGAAGGAATGCTGAAAAGTCAAGAAGACTTGAATCAGCTATATGAATGAAATCTTCATAGGCAAAAAGGAAAAGCAGGACTTGGATACAAAGAAGAAGGCGAATCCTCTAAGCAAGGTACTAAAAGAAATCAAAAACCTACTTGTAATCATTGTGGTAAAATAGGACATACTTCAAATAAATGTTGGAACAATGAAAAAGCAGAATTCAATGGAAAATGTTATAGCTGCAATCAACCTGGTCATAAAGCAAATGAATGCAGGGAAAAACCTAGATTCAGAGGTAATTGTCACAAGTGCAACAAACAAGGTCACAAGGCATCCGAGTGCAGATCCAAGACATTTAATCCAGCAGAACAAATTGTGAAAGCAATTTTTGGATGGGACTACAACACCTGGTGTAGATGTCATTACTGTGGAGAATATGGACACATTGGCATGAATTGCATAAAACATCATCTAAGGAAAAGAGATACTACCGTAAGATGTTTCAAATGCACTAAACTCGGTCACATAGCCAGAAACTGCATGAATGCTAGTGAAATTGAAGAAGGAAAGAAGAATGAAGCAACTAAGGTCAGGAAACAGGTAAGACAAAAATGGATTCCTAAAGCTACCGAGCAATCCAGTCCAAGTAATGGAATGGATGGCTCTATTGACTCAAATTAAATTTCCAAGGAGACACTGGAACTGTACTCTCATAGATCAATCTCAAGTAGTTCCAGAACCGAAATTAAAAGAAAAATCTAAATCAGCATGCAAGATGCAGTGAGATCACAGGGAGGTCGGTATAGTCTTCACCGAGCAAGGTCGGTACCTGTCTTTACCGAGCGAGGTCAGAGCATTATGAATTCTCAAAGTTCACTGAGTTGTGAAGTCTTTTCCGAGCAATTAATTCTTGGTGGGTGACAGTCTGTCAGAATTCCTACCCTAATTTGAAATGAGCATTAATGACAGAGTTGTAAAAAAAAAGCAAGTAATCGAACTCATTCTTCACCGCGAATCTTTAAGCACTTTGAGAGCAGAAAACTTCAAGGGCAACGCGGCGATTTAATACTCTTGTGAAAGGAATTTTCTGTGAGCTACCATGGCATCATCCAGTACTTCAGCGAAGAAAGGATCTGATATGTTAGTTCAAGGGGAGTGGAAAGCACCAGATTTTAAGATCATGCCCGCAATTGCAGCAACCCTAGATCCGAACGGAGCTCAATCTCAGATTCCTCCTAAGGTACTGCTTATCAACGATATCCGTAATCATTTTAACTGTTCTATTCAAGAAATGGGAAACCTAGAACTAGACATTGTGCATGAGGAACTATGTGTGGATGGTACTTTGAAACCCGAGCACAAACATTTGGAAGATAAGGGTTTAGTCCACATTGCACATCTTCCTCGAAACTTTCGAGATAAATGGGTTAGGTACATTCTTAGCCGAGTACATGATGGCAAGATTTGGCTTGAGCAACCTATTGAGATCACAAAGAAAATGATTCATCAAGTCACCGGTCTTCCCATGTTGAACAAAGCTAAAACTACCAAAACCCTAGGTCGGACGGAACTAGAGAAGAAAACCCTAGCCGAGTGGGATGGTAGAGGCATGAAGGTTAGCAGCATTACCGACGCTGAACTGAAGTTTGGTACACATATCATTGCCCACAAGATCTACAGTTCTAGTCAACAGAACAGTGTCTCATGTGAAGCTGTTGACCTAGCATACAAAGTGGTCAAAAACAACTTGACATTTGACCTAGCAGACTTATTGTTGAAATAGTTCAACAAGAACATGGAAAGCATCAAAACTTCCAAAAACAATCCATGTAAGTTTGGATCCTTGTTAGTCTGTTTATTCTTCTATGTTCATAAATTCTTCCCTTCTAAAGGAAAAGTTGTATGGAGAAAAGATGTGCCAGTACTTTATGAAATAAATGAATACATCGCAGAAATGGGTGAAAACTTTGAAAGCATCATGGATAATTATTTTGAGTCTTTCAAAGAGAAAATGAATGACAGATTCCGGATTCCATAGAAGTTGGTGGAAGATTACAAAGATGACATCTGTTTTATGGTAGATTGTGATAATGTGTATATTCAAGCAGTTAAACCGAGAACTGTATATGTAAAACCTCTTCCTTATGAGGTAAACATTGATGAAACCAAGAACATCATTGAAGCACTTCTAAATCAGCCTATCAATCCCAAAGCCCCATATTTTGGAACATATGATGAAGCTAAGGTGAGAATTGAACTAAGCATAAAGCTTCCACAGGCAGTAAACAAAGGAAAGAAAAGGATAGCTAAAATGCAAATGATAACCGAGGATAAAGAAGAAATAGGTGAAAAAGAAGAAGAAAAGGATGAGAAAATAGAGGAACCAGAACCTGCAAAGAAGAAAGGAAAAGTTTTTATCACTAAGGCATCTGTGCCTCCCACTGCTGTGTTTACAAGGAGAAATACAAAAGGCAAGGCAGACAAGGCAGAAAAGGCAGATAAAGACATAGTATTCAAAAGGCCTCCTCTAACCCTTCAAGAAAAGCTCAAACTCTTCAGAGATGGATTAGGATCTGGAGTAAGTAACATAAAATCCCTGAGATATGAAACCAGATCGGAAGCAGAACAGAAGGAAATAGAAGATGCTGTTGTTGAGAAGATGGGACAGTGGAAATACTCTCCTGAAGAAATTACCCCACAGGTTCCAGTAGTTCTATTGAATCCAATAAAAATGAGATGGAGCAATGCAAGGCAAATTGTAATAGACATATTTGATCAAAACCTGAGACAGTTGATGCCGAGCTTGAATAATGATGAAGTAAAGAAGGCACTAAAAGAAAATGAAAATAAAATGACATTGAAGTTCAATACTTGTTTGATTTTGATCAACAATATTGAATCGGTTGTGAAGGCTGCAAAAGCCACATGGAAGAACATATACCACCTTCACCAACCGAGCATTGAAACTGTAATAATAAAGGATATTGAAGATGATAGCGATGAACAAGCAGAAGACACCGAGGTAGATGATACTGTAAGGATAGCAGCAGAAGTCATTGCATCCCTTCCTACCTCTCCAGTGAAAGTCTCTTCATCCAGCCCAAAGACACCTTCAAGCATGGTTGTGACAACTTCCACATTTGTCCAATCATCCCTAGCAACATCAGAGGCAGCTACCATTTCTTCTACCGAGCTGCAGTCTCCTGTACCAGTAAGTTTTCTAGCTTTTGAATCATCAAGTGTAAATATTTTAAGTTCTCTAGTATAAAGTATACCAGTGTCAATAACCAGCCCTACTTTATCTACTGTCACTACTACAAGAGCATTAAGTACAGATAAGCCTAAGGCTCTACCGAGTATAAATTTTTTGGGTAAAAATATAGTTGAGGATATAGACCTAGATGAAGAGATAGAGATTCCTACACTAGATTTTGCAAATCTCTCAGCAGATCAGATGCAGAATATAGGTGAGATCCTCCAAAGGAAAGCAAAACAAAAGAAGCTTAAGGAGGAGAGAGACAAAGAGTATCAAATCATCAAAGATGCTAAGGACATTTTGTCTGATGCATTAGGCATTAAAGTAGACTCCTCCCAGCATGTTTTGTTACAATTGGCAGAAGCAGTTGAGAAATACAATGAGGACTCATCCGGGATAGAAAAGTTAGTTGAAAGAGCCGAGAAGAGATTCAACAATAAAGTGCTTGAGCACATTGCTCAGCACATAGCTATCAACCAAGTGGAATTGTCTTCAGTTTTGTCTAACATAGAGTCTATTTATTCGAATGCTACCTCTCTTTTGGCCAGACTATGCAATTTTGCCGAGTTCACAAAGGATGTCAAAGATAAAATGAATAAAATGGATGAGGATATAAAGATTAGCATACAGAAGCTGCAACTTGAACCAAGTTCAAGCTCTGCTCATCACATGAAAATTTCACATCTATCCAATATGCAGTCTGATCTATTGAAAGAAGACTCAAGGATCCGGTCCACACTGCTAGACATCCAACACATGATCCTTCCCATCATGAATACAATGTACAAGCACATTGAACATTCCAGAACATTGATTCATGACAATCAGTTCTCCATAGCAGATCACATGATTGAACTCTCTGCAGAAGTCCAAATTGCTATACAAACATGTAAGATTCTGCAAGAAAGTTGGGACAGAACCCTGGCACTAATAATGAAGGTACATTCTGATTTCTTATCAAATTTTGGATTCTCTCTGTAAATAAATTGTATATGGACCTTTGGCATTATCGTCAAAAAGGGGGAGATATGTATACAGTTACAGATTTGTATAAGAAACAGTTAGGACATTGAAAGGGGGAGACAATGTATAAAGCCCTACAACAAAGACAAATTTTGAAAAATCAAAATAAAACTCAGCATGATTCGTGTATATAAATTTTGGCCAATAAGTGTTTTTGTCACTAATGCCAAAGGGGGAGATTGTTGGCATTAAGTAGTATTGCCACTAGTGACAACACTTATTTGCATTCTGGATGTAAACCGAGCAGACAAGTGAAAACTGAGCAGTCAGTGCAAACCGAGCAGTCAGTGCAAACCGAGCAGACAGTGCAAACTAAGCAGACAATACAAACTGAGCAGATAGTGCAAACCGAGCAGACAGTGCAAACCGAGCAGATAGTGCAAACCGAGAAGACAGTGCAAACCGAGCAGACAGTGCAAACCGAGCAGACAGTGCAAACCGAGCAGACAGTGGAAACCGAGCAAGTTAGTACAAACCGATCAGGACAATGTAAACCAAGTAACATCTTGTCTACCGAGTCACCAATGCTTACCGAGTTCAATACCTACCGAGTGATCAGTATGAACTGTGCCTTCACTTCTACCGAGTGCATGACGATGCCGAGTAATGCAATGGACGCCGAGTATCAGAAAGTCACCGAGTCAGTTTGAAGGAACCGAGTAACCATATTTGGGCCGACTTAGTAGCACTTATGTTTATTTGTCAAGCCGACTGTGTAATTGTAATTGTAATTAATTGTTTGAGACTTGTATATAAACAATGTTGTAGAAATAAAAGAAATAATAAAATAATAATAAAAAAAAAGTAATGAAATGTATGAAGTAGAATATATGTGAAAGAGTAAGAAAGGCAGAAATAAGCGAATTGCAGAAGGCTTCAGAAGTTTAAGGTACAGAAAAGACAAATTCATCACAGAAGGTGATCAGTACATCAGTGAATCTCATTCAGCAATCCAGTTGCAAAGCAGAGATCTACTGTTTCATTCTAACAGGTGAATCAGTACTAAATCCTTTAACCGGGTAGACTTAACAGTCTTTGTAAAAATCTCTTTACCGAGTGCATACTTCACTGTATGTTTGTAAATCCTTTAACAGGGTGGATTTAGCAATCCTTATTGCTCTTAACAGGGCAGATCATTAGAAGTGATCAAATTGTAAGGCTTAACCGGCCAACTTTATTCTGTAGTATTAAAGCTTTGTGGGTTTCATCCCCACCCCAGTTTTACTTTCTTTTGGAAGGTTTCTAGGTAACCAAATCTATGTGTCATCATTGTGAATGTTTGTAAGTTTCATGCTTTCTGTATGCAAAGGTTAAAAGGTAAATTATATGTTAAAATTGAAAGAAAATTTGGAGTTACTGATTCACCCCTCCCCTCTCAGTAACTTGGTTAATTCCTGAATATTTCCAACAGGTTCTTCTCTCTTTTCATCTTTCCCTTTAGGTTCATTAATAAGATTGTCAGATTCAACTTCTGAATGCTTGACAACCTCTTCCTAATACTCAGTAGTTTCCTCCTGTCTCTCAGCAAGTCCTTCTCTCTCGGCATTTTTTTCCTGATGCTCAACATTGCTAAATTAAGACTCAACATCAAGTGCAAGTCTGTCACTTGCCTCTACTTCCTCTATATACACAAAAGATCTGTAATCTTCTAGCTCTCTTTTACTATTAGCTTCATTTTTCTCTGCATACTTATCAACTTTGACATTCACACTTTTGACAATTTTGTTAGTTTTATAGTTCAAACACTTATAACCTTTACTTTTTGTGGAATATCCTAGGAATATGCCCTTGTCACTTTTAGCATCAAATTTTCCATTCCTATTATCCTTTAGTATGTAGCATTTGCTTCCAAAAATTCTAAAACACTTTACATTAGGTGCATACCCATGCCATAACTCATAAGGTGTCAAATTTGTACCTTTTTTTTATCTATACTCGATTTAAGAGTATAAATAGCTGTACTTATAGCTTCTCTCTAGTACTTTTGTGCAACATTCTTTTCAATCATTAATGTCCTTGCACAATCCAAGATAGATCTTTTTCTTCTCTCTCCTATACTATTCTATGGAGGAGTTCAAGGTGTAGACATCTATCTTTTGATCCTTTATCATTGCAAAATAAATTAAATTCATTAGATATAAATTCTCCACCTTGGTCAGATCTTAGACACTTTAGGTTCCTTCCTATCTCCTTTTCAACCTTAGCCAAATACTAGTTAAAAAATTGAAAAGCATCAGATTTTTATTTTAAGAACATTACTATCATTATTATGGTATAACCATCAACAAACAGGATAAAATATCTAGCACCGCAATAGATTTGTACACCCATGGGTCCACAAAGGTCTGGATGAACCAAATCTAAAACATTCTCAAAAGTAAAAGTCTTGCTCTTAAAACTAGACTTTGTCATCTTACCCAACTGACATTCTTTGCATATTACATTCTCAGGCTTCTTCAATCTAGGTAGACCTCTCACTTTCTTCTTCTTACTTATTTCTACTAGATTATCAAAGTTAGCATGACATAGCCACTTATGCCATAGCCAAATTGTTAGAAATAGGAAATACTAAGAGGGGGGGGGCTGAATCAGTATTTCACAAACTTTTTCTTTTGCCCACTTATGGATATAACAGATTACTTTAGTGCATACAAAGATTATCAAGTTGATTAACAAACATAGTATTAAATAGAGAGAACTCATAACACATGATATGTTCTTGAGGAAACCCTGGCCAAGGGAAAACCCTGGTGGGGATGGTACCCACAAAGATCACTAATCAAAAGTATCCTATTAGGGATATTGGACCTTGTTAGGAGTCAATTTATAATATATAGTAGATCTATCCTAGTTAAAGGACTTTAGGCCTTGTTAGAAGCCTTAACCCTGTTAGGAGTTAGATTACAAAACCTGATCACCAGCTGAACTCACTGCCCAAATAGGTAATACAAAAATGTTTTTGACTATAATATGGTACTGCTTACAACTTTGCATCAATAGCCTTTGCTGATATCACAATATACAACTATCACAAGTTATCCTTTTCTTTCTTTTTACACATCACATCTATTTTCATTACATTTCAAGTATGCCTAATATATGAGTTATTAGAGCTAATAAATTTACATGGTTAGCTTCCAAAATATTTATCCAAGAGTAAACATCTAGGATGTTGTCCCTTCATAATGTTAAGTCATTATTTTGACAAGCAAAAATAATCCCTTAACTCTTTCACTAATACTGTCTCCAAAATTGTTCTGTATGCAAAAATTGTCTTCGGTAAACTTTGAATAACTTTGTTCATACTACTACAAACTTTATGTGCACTAATAAGGGGTATCCTCATACTCTATAGAAGCTTTAGTTAACTTCACAAACAAAAATATTTCTCCAATGGACATCACCAACTAAATCTTCATCGGGTGCTCTGTCAGGATCATTGTATCCATACTTAGACAATTTCTTCCTTCAACTTGCCATACTTGCATTCTAGATTCTGTGCTCTCAATAGAGATCATATGTTTCCATAATGACAATAGCTATGCATCCACATTAGCCAAATTTTCAACAATCTCCCCCTTTGTCATTGGTGGCAACATATGGGAAAATTGGCCAAGTGTGCAAACAAAGCTTCAAAGTATTTACACAAAATTTGTGGCCAAAAGTTATACAACACATATACAATATTTTACTCCATAGAGTAGCTCCCCCTATGAGTATCCTTCCTCAACATATATTCAATTTTCTGCTATCTCTCCCCCTTTGACAACAATGTCAAAGATAGGGTGTACAAAAATTTTTTAAAAACTTTATACCTTGTTATCAGCTATTGCAAAGCTGGTAGGCTTGCAACACAGTCACCAAACTTTGACTTCCATGATTCAAAATCTTTCTCCCATATCTTCCTGATGGATTCAACAACATTGAGTAGAGTACTCAATCCGTATGCTACTGTTCGACAAGCTTGCAGGGAATTGAAGCTAAACTTTTGAAAAGATGTTTTTGCTGAAAGACACTACTCAATTTGATCTTCAACAATTGAGGTCTTGATTGAGATGTGCTCTCTCAAGATGTTAATCTTGAGCATCTTTCTATTCTTCTCCTCTGCTAACATTCTGATTTCATCATTTAACTTCCTTATGTTCTTCTCTACAGAACTTATTTTACATTTGGGCTTGACAAGGTGTTTGTTTCAGCTGTAATTGCATCTGTCTTCTCTTTGATCTTCTTATCTTCTTCAGCTATTAGGATTTCTAATTTTGTGCATTGAATATACAAACTCTTTCTAGTCTCAAAATGTTTCCTCAAATTCTTTATGCATTCATCCAAATTACCAATATCATTTTGAATATTTACACTTAAATTTTGTTGCATTTCTACTTCAAAGTCTTCCTGAACTTTTATTCTAGCAATATCCTTTAAGTTAGAAAATTTAGAGTCAAAAGAGTTTATTACTATTTTAGCTTTCTCAAGTGGATCCAATTCAAATACCTTAGTGCTGATCACACTCTCAAGTTTCTCTATCAAAACTCTAACTTTGCCTTCAAGGTCCTTCAACTTCTTATTCTTTCCAATAATTTTATTAAGAGATGTGATGAACTCAAGCTCATCATCATCTTCAACTTCTTTTCCAAGGTCTTCAAAAATTGAGCCAATTTTCCTCTTCTTACTATTAGGTGCACTAGGGGTAGTGACCTCTGTCAAAATTTGTTTACCTTTAACTATCTGCTCTGCTGGAACTAATTCTTATACTGCTGGTGCTTCCACTTCCTTTGTATCCTTCTCTGATTCTATAATCTTCTCTTGCTCTTCTAAAGCCAAATTTTCAACAATGTTTCCTAGATCATGAAATACTGCATCATCTAACTCTAGTGTCACTTTGGTTCCTTCAATGTTCATTGATTCTTTGCCAATATTGATATGTGAAGAAGATGGGACTTCTTCAATACCAACTTCCTCTGCATGTGGTTCCTCTGATTGCTTCTATTGAGGGTCTGATTCAACATGCTTTCCTGCAACTATATCTGCAAGAACTTCCATTACTGCTTGCTCTGTCTCTTTCTGTACTTCCTCCTTTTTGCCTCCCATTATAAGGATTGTCCTTCTCTTAGTTCTTAGTAAAGTTCCAAGAGACTTCAAGAATTTCTTCAAATGATCTTCATCCTCAACTTCACAGAACTGTCTGATTACATGTTCTCTCATCTTTATGTCCTCTTCTTGTGCTCTATGTTTTCTATTCACAAGTCTGTTATACAAATCTTCTGGGATTTTATGATGAATAGTGCTAAATTTCTTATCTATCACAATCATATGTGTAATCATTGCATTTTCAAAATTCAATTTGTTAAATGATCCATATAGATTATAGAATTTATTTAACTTAGTGATGTCTCCATGCTTCAATATATCTTCATTAACTCTTTCAATTATTGGTTTCCAAGTTTTCTTCTTGATTGAAACTTCATCATCATCTTTAATTACTACTACATTTCTAGGTACAGGTGGTACAATCACTTTCTATCTCTTGTTAGGTCCTATTGCACTCACTTTTACTCTTTTGCTAGGAATAGCAGAAAAAGATTTATCTCCTTCATCTTTTTTAGGTACTTCAACTTTTACCTTTACTACAATAGGATCAACAGGGTCTGCACTAGATGCCTTAGGTGGAATTACAAGATTTTCACTTTGCTTCAAGGCTTCTGTAGTCTTCTTAGCTATGTCAAACTCATGACTTGACATACCTGATTCTTTCAGTATTTTATTCATAGTAGATTCAACTCTCTTACTAGATTGCTTCTTTTCTCTCAAACTTATTGCAGAGTTGAAATTCTCTTCATAGGTTCCAAACCTATTTGCATGACCATCCAACTCACACTTTAACAATCTATTCACATATCCTACTATTTTTGCTTCAGATATTTCATAGCCAAGAGGGTCTATGAATTCCATTCTAGGCTCAACTACTTCAATGTAGGTGAAATCAGTGTCTACCATAAAACAAATTTCATCTTTATGCTTTTCAACTAAGAATTGAGGAATCCTTGATTTGTTCTTAACAAAATTCTCAAAAGTCTTCAATACAAGCTTCACACTATCATTAACTTTATAAAAAAGGTGCTTCATGTAGACTGAGTTTATTCTTTCCATTGTGTTCACATTGTCACTCCAATCAACTGTGTAAGGAAATCTTCTCAAAATATGGAAAAGCATATAGGTTATCAGCGATGAAAACCTAAACTATGTATACTTAGCCTTCTTAATCTTTTCTAAGTTCTCAAATAACTGAATTTTCAAAATTTCACATAGGTCTACTTGTTTCTTCTCAATACACATAAGATAAGCTATATGAACCATTCCTATAGCCATGTCATCTTCCCTTGAACTACCATAGAATTTAGTTGTTAGGATCTTGCAGAGGTACCTAACATCATCTTGCTTAATCTTACTTATCCCAATTCCTCTACCATTATAACTAGATCCAGTGTTGTCTAAAACAATCTTTCTCATGTTCTTTTCATTCAGTGGAATCTCTCCAACTTTTGATAATCCAGTAACATCATGAATTAGGTCAGCAGTTATATCAATAACTCTATCCTCCATCCAAAATTTCCCATTGTGGATTCTAATTAAAATGATCTTGGTACATTCCTCATCATTAAATTCATACTTCATGGAATATTTGATAATTTCATTGTTCTATAGGTTCCCATAAGCTGGTTTAACTGACATGTCTTGATTATACAATTTCCTATAATCATCACTAAAATCTGCATCTCCCAAAGTTTCAAACTTGCAACCTAAATATCCTTTAACATTCTCAATGTGCAATACTCCGTCTGGCACGGATGATAGTGCTAGACTATTATCACTTTTAGCTAGTTCTAATGGTTCTTTCTTAATCTTAGGTCTATTCTTATCCTTAACATTATGAACCATAGAAATATCCATCTTATCAACTGACTAAAGATCAAAAAATACCTCAACTTTGCAAATCTAGGGTTTCAGTATGATCGTCGCTGCAAACTGCTTCCAAACTTCTTCAAATCATCCTCAACTCACCTTTTCTTCTTTCAAATCTCTTTTCAATCACTTTTTAATCATGATAACTTTGATTTTGACCTTATGACACTTCACATTAACTTGATCTAACATCGCATTCATTCATTTTGCCGCTAAAACCTCAAAAAGCTAATTTTGTAAACCTGCAACCATAAAACTTTCTGCAACCTCGCAAAACACAATATTTTCTTTTGCGCACTTAACAATAGCATTAGTACAACATAATAAACCTATATCTAACTGTGAAAAACATAACTCATTCAAATTCCTAATCTACACTAATCCTAAGTCCCAAACTACAGAAACTTACATAATTTAATTATTTAAAGAAGGGTCAAGTAAAGATTCATCCTTACCATCAGTTACATTACCTTCTTGACTAATTTTAGTGCTAAATATATCTCCTTGATCTGTGCCTTTATCAAACTTTACTTCATCTTTATTGCTACAACAACCTTTCTCTCTATTTCCTGCATTTTCATTCCTTCTTGCATTGTTCCTAGGGTTAGGGTTATAATGATAACCTCCATTGTTCATTCTGCAAACTCTTGTTGAGTGTCCAAATTTGTTGCATATCTAACAAATGATTCCATTGTTTCCAAATCTTTGTCCCTACTAGTTAATCTTTGACCTGCAATTTCTAGCAATATGTCCTACTTTGTTGCATCTAAAACATACTACCACTTTTCTTTGATTCATTTCTTCAATAGATTTCTTATCTGCATTGTTAGTGTTCCCAATCATTCTATCATAATTATTCAAAATTACTTTAGGTCTTCTACATTCATTAGCTCTATGTCCAAAACTATGACAATTATAACAATGTCCATTAAGAGGTTTAAATTGCTTACCTATGTAATCTCTCTTCATGTGTCCAATAGTATTACAAGCAAAACATCTACCTTTGAATTCTCTTTGCATATCTTTAGATGATTCTTCCTATTTTGATTCTTCTTGCTTTGATTCTTCTTTCTCTCTAGGTGATTCTTCTTGAGGTGGATCTTCCAATGTGTTCTTATCTAGCTTTATTTCCTCCACACTTTCAGATGTCTTCAGATCTGGCTTGTTACTTTCATGGATTGTTCTAAACATACTAAATCCAAATCTAGTCCTATCAAAGAATGGTTCTTCAAAAGAAATTTGTTTTCCAGTCTTATCACTATTTGAATATAGCCTTTCAAGTTGTTTAGATTGAGTTAATTCACCTTTCACAATTTTATTATATTCTTCAAGTTCCACATACTACACTTTTACTTTTTTAGATTCAAATGTTTCCCTTTCAAGTCTTGATCTCAAATCTTCATTCTCAATTTTCAATTTTTCATTATCAGATCTCAACTTTCCATCTTTCATACCAAGTTTTAGATTTACTATCTTCAACTCATGCTTAAGAATCTCATTTTCTTTTTGTAATTCATCACAATCTTCAACAAGCATATCAGATTTCTTTTCAGATTTCAGATCTTCAATCTTACCTTTTAATTTGTCAATAGCATTCTTTGCATCTTCATATTTTCTTCTTAAGGGGTTTCTTTCATTAGTAAGCATATCAATCTGTTCAAGAGCTTCTTCAAGATTCTTCTGAAGTTGATCCATATCCATAGAGATCTTACTCAAGTTGCTAAGCTTTCCCTAAATGTTCCTTCTCTGAGTAACTGTGCTTTGATACCAATTGTTAGAAATAGGAAATACTGAGAGGGGAGGGTGAATCAGTATTTCACAAACTTTTTCTTTTTCCCACTTATGAATATAATAGATTACTTTAGTGCATACAAAGATTATCAAGCTGATTAGCAAACATAGCAGTAAATAGAAAGAACTCATAACACATGATATGTTCTTGAGGAAACATTAGCCAAGGGAAAACCCTGGTGGGTATGGTACCCACAAAGATCACTAATCAAAAGTATCCTGTTAGGGATATTGGACCCTGTTAGGAGTCAATTTACAATATATAGTAGATCTATCCTGGTTAAAGGACTTTAGGCCTTGTTAGAAGCCTTAACCTTATTAGGAGTTAGATTACAAAACCTGATCACCAGTTGAGCTCACTACCCAAACAGGTAATACAAAAATGTTTCTGACTATAATATGGTACTTCTTACAACTTCGCATCAATAGCCTTTTCTGCTATCACAATATACAACTATCGCAAGTTATCCTTTTCTTTGTTTTTACACATCACATCTATTTTCATTACATTTCAAGTATGCCTAATATATGAGTTATCAGAGCTAATAAATTTACATGGTCAGCTTCCAAAATCTTTATCCAAGATTAAACATCTAGGATGTCATCCCTTCATAATGTTAAGTCATTATTTTGACAAGAAAAAATAATCCCTTAACTCTTTTGCTAATACTGTCTCCAAAACTATTCTGTCTGCAAAAACTATCTTCGGTAAAATTTGAATAACTTTGTCTGTACTTCTCCAAACTTTATGTGCACTAAGATGGGGTATCCTCATACTCTATAGAAGCTTTAGTTAACTACGTAAAAAAAAATATTTCTCTAGTGGACGTCGCCAACTAAATCTTCATCGGGTGCTCTGTTAGGATCACTGTATCCATACTTAGACAATTTCTTCCTTCAACTTGCCATACTTTCATTCCAGATTCTACGCTCTCAATAGAGATTATATGTTACCATAATGACAACATCTATGCATCCACATTAGCCAAATTGCCAACAAAAATATCATCAAGTTGTGCAATCATACATGTTTCTTCAGATAGGTCAAGGTACAACAAATTACCTCTTTTTGGTTCTCCACTTCCAATCAGTTCACCAATGGCATCAAATATTTTGGCCTTCCTATGATGAAATTCCACTTGGTAGCTAGTGCTATTAAGTTGTGCAACACTCAACAAATTATAGTTAAGACCCTCAACTCAATAATCATTCTCACAAGTGATCTTATCAGTCAACTTAATCAATCATTTACCTCTAACAGGACATGGCCCATCATTACCAAATTTCACACTTCTACCTTTATAATGATCTAAGGTATCAAACTTACTCTTGTCACTAGTCATGTGATGTGAAAAACCACTATCAATAATCCATTTATCATTTTTGTTCACATAAGAGATCAATGTAGTTTTCTCATCCTCATCAGACTCACCTTTCATTGCAACATAGACAACCTCAATTTCAAAATCATCACTATCAGTGTCAATCTCTTCTTTAGCAATATAATAGGATTTCTTACCTTTTCCTTTATAGTCCTTGTATCTTTAGTAACCTCTATCTTCTCTTTTGTATTTATACTTGTTTTCTCTTTCTTCATTCTTATCATCCCTATCAGGACATATAGAAGCTATATGACCAACTTTATTACATGAAAAACATATAATAGAAATTTTACCTTTTTAGTTTCCTTTTCCCCTTTTCAGTCTTTTGGCCATAAGAGCTTCTAGATCCTCAAGTTCTTCATTAGATGTGTCACTTTCACTTTCACTGATGTATCTTTCTTTTTCCTTCTTTGATTTTCTTAGAACCATTTGAGACTTGAAAGTAGATTCAACATTACCAACAATGAAGTTATCATAGTTAGAAAGTTCAAAAGTAGTAATCTTACCAACCAAAATTTCCAAAGTAAGAGCATTGTTAGGGTTACATCTAGATTCCTGAATTGCAAAAATTTTGATGGCATACATAGGATATAGAGTTCTTAGTAATTTTCCAATAAGAGTTTCATCATCAATAGTTCCATTTTCTCCTCTAATTGCATTTATAACTTCTTTTATTCTACCATAATATTGTGCAATATTCTCACCTTCTTGCAATCTCATTTCATCAAATTTACCTCTTAGGCTCTCAGCTTTTTCTCTCAGTACATTTATGTCACCACCATAGATGTTTGCAAGAGTGTCCCACATTTTCTTTGCATTAGTGTAGTTTTTGGTGTCTTTAAATTCTGGATAACTTAGGGTAGATGCAATCTCTAGCATTGCATGGTTGTGATCTTTCTTGGCTCTCATCTCCTCAATATTCAAAGCTATAATAGGTGTGACATAATCATACTCAACATAATACTTTGCAAAATCACCAATACTAGCTAGATGCAGATTCATCAAACTTTTCCATGTAGAGAAGTTCTCCTTATTTAGCTTTGGTACCTCCTTCTTATACATCTTGATCATTTTCTTCAAGTACCTTCAAACTTGTTCTCTATAAGCACCAACAGCTCAGATACCAATTTTTAATATGATTTAGAACAACTAAGAGGGGGGGTGAATTAGTTGTTCTTAGGTCTAGATGTATAAAATAAACTTTAAACTCTTCAACAAATTAGATCCATAAACCAATAGCTACTTGGTCATTACTGATTGCATAATAGAAACATATAACAGTGCAGTCCACTATCCAATAGTATCTAACTTGTAAAACATAGAAATGTTCAAACCAAAACATTCACACAAGTATTAACACCAAGATTTATAGTGGAAACCCAATTAGGGAAAAACCACTTTGTAACATGTTACTATTATTTTCACTCTTTGGAAGTGAGCTCTATGAAAAGCCAACCCTATCAAAGGTTACAAACACATTCGCAGGTGTGACCCGGTTAAAGGATTTAAACCACTCTGTTAAAAGTGTTCCTTATTATAGGACTTACATACACTCCATTAGAATGCAACCTTGTTGAAAGGATTTATACAAATGACTGTTAGGTCAACCTCTATTAAAAGGATTTTGATTGATACAATGGTTAGAAAGTAATAGTAGTAATGATCTGAAAAACATACAACTAACTTTGCAAATATTAGATCCAATTCCGTACACATATGTTGGCTTACTGACTATGAACCTTTACCATCTCCATGACTGATCTGCTCAAAAATTCCTTCAAGAAATCACAACACTTCTCCTTCATCCTTTTTTTCTTGTACAGTCAATAACATCAACAATACTTCCAACATCCACTCTTTTTCAACATCATGCTTAAGTTTCCTTAATACTTCCTCAATTAGGTTAATACATCTTTTGTTGCTTAATATCCTTCATAGATCTTAGGGTTAGGTTAGATTAATTGAATCCTTCCAAATTTATGTTCTTCATCTATCTTTCTAGAAATATCTCAAATCTCTTAGTAGATTTACAATAAAATATTTTACAGTGCAATAAATGCTTTCATACAATCAATAAATAAAGTCAACACATTTTACATAATCCAAGAATTCAAAAATGTTAGTTGTGTTGGAAACTACAATTGAAACAATTGTTGTATTGTCATTGATGTCAAACCTTAATTGGTAAGATTGTTGCTACTTAGGAAACTTCTATATGTATTTGAGTGTTGCTAAGGGGCTAAGCAAGGTTGGTAACAATAGCACCTAGGGAAAGGTTTACTTATCTTGATACTACAAAGTGTACTTGACTATGTTGCACAATGATGAGATAATGTATTTTTTATCTTAGTAAGACTGAAGACTAAACTAGTAGGCTTAACTGAGCAAAGAATGGAAAAATCATGTTTAAAAAGAGTAATTTTAGTGTCGACCGAGTTAGTATATGTCGAGAAAAATTATAGTGTCGATCGAGCATTAGTAGATTACCGAGAAAGATAGTGTAAGTTGAGGAAACAATTTTAATAATGACCGAGCTTTCTACATGAAGATCAAGTGAACAATCACATTATTGAATGAGCATCAGCAATTTTATATTTGAAGAGAATTTAATTTTGGAGCTGACATTGTTGAATTCTTGGATTATGTAAAATGTGTTGACTTTATTTATTGATTGTTTGGAAGCATTAAATGCATTGTAAAATTTTTTATTGTAAATCTTTAAGAGATTTGAGATGATTCTAGAAAAGGAGCCAAAGAACATGAAGTGGGTAGATTCAATGAATCTGACCTAACCCTAAGATCTACGAATGCGATTGAGCAGAAAAAGATGAGTTAACCTAATTGAGGAAAATATAAGAGAACCTGAGCATTTTGATATGCATGTATATGGAGAACAGAGAATGCTGGAAGAAGAAAGTTTTATTAACTGAATAAGCAGAAAAGGCTAAAGGAGAATTGTGGTGATTTCTTGAAGAAAAGTTCTGAGCAGATCAGAGATGAAAATGGAAAATTTTCAAAGTTAGTAAACCAGTGTACAGAATTGGATCTGATATTTGCAAAGTGAGTTGTATATTTTTTAGATAATACTACTGCTACTTTCTAACCATTGTAATAGTCAAAATCCTTTTAATAGAGGTTGACCTAACAGTCATATGTTAAATCCTTTGAACAAGGTTGCATTCTAATGGAGTGTATGTAAGTCCTATGACTAGGCTCACTTTTAACAGCGTGATTGAAATCCTTTAACCAGATCACACCTGACAGTGTGTATTGTAACCTTTGATAGGGTTGGCTTTCTATCGAGCTCACTTCAGAAGAGTGAAAATAATAGTAGCATGTTACAAAGTGGTTTTTCCCAAATTGGGTTTCCACTATAAATCTTGGTGTTTATACTTGTGTGAATGTTTTGGTTTGAACATTTCTATATTTTGCAAGTTAAGTTATAGCTAGGTAGTGGACTGCATTGTTAGATGTTTCTATTATTGGATCAGTGATGACCGAGTTTGTTTTGGTTATTGGATCTGATTTAAGGATAAGTTTTTGAGATTGTTTTATACATCAGGACCTCAGAACAACTAATTCACCCCCCCTCCCTATTGTTCTAAATCATATTAATAATTTCTATCATATATTTGTTGCTTATTATTAGTGTTGATAGAAATCAAGTTTAAAGGAGCTCGAAGCAAATGATCAGGATGTATAAGAAGGAGGTACTGAAGCTAAACAAGGAAAACTTCCCTGCATGGCAAAGCTTGATGAAGCCACATCTGGCCAGTATTGGTGACTCTACAAAGTACTACATTGAGAACAGTTATGTCTCACCTGTCACACCTTTGAATACCAAAGAAATGAGAGCTAAGCAAGAACATAATCAGGCAATGCTGGAAATTGCATTTGCCCTAAGTTATCTAGAATTTGAGGACATTAAGGATTGTGCAACTACTAAGGATATGTGGGACACTCTTGCAAGAATCTATGGTGGTGACTTGAATGTGCTAAAAGAAAAGGACAAGAATCTTAGAGGTAAGTTTGATGAAATGAGAATGCAAGAAGGTGAAAACATTGCACAATATTGTGGTAGAATAAAAGAAGTTGTGAATGCCATTAGAGGAGCAAATGGGGCTATTGATGATGAAACTATAATTGGGAAAGTACTAAGAACCCTGCATCCTATATATGCTATTAAGATCTTAGCTATTCAGGAATCTAGACGTAACTCTGCTAATGTGCTTACTTTGGAAAGTTTGGTTGGCAAGCTGACTACTTTTGAACTCTCTAACTATGATAATTTCATTGTTGGAAGCAATGGAAATTTTGAATTTGCTTTCAAATCCTAGCTAGTTCTAAGTAAGCCAAAGAAAGAAAAAGAAAGATGCATCAGTGAAAGTGAAAGTGAAAGTGATAGTGAAAGTGACAGTGACAATTCTGATGAAGACCTAGAAGATCTAGAAGCTCTTATGGCTAGAAGATTGAGAAGGGGAAAAGGAAAGTTTAAAGGTAAACTCCCTATTATATGTTTTGCATGTAATTAAGTTGGTCATATAGCTGCTAGATGTCCTGACGGGAAGGATAAAGATGATGAAATGAAAAGCAAATACACAGACATAAAAGATGATAGAAGCTACTGATGGAACAAAGACTACAAAGGAAAAGGTAAGAAATCTTGTTACATTGTTGAAAAAGAAACTGACACTGATAGTGTTGATTTTGAAATTGAGGTAGTCTATGTTGCAATGAAAGATGAATCTGATGAGGATGAGAAAGCTGCATTGATATCCTACATGAACAAGAATGATAAATGGATTATTGATAGTGGTTGTTCACATCACATGACTGGTGACAAAAATAAGTTTGAGACCTTACATCATTATAGAGGTAAAAGTGCAAAATTTGGTAATGATGCACCATGTCCTGTTAGAGGAAAAGGTTTGATTAAACTAACTGATAAGATATCTTGTGAAAATGCATATTGGGTTGAAGGTCTTAATTACAATTTGTTAAGTGTTTCTCAGATTAACAAACCGAGTGGAATTTCATCACAAGAAAGCTAAAATATTTAATGCTACTAGAGAACTAATTGGAAGTGGAGATCAAACTAGAGGTAATTTGTTCTATCTTGACCTATTTGAAGAAACATGTTTAATTGCACAACTTGATGATATTTGGTTATGGCATAAAAGGTTGTGTCATGTTAACTTTGAAAATATGGTAGAGATAAGTAAGAAGAAAAAGGTAAGAGGTCTACCTAGATTGAAGAAACCTGAGAATGTGATGTGCAAGGAATGCCAGTTAGGAAAAATGACAAAGTCAAGTTTCAAGAGAAAATCCTTTACTTCTGAAAACATTTTAGATTTGGTTCATACTGACCTGTGTGGACCTATGGGTGTACAAAGCTACTATGGTGCTAGATACTTTATCTTATTTGTTGATGATCATACTAGGATGATGCATGTGATGTTTCATAAAGAAAAATCTATAGCTTTTCAATTCTTTAAGTGGTATTTGGATAAGGTTGAAAAGGAGATAGGTAGGAACCTGAAATGTCTTAGATTTGACTGAGGTGGAGAATTTACATCAAATGAATTTAATGTTGGAAATTTGGCTAATGTGGATGCATAGATGTTGTCATCATGGAAACATATGATCTCTATTGAGAGTGCAGAATCTGGAATGCAAGTATGGCAAGTTGAAGAAAGAAATTGTCTAAGTATGGATACAGTGATCCTGACAGAGCACCTGATGAAGATTTAGTTGGTGACATCCACTAGATCAATATTTTTGTTTGTGCAGTTAACTAAAGCTTCTATAGAGTATGAGGATACCCCATCTTAGTGTGCATAAAGTTTGGAGTAGTATGGACAAAGTTATTCAAAGTTTACCGAAGACACTTTTTGCAGACATAACAGTTTTGGAGACAGTTTTAACGAAAGAGTTAAGGGATTATTTTTGCTTGTCAAAATAATGACTTAACATTATGAAGGGATGACATCCTAGATTTTTACTCTTGGATAAAGATTTTGGAAGCTGACCATGTAAAGTTATTAGCTTTAATAACTCATATATTATGCATACTTGAAATGTAATGAAAGATACAAGTGATATGTAAAAAAGAAAGAAAAGATAACTTGCGATAGTTGTATATTGTGATAGCAGCAAAGGCTATTGATGCAAAGTTGTAAGTAGTACCATATTATAGTCAGAAACATTTTGTATTACCTGTTTGGGTAGTGAGCTCAGCTGGTGATCAGGTTTTGTAATCTAACTCCTAACAGGGTTAAGGCTTCTAACAAGGCCTAAAGTCCTTTAACCAGGATACATCTACTATATATTGTAAATTGACTCCTAACAGGGTCCAATATCCCTAACAAGATACTTTTGATTAGTGATCTTTGTGGGTACCATCCCCACTAGGGTTTTCCCTTGGCTAGGGTTTCCTTGAGAACATATGATGTGTTATGAGTTCTTTCTATTTACTGCCATGTTTTTTAATCAGCTTGATAATCTTTGTATGCACTAAAGTAATCTGTTATATCCATAAGTGGGCAAAAGAAAAAGTTTTTGAAATACTGATTCACCCCCCCCCCCTCTCAGTATTTCCTATTTCTAACAATTGGTATCAGAGCACAGTTATTCGGAGAAGGAACATTCAAGGAAAGCTTAGCAGCTTGAGTAAGATCTCTATGGATATGGATCAACTTCAAAAGAATCTTGAAGAAGCTCTTGAATAGATTGATATGCTTACCGATGAAAGAAAATCCTTAAGAAGAAAATATGAAGATGCAAAGAATGCTATTAACAAATTAAAAGGTAAGATTGAAGATCTGAAATTTGAAAAGAAATCTGATATGCTTATTGAAGATTGTGATGAATTAGAAAAAGAAAATGAAATCCTTAAGCATGAGTTGAAGATAATAAATCTGAAGCTTAGTATGAAAGATGGAAATTTGAGATCTAATAATGAAAAATTGAAAATTGAGAATGAAGATCTGAGGTCAAGACTTGAAAAGGAAACATCTGAATCTGAAAAAGTAAAAGTGCAGTATGTGGAACTTGAGAAGTATAATAAAATTGTGAAAGGTGAATTAACTCAATCTAAACAACAACTTGAAAGGCTATATTCAAAAAGTGATAAGACTGAAAAACAAATTTCTTTTGAAGAACCATTCTTTGATAGCATTGGATTTGGATATAGTATGTTTAGAACAAACCATGAAAGTAAGAAGCCAGATCTGAAGACATCTGAAAGTTTGGAGGAAATAAAGCTAGATGAGAACACATTGGAAGATCCACCTAAAGAAGAACCACCTAGAGAGAAAGAAGAATCAAAATAGGAAGAATCATCTAAAGGTATGCAAAGAGAATTCAAAGGTAGATGTTTTGCTTGTAATACTATTGGGCACATGAAGAGAGATTGCATAGGTAAGAAAATTAAATCTTTTAATGGACATTGTTATAATTGTCATAGTTTTGGACATAGAGCTAACAAATGTAGAAGACCTAAAGTAATTTTGAATAATTATGATAGAATGATTGGGAATACTAACAATGCAGATAAGAAATCTATTGAAGAAATGAATCAATAAAAAGTGGTAGTATGTTTTAGATGCAACAAAGTAGGACACATTGCTAGAAATTATAGGTCATAGATTAACCAACAAGGATAGAGATTTGGAAATAATGGAATCATTTGTCAGATGTGCAACAAGTTTGGACACTCAGCAAGATTTTGCAAAATGAACAATGGAGGTTATCATCATAACCCTAACACTAGGAACAATGCAAGAAGGAATGAAAATGCAGGAAACAAAGAGAAAGGTTGTTGTAGCAATAAAGATGAAGTAAAATTTGATAAAGGCACAGATCAAGGAGATATAGTCAGCACTAAAAGTAGTCAGGAAGGTAATGTAACTAAAGGTAAGGATGAATCTTTACCTCACCCTTCTTTAAGTACTTAAATTATGTAAGTTTCTGTAGTTTAGGACTTAGGATTAGTGTAGATTAGGAATTTGAATGAGTTAAGTTTTGCGTAGTTAGATATAGGTTTATTATGTTGTACTAATGCTATGGTTAGGTGCGCAAAAGAAAATATTATGTTTTGCGAGGTCGTAAAAAGTTTTATGGTTGCAGGTTTGCAAAATTAGCTTTTTGAGGTTTTAATGGCAAAATGAATGAATGCGATGTCAGATCGAGTTAATGTGAAGTGTTATAAGGTTGAAATCAAAGTTATTACAATTAAAAAGTGATTGAAAAGTGATTTGAAAGAAGAGAAGTGAGTTGAGGATGATTTGAATAAATTTGGAAGGAGTTTGCAGTGACAATCATACCGAAACCCGAGATTTGCAAAGTTTAGGTATTTCTTGATCCTTAATCAGTTGATAAGAAGGATATTTCTATGGTTCATAATGTTAAGGATAAAAATAGACCAAAGATTAAGAAAGAACCAGTAGAACCAACTAAAATTGATGACAATCTAGCATTATCATCTGTACCAGACGGAGTATTGCATATTGAGAATGTTAAAGGATATTTAGGTTGCAAGTTTGAAACTTTGGGAGATGTAGATTTTAGTGATGATTACAAGAAATTGTACAATCAAGACATGTCAGTTAAACTAGCTTATGGGCACCTAGAGAACAATGAAATTATCAAATATTCCATGAATTATGAATTCAATGATGAGGAATGTACCAAGATCATTTTAAGTAGAATCCACAATGGGAAATTTTGGATGGAGGATAGAGTTATTGATATAACTGCCGACCTAATTCATGAATTTACTGGATTATCAAAAGTTGGAGAGATTCCACTGAATGAAAAGAACATGAGAAAGATTGTTTTATACAACACTAGATCTAGTTAAAATGGTAGAGGAATTGTGATAAGTAAGATTAAGCAAGATGATGTTAGGTACCTCTGCAAGATCCTAACAACTAAATTTTGTGGTAGTTCAAGGGAAGATGACATGGCTGAAAGAATGATTCATGTAGCTTATCTTATGTGTATTGAGAAGAAACTAGTAGACCTATGTGACATTTTGAAAATTTAGTTATTTGAGAACTTAGAAAAGATTAAGAAGGCTAAGTACACACAGTTTAGGTTTTCATCTTTGATAACCTATATGTTTTTCCATATTTTGAGAAGATTTCCTTACATAGTTTATTGGAGTGACAATGTCAACACAATGGAAAGAATAAACTCAGTCTACATGAAGCACCTTTTTGATAAAGTTAATGACAGTGTGAAGCTTGTATTGAAGACTTTTGAGAATATTGTTAAGAACAAATCAAGGATTCCTCAATTCTTAGTTGAAAAGCATAAAGATGACATTTTCTTTATGGTTGACACTGATTTCACCTACATTGAAGTAGTTGAGCCTAGAATGGAATTCATAGACCCTCTTGGCTATGAAATATCTAAAGCAAAAATAGTAGGATATGTGAATAGATTGTTAAAGTGTGAGTTGGATGGTCATGAAAATAGGTTTGGAACCTATGAAGAGAATTTCAACAACAAAAGAAGTAATCTAGTAAGAGAGTTGAATCTACTATGAAGAAAATATTGAAAGAATCTGGTATGTCAAGTCATGAGTTTGACACAGCTAAGAAGACTACAGAAGCCTTGAAGCAAAGTGAAAATCTTGTAATTTCACCTGAGACATCAAGTGCAGATCCTGTTGATCCTATTGCAGTAAAGGTAAAAGTTGAAGTACCTAAAAAAGATGAAGGAGATAAATCTTTTTTTCCTATTCCTAGCAAAAGAGTAAAAGTGAGTGCAACAGGACCCGGGAAGAGATAGAAAGTGGTTGTACCACCTATACCTAGAAATGTAGTAGTAATTAAAGATGATGATGTAGTTTCAATCAAGAAGAAAACTTGGAAACCAAGAATTGAAAGAGTTAATGAAGATATATTAAAGCATGGAGAATTCACTAAGTTGAATAAATTCTATGATCTATAGGGATCATTTGTTGGATTAAATTTTGAAAATGCAATGGTTACACAGATGATTGTGGCAGATAAGAAACTTAGCACTATTCATGGTAAGATCCCAGAAGATTTGTATAACAGACTTGTGAATAGAAAAAAAAGAGCACAAGAAGAGGACATAAAGATGAGAGAACATGTAATCAGACAGTTTTGTGAAGTTAAGGATGAAGATCATTTGAAGAGATTCTTGAAGTCTCTTGGAACTTTATTAAGAACTAAGAGAAGAACAATCCTTATAATGGGAGGCAAAAAGGAGGAAGTATAGAAAGAGACAGAGCAAGTAGTAATGCAAGTTCTTGCATATATAGTTGCAAAAAAGCATGTTGAATCAGACCCTCACCAGAAGCAATCAGAGGAACTACATGCAGAGGAAGTTGGTATTGAAGAAGTTCCATCTTCTTCACATATCAATATTGGCAAAGAATCAATGGATATTGAAGGCACCAAAGTGACTCTAGAATCAGATGATGCATTATTTCATGATCTAGGAAACATTGTTGACAATTTGGCTTTGGGAGAGCAAGAAAAGGTCATAGAATCAGAGAAGAATACAGAGGTAGAGGAAGCACCAACTATATCAGAATCAGTTCCAATAGAACAGTCAGTTAAAGGCAAACAAATTTTGATAGAGGCCACTACCTCTAGTGCACCTTCGAGACCAGTTGAAGACATTAGTGCACCTGATAGTAAGAAGAGGCATATTGGTTCAATGTTTGAAGACTTTGGAAAATAAGTTGAAGATGATGATCAGCTTGAGTTCATCACATCTCTAAATAAAATTATTTGAAAGAATAAGAAGGTGAAAGACCTTGAAGGTAAAGTTAGAGTTTTGATAGAGAAACTTGAGAGTGTGATCAGCACTAAGGTATCTGAATCAGATCCACTTGAGAAAGCTAAAATGGTAATGAATTATTTTGACTCTGAATTTTCTAACTTGAAGGATATTGCTAAGATAAAAGTTCAGGAAGACTTTGAAGAAGAAATGCAACAAACTTTAAGTGTAAATATTTGAAATGATATTGGTAGTTTAGATGTATGCATAAAGAATTTGAGGAGACATTTTGAGATAGGAAAGAATTTGTACATACAATGCACTAAATTAGAAATGCTAATAGTTGAAGAGGATAAGAAGATCAGAGAGAAGTTAGATGCTATTACAGCTGAGACAAACATCTTGACAAGCCCTAATGTCAAGATAAGTTCTGTAGAGAAGAGCATAAGGAAATTGAAAGATGAAATTAGAATGTTAGTAGAGGGGAAGAATAGAAAGATGATCAGAATTAACATCTTGAGAGAGCATGTCTCAATCAAGATATCAACTGTTGAAGATCAAATTGAGCAGTGTCTTTCAGCAAAGACATCATTTCAAAAGTTTAGCTTCAATTCCCTGCAAGCTTGTCAGACAGTAGCATACGGATTGAGTACTCTACTCAATGTTGCTAAATCCATCAGGAAGATATGGGAGAAAGATTTTGAATCTTGGAAGTTAGATTTTGGTGATTGTGTTGCAAGCCTACCGGATTTGCAATAATTGATAATTAGGTATAAAGTTTTTGAAATTTTTGTACACCCTATCTTTGTCATTGTTGTCAAAGGGGGAGAGATACCAGAAAATTGAATATATGTTGAGGAAGGATACTCATAGGGGGACCTATTCTATGGAGTATGATATTGTATACATATTGTATAAATTTTGTATAAGTGTTTTTGAAGTTTTGTTTGCACACTTAGCCAATTTTCCCATATGTTGGCACCAATGACAAAGGGGGAGATTGTTGGCAATTTGGCTAATGTGGATGCATAGATGTTGTCATTATGGAAACATATGATCTCTATTGAGATCATAGAATCTAGAATGCAAGTATGGCAAGTTGAAGAAAGAAATTGTCTAAGTATGGATACAGTGATCCTGACAAAGCACCCGATGAAGATTTAGTTGGCGACGTCCACTGGAGCAATATTTTTGTTTGCACAATTAACTGAAGCTTCTATAGAGTATGAGGATAAACCATCTTAGTGTGCATAAAGTTTGGAGCAGTATGAACAAAGTTATTCAAATTTTACTGAAGACAATTTTTGCAGACAGAATAGTTTTGGACACAGTTTTAGCGAAAGAGTTAAGGGATTATTTTTGCTTGTCAAAATAATGACTTAACATTATGAAGGGATGACATCCTAGATGTTTACTCTTGGATAAAGATTTTGGAAGCTGACCATGTAAAGTTATTAGCTTTAATAACTCATATATTAGGCATACTTGAAATGTAATGAAAGATACAAGTGATATGTAAAAAAGAAAGAAAAGATAACTTGTGATAGTTGTATATTGTGATAGAAGCAAAGGCTATTGATGCGAAGTTGTAAGCAGTACCATATTATAGTTAGAAACATTTTGTATTACCTATTTGGGCAGTGAGCTCAGCTGGTGATCAGGTTTTGTAATCTAACTCCTAATAGGGTTAAGGCTTCGAACAAGGCCTAAAGTTCTTTAACCAAGATAGATCTACTATATATTGTAAATTGACTCCTAACAAGGTCCAATATCCCTAACAAGATACTTTTTATTAGTGATCTTTGTGGGTACCATCCCCACCGGGGTTTTCCCTTGGCCAGGGTTTCCTCAAGAACATATGATGTGTTATGAGTTCTTTCTATTTACTGCTATGTTTGTTAATCAGCTTGATAATCTTTGTATGCACTAAAGTAATCTGTTATATCCATAAGTGGGCAAAAGAAAAAGTTTGTCAAATACTGATTCACCCCCCCCCCTCTCAGTATTTCCTATTTTTAACATTTAATCTATTTTGCAATGATAGAGGAATTAAAAGACAAATGTCTGCACCTAGAACACCTCCACATAATGGTATAATAGAAAGGAGAAATAGATCTATCTTGGATTGTGTAAGGACACTGATGATTGAAAATAATATGGCACAAAAATATCAGAAAGAATCTATAAGCACTACTATCTACACTCTTAATTGGGTATAGATCAAGAAAGGTACAAATATGACACCCTATGAATTATGGCATGGACATGCACCAAGTGTTAAATACTTTAGAATTTTTGGAAGTAAGTGCTATATATTAAAAGACACTAGGAATGGAAAGTTTGATGCTAAGAGTGATGAAGGCATATTCCTAGGATACTCCACAAAAATTAAAGCTTATAAGTGTTTAAACTCTAACACTAACAAAATTGTGGAAAGTGTGAATATCAAAATTGATGAGTATGCAGAAAGAAATGAAGCTGACAGAAAAATAGAACTAGAAGATTATAGATCTTTTGTGTACATTCAAGAAGAAGAAGAAGAGGCAAGTAACAGACTTGCACCTGATGCTATGTCTCGGGTAAGCAATGCTGAGTGACAAACAAAAGCTGTCGAGCGTCAGTAAAA
This sequence comes from Chamaecyparis obtusa, assembly GCA_027943335.1. Classification (NCBI taxonomy): domain Eukaryota; kingdom Viridiplantae; phylum Streptophyta; class Pinopsida; order Cupressales; family Cupressaceae; genus Chamaecyparis; species Chamaecyparis obtusa. Next base: position 614,958 of record BSBK01002333.1, read on the forward strand.
TAGTGCCGAGAGAGAACAAGAACATGTTGAGCTATAAGAAAATGTTGTTGAATATCAAGAAGAGGTTACTGAGCATTCTAAAGTTGAATCTGACAATCTTACTAAGGACATGATGAAATGGACGAGAGAAAAGCTGAACTTATTTTAGAAAAATATGTAAGAAGACATCATAAGCCTGAACAGATAATTGGAGACAAAGATACTAGAATCCAGACCAGAAGTAAGACTAAGGATCCAACATGTCTACTATGTGAATTTGAACCAAAGACAACTAGAGAAGCATTGGAGAATGAAGACTCGATACAAGCAATGAATGAAGAAATTGACCAGATTGAGAAGAATGATACTTATACTCTGGTGCCGAGACCTGAAAAAAAAAATGTTATAGGAACAAAGTGGGTGTTTTGAAATAAGATGAATGAAAATGGTGAAATCACTAGGAATAAGGATAGGTTGGTATGAAAAGGCTATGCACAAGAATAAGTAATAGATTATGGGGAGACATTTTCCCCTGTAGCTAGATTGGAAGGAGTAAGAACTTTGCTTGCATATCCTACTTATAAAGATTTCAAGGTATATCAAATGGATGTCAAGTCTACATTTTTGAATGGTATACTAGAAGAAGAAGTTTACATAGAACAACCAGAAGGTTTTATTGATCCAAACAAAAGACACATGGTGTGCAAACTAAACAAAGCATTATATGGATTGAAGCAAGCTCCTAGAAAATGGTATGAGCGGTTGCACAACTACTTGATACAGATTGGATTTTCAAGAACAAATGACACAAGCAATTTGTACATGAAGGATGAAGAAGGTAAAGGTATCTTGTTGGAAAAAAAAATTGTTGATAACATTATTTTTGGTGGACAGGATGCATTATGTAAAAGTTTCTCAAATGAAATGCAAACTCAATTTGAAATGAGTATGTTTGGTGAGATCAAATTCTTTGTTGGTTTACAAGTATATCAGAGGAAGAATGGAATTTTCATTACACAATCTAATTATGTTAATGAAATATTGAAAAATTTTAGGATGGAAGATGCTAAACTAGTGGGAACTCCCATGTTTACTAGACAAAAGTTATCTAAGAATGATGATGCTGCAGAAGTGAATCAGACTCTGTACAGATCCATGATTGGAAAATTGCAATATGTTTTACATAGCAGACCAGATATTGCATTAGATGTTGGGATTATGGTAAGATTCTCTGCCAATCCTAAGGAAACACATATGATGGCCATGGAAAGAATTATGAGATACTTGAAAGGAACTGCTGACTATGGTCTAAATTATAAGAAGGATGACAAATTTGAACTTCAAGTTTATATAGATGCTGATTGGGTAGGAAATGTAGATGACATAAAGAGTACAAGTGGTGGAGCTTTCTTTCTTGGACAAAGATTAGTCTCTTGGACAAGAAAGAAACAAAATTGCATTTCCCAGTCTATTGCCAAGGCCGAGTATGTTGCTGCTGCAGTAAATTGTTCAAACTTGGTAAGGATAAAACAATTGTTGATAGGCATGAAAGAAGAAATCACTGAACCTATTGTTATTTTCTATGACAAAACAAGTGCTATCAATATTTCTAAGAATCTAGTGATGCACACTAAGACCAAACACATTGCAATCAAGTATCACTACTTGAGAGAATTAGTACAAGATAAAGAAGTCTGAATGGAATATGTGAATACAAAAGAACAATTAGCAGACATATTCACTAAATCTTTACCTAGAGAAGCTCATGAGTATTTGAGAAGTCAATTAGGGCTTCTTCCCCTAATCGAGGCTGCCTAGACAAGCTAGGAGCACTGCATCAAATGTGCTACATCAAAATACTTGATAAATTGATGTAGAAGATTGTCACACTTTAGGGCTGGCCTAGAGTTGTGAAGAGAAGCAAAGACAAGGAATCAGTCATTAGCAAGATGAAAGAGGGAGAAACACTGAGCTACATAGATATTATCTACAGCTAATGGATGTATGTTTTAGTTGCTGCTTTGGCATTTTTGTCAAAGAGTTAGATGAATTGATATGATAACACATGATACTGAAAATTAAGAGGGAGATGAGTTGATGAACTAATGGGAGATGAACTAATGAAACTAAAGATAAGGATGATGAACTAAAATGAAGGATCAGGATAGAGGGAGATCTGAATACTTCTGATGGTCACAGAAGTGAGGCTTATAGGATTCTAAATTAGAATGAAGCTAAGAATATTATAAAATAATTCTCTGATGGATAGATAAGTTTTTGGATTGGTTGGTAATCCATATGTTATTCAGGTGATATCATATGGTGTTGCCATTAATGCCAAAGAGGGAGATTGTTGGAAACTATAATTGAAACAATTGTTGTATTGTCATTGATGTCAAACCTTAATTGGTAACAATGTTGCTACTTAGGAAACTACTATATCTATTTGAGTGTTGCTAAGGGGCTAAGAAAGGTTGGTAACAATAGAACCTAGGGAAAGGTTGAGTTATCTTGATACTACAAAGTGTACTTGACTATGTTGCACAATGATGAGATAATGTATTGTTTATCTTAGTAAGACTGAAGACTAAACTGGTAGGCTTAATCAAGCAAAGAATGCAAAAATCATGTTTAAGTCGAGTAATGTTAGTGTCAATTGAGTTAGTATATGCCAAGAAAAATTATAGTGTCGACCAAGCATCAGTAAATTGCTGAGAAAGATAGTGTAAGCCGAGGAAACAATTTTAGTAATGACCGAGCTTTCTACATGAAGACCGAGTGAACAATCACAGTATTGACTGAGCATCAACAATTTTATATTTGAAGAGAATTTAATTTTGGAGTTGACATTGTTGAATTCTTGGATTATTTAAAATGTGATGACTTTATTTATTGATTGTTTGGAAGCATTAAATGCATTGTAAAATATTTTATTGTAAATCTTTAAGAGATTTGAGATGATTCTAGAAAAGGAGTCGAAGAACATGAAGCGGGTAGATTCAATGAATCTGACCTAACCCTAAGATCTATGAATGAGATTGAGTAGAAAAAGATGAGTTAACTTAATTGAGGAAACTATAAGGGAACCTAGGCATTTTGATGTGCATGTACATGGAGAACAGAGAATGCTGGAAGAAGAAAGTTTTATTGACTGAATAAGTAGAAAAGGCTGAACGAGAATTGTGGTGATTGCTTGAAGAAAAGTTCTGAGCAGATCAGAGATGAAAATGGCAAAGTTTCAAAGTTAGTAAACCAGCATTAGTGTATGGAATCAGATCTAATATTTTCAAAGTGAGTTGTGTATTTTTTAGATAATACTGTTACTACTTTCTAACCATTGTAACAGTCAAAATCCTTTTAATAGAGGTTGACCTAACAGTCATATGTTAAATCCTTTGAACAAGGTTGCATTCTAATGGAGTGTATGTAAGTCCTATGACTAGGCTCACTTTTAACAGTGTGATTGAAATCCTTTAACTGGATCACACCTGATAGTGTGTATTGTAACCTTTGACAGGGTTGGCTTTTTACCGAGCTCACTTTAGAAGAGTGAAAATAATAGTAGCATGTTACAAAGTGGTTTTTCCCAAATTGGGTTTCCACTATAAATCCTGGTGTTTATACTTGAGTGAATGTTTTGGTTTGAACATTTCTATGTTTTGCATGTTAAGTTTCAGCTGGGTAGTGGACTACATTGTTAGATGTTTCTATTATTGAATCAGTGATGACCAAGTTTGGTTTGGTTATTAGATCTAATTTAAGGATAAGTTTTTGAGATTGTTTTATACATCAGGACCTGAGAACAATTGATTAACCCCCCCTCTCTATTGTTCTAAATCATATTAACTGGTTGGAAATATGAATTCTTCCTCAAATGTAAAATACTGACGCTCGGTCAATACAGTGTTCAACTCCTCGGTCTTCATTAGAAAGCTCGATCACCACAAAAACTATATCCTTATCTAATATTGTCTGCCTTGGCAATTATCTAATATTCGGGGAACACTAAATTTACTTGGCATATACTAGCTCGGTCAACACTATCATCACTCATCTTAAACTAGATTTCTTCACTTTTTCTTGGTTAAGCCTACTAGTTTTGTCTTCATCCTTACTTAGATAAACAATACATTGTCTTACCATTTTTCCACATAATCAAGTTTACATTGAAATATCAAGATAACTCAACCTTTCCTTATGTGCTATTGTTACCAACCTTGCCTATCCCCTTCACAACAATCAAATAGATATAGTACTTTCTTAAATAGAAACAATCTTACTAGTTAAGGTTTGACATCAATGTCAATACAACAATTGCTTCAATTGCAGTTTCCAACAGTTACTCAAAAGTATCTTCAGACAAAGGTGCCACCTATGAAGATTCCATATGATGAGAATCAACTTTCTATTTATTTTAGTTTTGTTAGCACCTGTGATTTTTTTCATGGCTCTAGCCTTTTTCTGCTAGTCTCTGCAGTTGTTTTTAGGTATCTGGCTCAAACCCTAGGTGAAAATTTTGAAAACTAGCCGTTGTAGTGAAAAAGCCCTAAAAATACCATGGCCTTATTCTAATTTTGTGTTACTTTATTTAGGCCACATAAAGATCTTTTAATGCATGTGCTTAATTGTTAACCCCTTTGTTGCATGATTAGATGAACCCTTTTTATGTTATGCAATTTTGTGACTAATGTTTTTCAGGCCCCTTTTAATTATTGCCGATTTTCCTATGTCTCCCAAGTTAATTTTTTCTAAGTCTACAAGCCCAACGGTGCTTTAAGTTTTCCTAAGTTAGTGCCCTAATATTTCCTATGTTTTTGGCCTTCATTCTTTCCTGGGCCTAGCCCTAACACCATCTCAATCACTAGTGGGCACATGTTCTCATGAGATGTGTTAGAGCTATGCGATCTTAAGACAGCCATTGATTTTCCTTTATGACACAACGCTTCAAACTGTGGGTCTGAGGTGACACGTACGTACAAATGGCAAGCTGTGATTGGTCCATGGGTGAATAACTAGATATGCTGTTAGTGGGACCTAATTTTTTGAAGACTCAGAGGGTTCTGACATCCGTAGTTGATCAATGATTGGTGTAAGTTCTCATGAGATGTGTCAGAGCTATGAGATCTTACGCCAGCCCTCGATGTTACTTTATTCTCAGGCGACACCCACTAAGGTGGGTCTAATTGCCAGATAGTTTTTATGTGCCACGGTGTGTTGATTTTTTTTCTTTTCATTCATCTACATGGTGATGAATTGGATTATGTTAGTGGGGCTAGGTTTTTTTAGGTTCAGTGGGTTCTGACACTTGCAGAGCATCGACGGTCGGCGTGTAATCTGATGGGATTTTTCTAACACATGCAAACTTAAGACAACCATTGATCTCTTTTGATGTCAGAAGGTTGTCAGAGTAGGGTAAGATTCTTCATTTGATGGTTGTCTTATGATCTGAAGGAATCTTGGAGGTCTATGCAAAGATGAGACAACCGTCAATTTTCTTAATGCGGGCCCAGTAAATTTTCTATCTTTTTGGAAGTTTAGATAAAGTTTGGTGGTTCTGACAAAGTGCTTGCTTTGATCACAGGTTGGCATGATGTTTTGGTCAAGGGTCTAAAGATTTAGTGATCTGGCGAGCAGTGTTCACATGGTAGCCAAATAATTTAGCGGTGCTCTCAAAGTTCTCGTGAATGGGCGAAGGTTTTTTTAGTCACGTATTTGCCAGATTATTATAAAGTAAAAACATCACCTGGGAAAAGGAAAAGCATCTAATGGTCATGATATAAACAAAGTTCAGATTTGAATGTGGGTCATTGATACGTTGGTAGTGCCATAAAAGTAGCCGTTCTCTATAGATTTGAAAATTTGAATGCATTCTAGCGATAGAAAGGACCAGAATTGAATGTTTTGATTGCCGAACTTAATAGAAATGATTTGCAGTTGTTGTGGTGTGGTCCAGTGAGTCTGTGATTACTTGAAAAAGAGTTTTTTACCATGAGGGGATGGGTTTAGTTGCTCAAGGCATGTTGTAGGGGTCAAATCAGATGGATTTGTAGGAATTTCTTGATCTTCAGTACATTTCCAGAAGAATTACCATAAGTGAAGATTGAATTTTAGATCTGATTACTCAGGGTTTCTTGGTTTTCCCTCCAATGTATTAATTTATGATGTTTGAATTGTTTGGTGGGTGGAAACCCTAACCCTTACCCTAGTTATCTGTAGCTTATTGTATCCTAACCTATTTGGAATTCCAAGGTAGCTAGTGGTATATAATATGGAAATTTTGATTTTGTAGGGGTTCATATTTTGAAGTTCAAAAAATAGTCCCTAGTTTCTAGTCCCAAGGGTTTTTGCAATAGTTTTTGACTCAGTGTTTGTTAATGAAAGAAGAAATTTGTAGGTCTAAGCTGTAATTTGCAAGCAGGGTTGTTTTTGTGATTCATTGTATACACAAAAGGAATTCATCATACTTAATAAAAATATCTGGTTCTTATCTCTCCTTTGTGTCAAGTCAAGTAAGCTTTGATTTTTCTAGCTCATTACATATTGTTTTTATGTATGTATCTTCATCCTTGAGTTCTGATCTAGGATTGGATTAAACTATGCTCTAGATGGGATATGGGTTTTCCCTTGTCTATGTAAGGATGTCTTGTAAGTAGTAAAGATTAGGATAAATGTATTTATGGCTATGAATTCTTAGGTATTCTCAAGTTTGTGTGTCTTTGTGTCTAAGGAATCTTTCCCAATGGATGAGGCACTGGCCTAAATGAGTACCTCTCTTGTTAACAAACATTGGTTGAAGTTATTGCATCCCAAATATTGAAATCAATAACCTTTTCAAGCTTTAAGTAGTTGGTTGTGTGGTTTTGTCACCGTATAGTGATGGAGAGTCAATGAATGTGAGGTTAGCATTTAGTAGTTTCTTACTATCAATCTATTGTTTAGACCTAGTCTTTGGTGTGTGAAGTATAGTTTTCATTGGGTTAGGTGCACCTGCCTTGGTTTTGTAGAGCTAGAAGTGAAGAGGGCAGTCTTGTCCCTATAGTTGGTCCAGTTACCCTAAGATCCATATACATTTTGGAACTAACCAATCCTAAAATCAACTTGAGGGTATATTTGTAGCCTAAGAGCATAAGCATCCATTTTGAACACCAACAAGATGGTGACTCTACTAGGGAAATGTTACACAAGTCTATAGTAACTAGTAGGTCATCATTGGAAGAAATGGGGTTATTCTTGTCCCTTGTCTTGTCATGCTCATTTGGATATTTTTTAGTGAGGAAATAGTATTGTAAGATTCCCAATATACTTGGGTCGCAATTCAAACATCTCTGCGGCAATGCTAGTTAGTAGATTTTTCATAAAATGAGTTACAGAGGTACTAGGTCTCAGAGAAAGGACCATCCTGAAGATAGAATGGAAGAAGGTATTCCAAGCTCTTCTAGGCCTAGTCAGACAAGGGGAGGAAACAAGAAAAGAAATGTTTCTCATACTTGGAAAAATAAAAAGGATACAAGACAAGAAAATCAAACCAAGCCTAGTCAAGAAGAAAATATTTTAGAATATGAAGAGGTTGTTGATTTGGGACTAAACCAGTATGAGGATAAATTTCAAGTGGGAGATGATGAGTCTGAGACTACTCTCCTGGAATCAGAAGAGATCTTTGAGGAACTCTATGAATTGGAAAGAAGAGTCCAAGAACAAGTTTCTATTAAACAACAAAGAGATAAAGATAAAGAAGATAGAGTAAGACAAGCCATGATAAGGGTTGATCAGCTAAAGAGGTAGTTGTTAGATTTGGAGGCAATTAATTTTGTCCCAGAGCCTGAAAGATTAGAGGAACAACCTATTGTGCAAAGAACACATGAGGTAACTCAGCCTAGGGATAAAGGCAAATAGAAAGTTGTTGGAGTTCAAATCAATGAACAAGTTCATGTGGAAAACCCATTAGAGCAAGGGTTGAGATTACATGCAGACCTTGAGAAGGCTAGAAAGGAAAAAGAAATATTAGATAAAGAATTAGAGAAAGAAGAGTTGGAGGCTACTACTATAGAAATAAGAAAGAAGATTGATTTTCTCAAGCATACCTCAGGACCTTCAAATGCTGCTACTTCCTTTTTGGGGCAAGGTGGAAATCATGGTAGCCTTGCAAATCAGACAAATGGCATTCTGGGTGCTACTAAAATTCCTGCTGGTTCAAACACAAGGACATCTACATCTCAAGGAATGGACCCACCTCAAGGTGTTCCTATTCATGAAAGGTACAAACAACTTATCTTTTTTGGTATTCCTAGTTATCCTAATGTAATTCCTAATGAAATTAGAAAGAAGCTCCCAAAGTTTGCTGGGAACAATGTCATCACATGTGAGGAACATCTAAAAAAATTTATGAATGTGATAGATGATTATAATGTTGAGCCCGATGATGTTGTAATGAAATTATTTGTACAATCTCTGACCGAGGATGATAGGGATTGGTTTAGAGGATTGCCCCATGCTAGTATAGGATCCTTGAATGAATTTAAAAATTGTTTCAAGGAGCATTATGGAGATAAAAAAAATGAGGGTTTTATTTTGAATGAATTCAATAACATAAAGAAAAATAAGAATGAGGAGGTCCTTGAATTTAACATAAGATTCCAAAATGCTATGCATAGGCTCTTGCAAGTTATCAGATTAGATGACAAAGTATGTCTTGTGACATACTTAAATGCTTTTGATGCAAACATGGGTTACCTCTTAAGGGATAAGAACCATAGAAATCTTGGGGAGGCTTACAAGTTGGCTATCAACATAGAAAGTAATAGAAGAATATCAGGAAAATTAGGGAGAAGAGATGATTATAGGCCTCAAGTGCAAAATAAGAAAGAGATGGGAAGGTTTGCTAATTTTAAGCCAAAGGAGGAGGATAATCTAAAGAAGAGTCTAAGTGCTTTAGAGGATCTAAAGCCTAATGAAAAGAGAAGCAATAGGGTTGCAACAAATGACTGGCCTATTTCAAATAATTTCAACAGGCAACCAAGAATGCAAAATTACCCATACAATACTCAGTGGAAGGATGGCAAACCCATTTTTCTAGTTAAAAGGGATAGGCCTGATGATAAGATTCCTGATGCTTTGCAAAGAAATTTAGTTAATATGAATGATGATATCCCATGGTGTGCTGCTTGTCAATCTCCTCATAGTCTAGAACATTGTGTTATTGCTCTAAATTTATCTGAGAATCAAGAATAGGATGAACAATATGATCAGAATGGTTGTGCAATGGCTTCTTCACATGCATGGGATGAGGTTGATTCTACTGATGAAGAGGAAGAAGAATTTGATGATTTTGGATGTGGTATAGTGAAGTGTGAGGAACATGTTTCCTTAAGGAGACCCTCTGATGAGGAAATTTCTCAAATCACTACAGACATGGTCACTCAAGCTAGGAGCAATTATAATTTGAGAAATAGGACAGTTGGAAGCACAAATGGTAAACCAGGTAGAATGTTTATCAAAAAATTAGAAAAGAGTACACAATAGCATGAGGTAAAGGAGAAATATCCTGGTGTTGTCAGTAAGGTTAAAGTAAAAAAGAATATGGGACCTGCTGCAATACCTCAAGACAAAGCAAAGACATCAGAACTAGTTGTTCCTATACCTCAAAAGGATGATGAGTTTCTACACAAAGGTAAATCTAACTTGACCATCCAAAGGGAAGATAAAGATGTCACTGAGATTAAGGAAGACATGGGCAACCATGCATATGTTCCCATAGATATGACTAAATTGCTTTCACAAATAACTGTCAAAGTTCAACTTTTGGAAATGATGAGAATCGAAGAGCACAAGGTCAAGGCCTTGGATTGGGTAAATGGTGCCTCTTCTATAAAGCTCCAAGAAATGAGTAGAGGTGACAAGCATGTGGCTTCTTTAGATGACACACCTAATAGTAAAAATGAAGAGATTTTATCTAAGATCCCTCAAATATTTTTGAATGCAAATGTTGTAAATGGTGCATCAGGGACAGTTGATCCTTTTTTCTTGTCCCTTATGATAAATGGAAAATTATTGAAGAATTGCATGATTGATTCAAGAGCATCAAACACTTTCATGCCTATAGAGATCATGAAGTCATTAGGGCTAAAGGTTGATAGACCTCATGGGAGATGCCAAGCTATGGACTCAAGAGAAGTGCCAGTTATTGGTAACATTAAGGCTTTGCCTTATAAATTAGCAGCATTTCCAGACAAAAAACTAACTATGAGTGTTCTTGTGGTTGACATTCCTCCTCAGTATGGAATGCTATTATCTAGAAAATGGAGTGCTTCTATGGGAGGAAGTATTCAGTGTGATTTGTCTTTTGCTACTTTTAGCATTGGAGGAGAAAGTGTGAAAGTTTCAAGGAAAGCTAGAACTCCACATATGATTGAGGAGGATGAAGATGACAACATGAATTGTTTTGTTGACACTGACATTGGTTCTTTCCAAGTTCAAGAGAGAGATGATAAAGAAAAGGTCAAGCCTATCCTTCTGGCTGATGATGAAAATAACATGGTAGAGGGTAATGTATTATGGACTCTTTAGTTTGATGGAGCAAGTTCAAAGGAAGGTGCCGAAGTAGGAGTGCTATTGATATCCCCAAGTGGTAAGACTTTCAAGTTTTCTTTCACTCTCTTGTTCCTTTGCACAAATAATGATGTTGAATATGAGGCCCTACTGATTGGTTTGAGACAAGCATCAAAACATGGAATTAGACATCTTAGGGTGATTGGTGATTCTGAGTTAATAATTTCTCAGATTAGATCAAAGTATGCATCTAAGAATCAAAGGCTGAAACAATATAGAAATGTTGTTTGGGATGAAATTGAAGGTTTCAGTGCCTTTGGTATTGATTGGGTGGCTAGAAGCCAAAATAGGATGGCTGACTTATTGGAAAGCATAGCACTAAGGCTAGAGGATATTACCTTTATAGGGATATCTAGGATTGAGTGTAAATCTAGGCCTTCTATCCCAAACAATGTTGATAATTCGTAGGTATTTTTTGATGATCAAGATATACTAAGGTTTTTGCAGTGTGAATCTCATTTTGATGGTCATGAGATGGATTTCAGCACTTGTGTTGACATCAAAGATGGAAAAGAAAATGTTCTTGGGAAGGAGGTTTTGAAACTAAAATCAAATAGGATCCCAAGGGGACTAGTTTCTCTTGAGAGGGCATTTGATGATAAAGAAAGGAGTTGTTTTCCTAAATTTGTTGATAAGATGAATGATTTGGAGGAAATAAATTTAGGAACAAGTCAAGTACCCAAAAATGTTTACATAGGTAAATGTTTGTCCCAAAGAACTAGGAACAATCTGATTGATCTTCTCAAAAAATTTAGACATGTCTTTGCATGGTCTTATGATGGTTTGAAAGCCTATAGAGAAGATCTATTCCAGCATGAAATACCATTGAAGGAAGGTACTAAACCTTTTAGGTAGAAATTAAGGCCTATGAACCCTACCTTGGTACCAAAAATGAAAGATGAACTTAGAAGGATGATGGATGTTGGCATCATCAAGCCTGTTAGACATTCTACTTGGGTGTCAAACTTGGTTCCAATCAGAAAAAAGAATGGTGACATTAGGTTATGTGTTGATTTTAGGAACTTGAATGTCAATTCTTTAAAGGACAATTATGGTTTGCCTAATATGGAGAATATGCTACAGAAGGTTACTGGATCAGAGTTAATGTCCATGATGTATGGTTTCTCTGGATATAATTAGGTCATGGTCAAGGAATCAGAATAGTTCAAGACTACATTCACTACCCCTTGGGGAACATATGTTTATGTTAGAATGCCTTTTGGTCTGACACATGCAAGAGCTACTTTTCACAGAGCTATGGATGTGGCCTTTGCAGACTTCAATAAACAAATTTCTAGTGGTATATTAGGATGATCTTATAGCATATTTAGATAAGGAAAGTTAGCATTGTGAACATCTTGAGAAAAATTTTATTAGGGCTTTGGAGTATGGGATTTCTTTGAATCCAAAGAAGTGTTCCTTTGGTGTTGTGGAAGACAAGCTCTTAGGACATATTGTGTCCAAGGATGGAGTGAGGATTGACCCTGAAAGGGTTATAGCTATAGATAAGCTTTCAACACCTAGAAATGTTAAAGGAATGTAGTCTTTCTTTGGACAGGTAAATTTTCTAAGGAGATTTGTTACAAATTTTGCAAAAATTAGTCTCCCTATCTCTAGGATGTTGAAAAAAGAGGTAAAGATTGAATGGAATGAAGAAGCAGATGAATATTTTAGAAGAATAAAAAAGGCCATCAAGGATGCTCCAATTTTGAGGACACCTGATTATGGTAAGCCCATGTAGATATTTTCTTTTGCTTCTTGTCATACAGTTGCAACAGTTTTATTACAAAAGAATTCAGATGGATATGAACAACCTATATCATTTTTTAGTAAATCCCTACATGCAACATAATTGAAATATGATATTACTAAGAAACAGGCTTATGCCTTAGTCAAAGTAGTCAAGGCTTTTAGATGTTACCTTGTGGGAGCTAAGGTGGTTGCTTATGTTCCTAGTGCTATAGTTAAGGATATATTGGTGCAACAAGAAGTTTTAGGGAAAAGAAGTAGATGGATCAATAGGATCCAAGAATTTAATATTGATATCCAGATTACAAAGTTGGTAAGAGGCTTAGGTCTTGCAAAATTAATGGCACAAAGAAATTTAATTGCAATTAATGTGAATGTGTTAGAAGAAGAACAAAGGCCCTGCATTTGTGATATGGTTTATTGTGATTGGTACAAAGATGTTATTGGTTACTTGCAGAAATTAGTCCTTCCCCCTGAGATGGATGAAAATAGAAGAAGAACTATCAAGTTGCAATCTGCAAGGTATGCCATTATACATGGAAAGTTGTGGTGGAGAAGCAATGAAGGAGTATTGCTAAAATGCATAGATCATGAGAGGTCTAAGTCTCTGTTAAAGGAAATGCACCAAGGTGTGTGTGGAGGACACTATATGGAAAAGACCATAGCTCACAAGATCCTTAGGTCTGGATTTTAGTGGCCTACAGTTTTCAAAGATACACATCAATCTGTAAGAAAATGTGATGCATGTCAAAGATTTGCTATAAATTTGAAGTTTAATGGAAATTTTCCACTCTGACCTATTGCAGTTCAGGCTCCTTTCTAGAAGTGAGGTATTGACTTTATTGGAGAAATTCCAAACAAATCTAGTGGTGGACATTCTTACATGCTAGTGGCAATAGACTATTTTACCAAGTGGGTTGAAGCTATCCTTACTAGAAAGGCTACTAGCAAGGTGGTAGAAGACTTTGTGATGCAGAACATCCTTACTAGGTTTGGTTGCCCAGAGGTAATTGTGGTTGATAATGCAATGTGTTTTAGATCACAGGAATTAAGTGATTTTTGTCAGTAATATGGGATAGACATTTCATTTTCTTCCCCATATCATCCAAAAGGAAATGGTCAGGCTAAGTCCAGTAACAAAAGTTTGATTAAGATTCTCAAGAGAGTGTTGGAAAAGAATAAGAAGGCCTAGGACTCAAGGTTATGGTGGGCACTATGGGCTGACAGGGTAACTATTAAGAAGGCCATAGGTTGTGCTCCATTTGATTTGGTATATGGAATAAGTGCTAGACTACCTCAAAATAATCTATTGTAGATGTATAAGTTTATCGAGGCATATAATGAAGATTTGAATGATGAGATGAGAGTAAGAATGGATGAAAAGACCCAATTGGAAGAGGTAAGGAGAGATGCACATGAAAGAAATGAGACATTGTAGAGACAATGTAAGAATTTACTTGATAGTAGGGCTATTCAAAGGATTTTTGAAATTGATGACCTTGTCCTGATGTGGAATGCAAGGTTGGAAGATAAGGGGAAGCATGGAAAGTTTGATCCAATTTGGTTGGGCCCTTATCTTATTGAAAGCAAATGGGGGACAGATTCTTATGTCCTGAAGGATTTAACTGGTGGTACTTTGGAATTGCCTATTCATGGATAGTTCCTAAAGTTTTACTTCTCTTGAAGTATCTTTTCCATGAGCAGTAGTTTAGGTTTTCCCCTATACAGTCATCTATTTTTTCTTTTTGGGTCGAATTTTGAGTTGGTCTACTCTTCCAGGAGATTCTAGCTTGCTTGTTGTATCTGTAGGAGATACACGTCCCCGAGTATGAGCCACTGTTAGCACTTGTGATTTTTTTCATGGCTCGAGCCTTTTTTTGCCAGTCTCTGCAGTTGTTTTTAGGTCTTTGGCTCAAACCCTAGGTGAAAATTTTGAAAAACTAGCCGTTGTAGTGAAAAAGCCCTAAAAATATCTTGGCCTTGTTCTAATTTTGTGTTACTTTATTTAGGCCACTTAAAGGTCTTTTAATGCATGTGCTTCATTTTTAACCCCTTTTTTGCATGATTGCATGAAACTTTTTTATGTTATGCAATTTTGTGACTAATATTTTTCGGGCCCCTTTTAATTATTGTCAATTTGCCTAAGTCTCCCAGGTTAATTTTTCCTAAGTCTACAAGCCCGGTGATGCTTTAATTTTTCCTAAGTCAGTGCCTTAATATTTCCTATGTTTTTGGCCTTCATTCTTTCCTAGGCCCAACTTTGACACCATCTCGATCAATGGTGGGCACATGTTCTCATGAGATGTGTTAGAGCTATGTGATCTTAAGATGGCCATTGATTTTCCTTTATGACATGATGCTTCAAACTGTGGGTCTGAGGTGACACGTAGGTACAAATGGAAAGCTGTGATTGGTCCATGGGTGAATGACTAGATATGCTATCAGTGAGACCTAATTTTTCAAAGACTCATAGGGTTATAACATCTATAGTTGATCAACAATTGGTGTAAGTTCTCATGAGATGTGTCAGAGCTATGAGATCTTACGCTAGCCATCGATGTTACTTTATTCTCATGTGGCAGTATTAAGGTGGGTCTGATTGCCAGATGGTTTTTATGTGCCATGGTGTGCTGAGTTGTTTGATTTTCATTCATCTATGTGGTGATGAATTGGATTATGTTAGTGGGGCTAGGATTTTCAAGGTTCAGTGGGTTCTGACACTTGCAGAGCATCGACAGTCGGCGTGTAATCTAATGGGTTTTTTCTGACACATGTGAACTTAAGACAACCGTTGATCTCTTTCAGTGTCAGAAGGTTGTTAGAGTAGGGTAAGCTTCTTCATCTGATGGCTGTCTTATGATCTAAAGGAATCTTGGAGGTCTATGCAAAGATGAGACAACCGTCGATTCTCTTGGTGTGGACCCAACAAATTTTCTCAATCTTTTTGGTGGTTTAGATAAAGTTTGGCGGTTCTGACAAAGTGCTTACTTTGATCACTAGTTCACGTGATGTTTTGGAAAAGGGTCTAAAGACTTAGAAATTTGGAAAATAGTGTTCACATAGTAGCCAAATAATTTAGTGGTGCTCTCAAAGTTCTCACGAATGGGTGAAGGTTTTTTCAGTCGCGTATTCGTCAAATTCTTATAAAGTAAAAACATAACCTGAGAAAAGGAAAAGCATCTAATGGTCATGATATAAACCAAGTTTAGATTTGAATGTGGGCCATTGATATGTCAGTAGCACCATAAAAGTAGCCATTCTCTGCAAATTTGAAAATTTGAATGCTTTCCAGTGACAGAAAGGACTAGAATTGAATGTTTTGACAACCAAACTTAATAGAAATGATTTGCAGTTGTGGTGTGATCTAGTGAGTCTTTGATTACTTGCAAAAGAGTTTTGTACCATGAGGGGATGAGTTTACTTACTCGAGGCATGTTGTAGGGGTCAAATCAGATGGATTTTTAGGAATTTCTTGATCTTCAGTACATTTCTAGAAGAATTACCATAAGTGAAGATTGAATTTTAGATCTGATTACTCAAGGTTGCTTGGTTTTCCCTCCAATGTATTAATTTATGATTTGTTTGAATTGTTTGGTGGGTGGAAACCCTAACCCTTACCCTAGTTATCCATAGCTTGTTGCATCCTAGCCTATTTGGGATTCCAAGGTAACCAATGGTATATAATGTGGAAATTTTGATTTTGTAGGGGTTCTAGTTTTGAAGTTCAATAAATAGTCCCTAGTTTCTAGTCCCAAGGTTTTTGCAATAGTTTTTGACTCAGTGTTTGTTAATGAAAGAAGAAAGTTGTAGGTCTAAGCTATAATTTGCAAGTAGGGTTGTTTTTGTGATTCATTGTATACACAGAAGGAATTCATCATACTTAATACAAATATCTGGTTCTTATCTCTCCTTTGTGTCAAGTCAAGTAAGCTTTGATTTTTCTAGCTCATTACATATTGTTTGTATGTATGTATCTTCATCCTTGAGTTCTGATCTAGGATTGGATTAAACTATGCTCTAGATGGGATATGGGTTTTCCCTTGTCTATGTAAGGATGTCTTGTAAGCAGTAAAGATTAGGATAAATATATTTATGGCTATGAATTCTCAGGTATTCTCAAGTTTGTGTGTGTTTGTGTCTAAGAAATCTTTCCCAATGGATGAGGCACTAGCCGAAATGAGTACCTTTATCATTAACATACACTGGTTGAAGTTATTGCATCCCAAATATTGAAATCAATAACCTTTTCAAGCTTTAAGTAGTTGGTTGTGTGGTTTTGTCACTGTATAGTGATGGAGTGTTAATGAATGTGAGGTTAGAATTTAGTACTTTCTTACTATGAACTTGTTGTTTAGACCCAATCTTTGGTGTGTGAAGTATACTTTTCACTAGGTTAGTTGCACCCACCTTAGTTTTGCAGAGCCAGAAGTGAAGAGGGTAGTCTTGTCCCTATAGTTGGTCTAGTTACCCTAAGATCCATATACATTTTGGAACTAACCAATCCTAAAATCAACCTGAGGGTATATTGGTAGCCTAAGATCATAAGTGTCCATTTTGAACACCAACAAGTTTCTTGTCATTATGTAATGTACTTTTTGTCTTTAGTGAAAGTCATTGTCCTATCTATTCAAAGATTTTTGCATCCTTTCTTTGAGGATTCCAAGATAGCCAGTGATATAAATAACAAGTTTTCTTCTTTTTTAAGGTGTGAATATTATTTGTAAAGAGAGTTGCCATAATAATACTTTGGTCCTACAATTTTCTATCAAGAATGTACTGATACAATAAAATATCAAAAAAAATTATTGGAAATCCTTTGCATATTCTAACTGTCTTCATGTATGACATTTGAATTCTTGTATGTATTACTCTATAAGGCATTTTGATACATTAATTACAAGGTAAATAGTGGGGTTGAGCTTAAGTTTCTTTCAAGGGAAGGGTAAATCTTAAGGGAGAGCTCTGGGAATTCATAGTTTGTATATGAATTTGATAACAAGATGAGTGACTGGGAGAATAATGTGTAAAGAACTTCATTTGGGTTTTGGGATATTTTTTTAAAAGAGTTTTCTATTGGGGTCATCCCACAATAGTGGGTTACACTTTTTGGCTTGAATTGACACTGACCTTCCAATTTTCAGAAAAACTTTGACATTCCGATGCATATTGTTGTTCAACCGTTTGAAATCAGAAAATGATGTAAACTAGAGTCCTTTCAGATTTTCTATGTAGAATCTAAATATATTTTTTATTTTTATTTTTAAATTAATTTAAATCAAAATTTCTTTCTCCCACAAAAACTAGTATGTTGCTGAAAATGGCATTTTCAAAGAGTTACCATGACTGCGTAATGCATAACTTTTTTTCTATAAAAGATATCAATGCGATTCTTTCAAATATAGTTTGGTAACATCCATAGTAAGGGAATCCAATTGGTTTCAAGACATTATCACATTTTTTTCATATTTTATGTATGCTCAAAGTCAACCAAGCTAGTTTTTTGACCTACTTTCACTATGTAACACATAACTTCTTTTGTATATATCAGATTTTAAATTTTTTTTTTTTGGTAGAAAGAAGACTCTAAGATGAAGGGCATTGATATTTTTCAAAAATTTTATTATATTTTCTACTATTTTCTATTGAATGTCAAAGTCATATGTTTGAATTGGCCAAAAAATCAACATTCGTTTCATGTTAAACAACATACACCTAATGAATTCAAAACTGGTCAAGAGTATAGTTGTTAGAAAGCTGACTCAGAGCACTTTTGCATGGACTCAAGGTCATTTTATAAATGTTTTATTTGACCCTAGCGCTTCAACCCTGAAACTCAGAAATGTGCTTTTTTCTGTTGGCTTTTGAGAAAAATTCCTAGAAAGGAAGTTTCGAATGAAACTAGTTTCATTCGAAACTTCTTACTTTCATTCAAAACTAAAAAATGCTAACCCTGAGTTGACATCTGTGTCAACATCTGGGTCAAGAGAGTTTTGAATGAAAGCTAACTGGTTTCGAATGAAAGTTAAATTTAACTTTCATTCAAAACTCATGTCGGCCAATTTGGTGTTTTTTCATGATAGCGACGATCGCATATAAATATAAGAGCCATTTTCTCAATATTTTAATTCAGAGTTGCAAAATAATTCATATTTTACATATAAAAAAGACATTTGAAGGTGTATTTTCCTACATTTTGTGATATTTTAGTGGAATAATCATGCAAAAGTGATGGGGAATCAGAAAAGAAGGCAAAATAAGAGTGCTCGACATTACTCACCAAAAAATAAAGAGAGATTACGAAGAGAAGCTCGTGAAAGGTATCATCATGTGAGACAAGGTGTGACCCTATCTCTCTCTCTCTTTGTGACTATATATCATAATTGATGATTAATACATATGTTAATGAAGTTCATGTAAGCACATGATATTGCAATTTCTAATTAGACCTAGAATATATTCAATAAAGAGCATGTCTTATTAATAGCTACATATATTAGGACTTGAATAATATGTACATGTAATCACTTGTATTAGTCAACTTAATCAGGCCTATTAGAGGTCTATTAGATCTATTAGGGCCTAATTAAGTTAGATTGGCATATTAGTACCGACATAGATGCAACTAGACCTATAACCCAAGTAGCTTAGATGCAATTAGCTCAATTGGACCTGGTACCTAATTAGACCTATTACTTGACAAAAGGGCATATTAGACATGTATTAAGACCTAGTCAAACCTATTAGGACATGTATCAAGACCTAAAGACCTATTAGACCTATTAGACCTATTAGAAACCTATTATGTACCTATTATAGGACATATTAGATGTACTTATAGTATTATACATCTATTAAGACCTATTAGACCTATTACTTGACCTATTAGACATGTGTGTATTAATACCTATCAAACCTATTAGAACATCCATGAATACCTATTTATCTACCTATTAAGCCCTATTAGACCTATATTAGGACCTACTAGGAACCTATTATACATGTTCTAGGACATATTAGATGTACTTGCAATATCATATACATGTATTGAGACCTATTAGACCCATTAGACCTATTAGAGGTCTATTAGACCTATTAGACATGCGTATTAAGACCTATTAGACATTTATTAAGATCTTTCACACCTATTAGGGCATGTATCAAGACCTAAAGACCTATTATGACCTATTAGACCTATTACCTAACCTATTAGGAAAGTTAGTTTCATTATTCTAGGACATATTAGATGTACTTGTACAGTATTATACATGTATTAAGGCCTATTAGACCTATTAGGACCTATTAGAGGCCTATTATCTACCTATTAGATATGTATCAAGACCTATTAGACAGGTATTAGGACAAAAAGACCTATTAGACATGTACTAAGACCTATGAGACCTATTAGGACATGTGTGAAGACCTATTAAGACTTATTAGACCTATTAGGATGCATTAGTAACCTATTATACCCATTATAGGATGTATATTAGATGTACTTACAGTATTGTACATGTATTAAGACCTATTAGACCTATTAAGACCTATTAGACCTATTAGGACCTATTAGATGTCTATTAGACCTTTTAGACATGTATTAAGACCTATTAGACATATATTAGGACAAAAAGACCTATTAGACATGTATTAAGACCTATTAGACATATATTAGGACAAAGAGACCTATTAGACATGTATTAAGACCTATGAGACCTATTAGGACATGTATGAGACCTATTAGGACATGTATGAAGACCTATTAAGACATGTATGAGACCTATTAGGACATGTATGAGACCTATTAGGACATGTATGAAGACCTAATAGACATGTATTAAGACCTAGTCAAACCTATTAGGACATGTATCAAGACCTAGTCAGACAAGTATTAAGACCTACTAGATGTCTATTAGACCTTTTAGACATGTATTAAGACCTATTAGATAGATATTAGGACAAAAAGACCTATTAGGACATGTACTTTTATAGTATTATACATGTATTAAGGCCTATTAGACCTATTAGGACCTATTAGAGGTCTATTAGACCTATCAGGACCTATTAGGAACTAAACTTACACATGTCTACTTTAATATCTTTAATAGATCTACACATGTCTACTTTAATATCTAGTAAGTATTAAACTTACTAACTGTATCTCCATTTGCAGGAGAAGGGTCATCACAAGCTCAACAAGACCAACCTATAGAAGCTGGGAAGGGGCGTCTCAAGCTCAACAAGACCAACCTATAGACACTGGGGAGGGGACATCTCAAGCTCAACAAGACCATCCTATAGATGCTATAGAAGGGTCATCACAAGCTCAACAAGAACATCCTTTACAATCTCAAACAAGTACACATAGATCTCTATCTCTCTCTATCTCTCTCTTTATTTAAGTTACGTACCATTGTCTTGATTTAGTCTAGATTTGAATTATTATAATACACTATGAGCTTATACATAAATAATCACTTGTTCTCCTTAAGATGAGCTATCCTAAGATATTTTTAAATATTTTGTTTGCAGTTGAATTACAAGAAACACATGACAATGTCAGCCTAGCCCAAAAGTTGAAAAGAAAAATTAATCATAAAAGCATTGATCATTTACTTGAAATGGATGTGAACAAATTGAGAGAGTATGCCAAACAACCCACAAATACTAAGAAGAGGACATTGAATAAAAAGTCTAAGGATATAATTGCACAGTTTGAAAATCTTGATACACTTGAGAAAACTCAACTATTATCAATCACACTTCGTAAAGATGAGTTAAAGGAGCCATTGAAACTATTGGGTGTAGATGCAAGTTCAAAAAAGAGAAAATTGGATGAGCTAGGAAAAAATGTTGTTGAAAGTGTCAAGGAAGGTTTGCAATCCATTGGGAAAACATCTAGAGTTACAGATAGGTCCATTTCTAGAAGAGTGATATTGACATCAATTTTAAATAAAAACATGTATCATAAAAGACAGATTTCCTCACTTTCATCTCATCTCGGGTATAGTAGGAAGACAATGTCACATTACTTGAAAAGGAGAAACATTTTGGATGATACTACATTGGAAGGTAATTGGGCACTAATGTGTCAAGCTCATCACTCTGACAAGATTAACGAAATAGTCAGGAACTTAGTTATAACATTTTGGACTGATCATACTCGTCCTTCATCAAATAGGAGAGATGTCATGAAAAAGATGACAAGGCCTAAGGAATATTTTCAGCACACAAAACATTGGCTGGACACCACACAACATGAATTGTATCTCTCATTTTGCAATTCAAATCCTAACGTCAAGATTGGACAAACGATGTTCAAAAGATTGAAACCATATTTTGTAAAGATAAATAAAACTTTTGAGACTTGTTGTTGTCAATATCATGTTGAATTCGATCTCTTCTTTCAAGGGTTTAGAAAGATGATAGAAGAAAGTGGTGGCTCTCAAAATGATTTTCCTAAATGACCAAGCCAATTCATAACATCAATCTTATGTGAAAAGACAATTGATAGTGAGATACATGAAATAAAATGCATAAGAGGCACATGTGAAACATGTGGGGATTTAGCTAAATTTCCTTTTAGGGATGAAGATACTGACATGACAAGGATGGTAAATTGTAAGAGATACAAGTATGTAAAGTTTGAAACAAAAGTCGGGAAAGAATCAACAAGGTTGGAATATGTAGAAGAAGAGATACATGCTGCAACATTTATGGAAAATTTTTGTAAATTGATTCAACCATATATATGACATGTTTTCTTTGCTAAGTGGCAAGCTGAGCAGTTCCAACTACTAGGAGACACTTTTCCACTTGGAACAGTTTTATCTGTTGTTGATTTTGTAGAGAATTACTCTTTTGTTTCTCAAAAAGCACTTCAATCGGAATACTACTATACAGAGCAGGTCACTATCATGGTGCATGTATGTTATCAACATGCACAATTAGATTTGGATGGCATTGAAAGTACAACTCAAGAATGAGTCATAAAGAAAGAATATCACTTTTACATCAGTGATGATAAAGAGCATGACACTCATTTTGTTGAGCACTGTTTTAAAACATATTTTCGATATTTAGAAAATAAAGGCATAAAAATCAAAAGCATTATGTTTGGTCAGATGGATGTGCAGCATAATTCAAGTCAGCAAGACCATTTTATGCACTATGTAGATATCACTGATTCCAAAAGATACCACATATTTGGAGTTTCTTTGAGAGTGGACACGGGAAGGGAGAGCACGATGGTGTAGGAGCTTGTATCAAACGTTCTTTAAGAAAGTATCAATTGGACTATCAGGGATATCGTATAAATAATGCTCATGATGTGGTTGAGTGGTGCAAGAGACACTTTGTAGCTCCAAATCAAGATAGCACATGTGTGTGCATGTGCCAAGAATTAAATCTATCTCATTTTGGATTTATAAAATTAGGATACTTTATATGCATGTTAGATAGCTTAATTCAATATGTGTAATTGCTATGTTAGAATTAAATTGTTTACAAATTTAATAAATACTCTTGATTGTGATATATTACCTATTTTACTTCCCATATTAAAAATAATAAGTTTGTAATGTACATGCAACTTAATTATCTTAAATTTCGTGTGCATATTGAAATTTGTATGAATTACATTCAAATTTAACATTCAACTAAAATTTTTATGAATTACATGTACATATGTCAAATATAAACATCAAATAGTACACATGTACATATTTGTCAAACATAAACATGTAATATATGAGATCGATCAAGAAGTAAGTAATGTAAACATGAAAAAAATATACATGCATGCATCCAACTATGTCAAATGTATAGTCAATCTAGAGATCTATCAATTTAGTATACTACACATGTACATACATACATCAAGGATAAACATGTACATATATGTCAAACATGAACATCAAATATATGAAATCAATCAAGAAGTAAGCAATGTATACATGAAAAAAATATACATGGATGCATGTCCAACTATGTCAAATGTAACATCAGAGATCCCTACATGTGTAACATGTCTAAAAGAGCCTAAGAATCATCATGATGACTCCTAATAGTATGATCGGGCCCTGAGTAGCTATCATGCTGTGAGGGATGTGCAGAACCCTGTATAGACAAAGTGAGATCATACAACTTAATATTCACATCTTTCAAATGTTGATAAAATAATACTCATCTATTTTAAAAATGTAAAGATGTACGTACACAAATTGAATAAATTAAAAACTCACCTGCCCACTTCTGATGTCATCATCGAGTGAGTCCCAATGTCATACACGATCGCTCCCTATAGGAGTAATAAGAGGCATCTCCCCCTAGATAAAAAAAAATGACAAAAATTATATATACATTTATATATAAATTTTGAATCTCCAACAATCAAAGTTTAACTAAATGACATTAAAACAAATTATACCTATGTAGACGGTGGAACCGGAACATGCTCTGACTCCCTCTCCTTGATCCTATCAACCAAGGTATCAATATGCTGCTACGCCTGATCAAAGCTAAACTGAACATCTGCGACATGAGTAGATGACAGTCATCTCTCCAAAGATGAATGCAATGGAGAAACTAGATGTGATGGCATAGAAGCTGACTGATCATCACGTGTTAGCAAATCTAGGTAACCAATCGCACTCATGCCAAACTCAACGTCCTCAAGACCAACATCAGATAACCACTACCCTGCACTCACTAAAGGGTCTGTACACTGTGCCTCTCTCTCAACAGTAATAGACTGGTCCATAGGAGGATCACCATGGGCACTGCTACTATCATGATGTGTGTGATGAGGATCCTATCGCTGAGTGTATCTAACAATATCCACATGATCTCTAACATCTACTATAGGGATACCATGCTCAGCAGCTATAAATGCATATGCATCAATAAGATCCTTGGCCAAACTAGTCATGGTGATGCGTGCCATCTCTCTTGTAAGTCCCTCAAGGCTAGAAAGTGAAGGGATCCCTGCTGCAAAGTACAAGTCATTTGAGCTCCTATTGGAAGATGCTCCACATGATGATCTAGAGCGCCATCGCTACATCAAATACTGGCCAACTTGATCTACAGATATGGATGTCGCAGCTGATGCAATGTGCCCCACACTATCAATCACACCCCGTAGCTGGGTGCTACAAACAACATCATTTTCTACGGAACCCAATGATGGAGCAATAGCTTGTGACCTCTCACCTAGAATAACCATGTGTTGGTCTCGGATGATCAGGTTGGCAAAAAGCATCTCTATTTGCAAGTCTCCCATGCCCCTGCCCCTGATGTGGTGCCAAATCTGTGTAATTAACCTATTTCCCTAATCACACCTCTGCATAGATCTATTGTGTGAAGTATAAGGGGATTTGGTCATTATTTGGGTAACGACCATGGGCAGCTAGAAACCTAGGGTATATCAGTGCAGATATAGCTAGATCTTGACAATTCATAACCTGATATCCCTTCACATATTGTTTCTCTGTGTACGATGGCCAAACTTGGGTTTTAAAAATCTCTTTGGGCACCAGTTTGGCCACCTCCTTGAGAGAAAGACCAGAGCTAACCTCTTGTCTCTTTCTCTCAAGAATAGACTGTACAACATCTGGGGAATATGCACTAGTCCTCTATATGTCATTCCGGATAGCAATTAGGCTATCCAGGATGGACTGACAGGTGTTCCTATAAATAGTGGAGCTGGAGGGACTATCAATAGACTCTTGTAATTTTTGAATTTACTTATTTGTGCGGTCAAATAGGTTCTCAGATTGTTCCCGATCCTGAGGTAGGATAGGTGCATCTGCCATGTGTAATGTCTAGTAATCTAGATGTATAAATGAACTATCAAGATATGTGCACCTGAAATAAATTATATTTATAGTGTCAAATAACTACATGTACACATGCACTAAATCATATTTTTTGAACTTCATTAAATAAAATTAAAGTACACTTCTACCTTATTCAATAAAAATAAAGTGTAAATAACTAGACATTAAATTTGAACACAAATTATAACTGCTTAACTACATTATTCAATCAAAATAAAGTTTTTAAAACTACATTTAAACTCATTAGAGACTTATTATCTAACATGTAGGTCTATGTACCTATGTATAAACATGTACCTATTTATACACATTTAACATGTACCTATGTATACATGTACATGTGTATGCATATATGTACATACTTGTACACATGCATTGAATGCATGCACCTATGTATACATGTAAATTTACATGTATATACATGCATATATACATGTACATAAATGTATATACATGTAAATACGTGCATGTACACATGTACATACATATATGTACATGTGCATGTGCGTGTGTACACATGCATATATGCATGTGTACACACGTGTGTACATGCACATGCACATGTATGTACACGTGTACATACATATGTATGCATTATGACCACACATGCCCATGTATATATGCATGTGCGTGTGTGTATACACATGTATATACATGTGTGTACACATATGCATACATATGTATGTACACGTGTACATACGTGTGCATGTGCATGTACACACATGCATATATGCATGTGTACACACGTACGTGCACATGTATATATGTATGTACATGTGTACATGCATGGGTACATGCATGTACACACATGCATGTATATGTGTATATGCACATGTACATGCATGCATATATGTACATGCATGTACATGTATATACATGCATATATGTACATGTGCATATACACATATACATGCATGTATATACATGTAAATACATGCATATACACATATACATGCATGTATATACATGTAAATACATGCATATACACATATACATGCATATATAAATGTACATACATGTATCTACATGCATATATATGCATGTATATACATGTAAATACATGCATGTATATGTATACATGTACATACATGTAAATACATGCATATACACATATACATGTGTATATACATATACGTGTGTATATACATATAAATACATGCATATACACATATATGTGTGTATATACATATAAATACATGCATATATATATACATGTACATACATTCATATACACATATACATGCATATATACATGTAAATACATGTATATACAATATACATGTACATACATGCATATACACATGTATACATGCATGTATATACATGTATATATGTATCTAAATACATGTATATACATGCATATATATATGTATATGCATGTGAATACATGTACATACATGCATATACACATAGATGCATGTATATACATGTAAATACATGCATACGTACACATATACATGCATCTTTACATGTAAATACATGCATATACACATATAAATGCATATATACACATAAATACATATATATACACATATAAATGCATGTATATACACATAAATACATGTATTTACACATAAATATATGCATATACACATAAATACATGCATATACACATATAGTTACACATAAATACATGCATATACACATGTATATACACATATATACATGTATATATGTTAAAAAATACTAAATACATTAAAAAAATACATAAATATACAAATGTAATATGTATATATACATAAAAAATCAAAAAATACGCACCTGGAAAATGACAGTCGATGAATCGGATGCCCCATAGCTGAAACGTCACTTTCCAAATGATGGAAAGTGGGGTTAAAAACCCCACCAAAACCTAATGCAACAAGTTTTCGAATGAAACCTAGGTTTCATTCGAAACCTTGTTGCATGGAATATTTTATTCCTAGAAAATAGGTTTCGAATGAAACCCAGTTTCATTCGAAACTATGGTGTTTTTGGGTTTCATTCAAAACTTTTTAGTTTCATTCGAAAGTAGCACTTCAGTTTCATTCGAAAGTATGAAGGCATTTTTTGCCTCCGCCACATTTCGGGAAAAATTTCTTCCTCCGAAAAAGTGTAACCCACTATTGTGGGTTGACCCATTGATGTATGTTCTTTGACTCTGATGCCCTGGGATTTGGCACGAGTCTTAGCTTAATTTGCATTTTTCATCATCAACAATTCAAATAATTAGTTCACTTTAAGTTTCATTGTATAATCTCAATGTATCTTTTCTATGTCAAGGACATGGATAACTATTGTAATGCTTTAAAGAAGTAGGTCTGAAAGGTAAACCCACCTAGGCTTAAAGCTCAAAGTGAAGAAGGTTTTTAAACCTTAATAACTTAGTGTTTAAATTTTATTAGATGCATCTGTTGGGAGTGTTAGAGTTATATATCAGATGTTTTTTATTCCTATTTATCATCTACAAGTTTGAGCATCAATGTATATATAGGATCATGAATGTTTATGTCAATTAGCGCACGTGGGTTATTGCAATTGGAGCTATGCGATGTTGAGGTTATACTCTTTGATATGTTATATATTTATAGTTAAGAGTACAGATAGTAATTCATTTATTCATGGAAGTTATCTTGGTGGACTTTACTTTCTAACAATTGGTATCAGAGCGGCAAGTCCTTGAAAAATAAGTTTAATAGCTTAAGGAGATCCATGGTGAATTTAGGAAAGAAAGCCCTCAGTTTGATTGAGTAAATTTTTACAGTTGGAATGAAATGATGAAGACACACCTACTATGTTTAGGACCAGGTTATTGGTTGATTACAAAGAATGATAAGACTATCATTGAAGAGGACAATCTTGAAACATGTACTATGGATGAAAGAGATCTATTCATGTGTAACATACTTGCAAGAGAAGCACTTTTGATGGAACTTTCAGAGATGAACATGCAAAAAGAGTTAGATTACATAATTGGATATGTGCATTTGAAGATATAAGAATGTTGGAAGATGAATCTATTAGAAGTTATATTGGTAGAATGTCAAAAATTATTACAGGCATAAAATCTTGTGGAGGAACAAAGACAAAGAATGAATTGATATGGAAAATTCTAAGGACATTGACTCTTGTATTTAAGTAGAAAACATAGATGATTGAACAAGTCATATCTTTTACAACAAACTTTACAAGAGAGACACTTCTTGGAAGATTGGAAGTAGCAGAAATGAACTTGAGATTATCAGGAGACTTACCTAGAATGGAGACAACATTCAATGCTCTTAGTGTTCACCCTACTTTATCAAGAAGCATCAGTGTGAGTGGAGATTATGTTGGTAGTAGTAGATCTAGAAATGAACAAGAAAAAAAAATTGAAGAAGGTATTGCCTTCCTTGTGAAAAGAGATCCAGATGGTAAGAAAATAATTAAATGTTGGACTTCTCAAGAATATGGTCATTTTTCATTTAAATGTCCTAAGAGAGTTAAAAAGCACAGAAGTAATTTCAAACCTAGAAGATCTCAGGAATGTTATTATGCTAATGATGAAGATTTTGAAGCTAGCATAGAAATAACTTTAAGTGAAAGTGATACTGAGAATAATGATGACATAGGATTTGTAGCAATTAAAGAAGAGAATCCTGAAACTAATGTTAAGGAAGAAAAAGCCTTAGTTTCTCAAGTTGAAAAGAAAACTAATTGGATTATAGATAGTGGCTATTCACATCATATGACTGGAGATATGAAAAAGTTCATAAAGTTGAATGAATATGATGGAGGAGTTGTTAGAGTTGGAAACAATGCACCTTGTTTGATTAAAGGTATAGGATCTATTACTCTTGATGGAAAGACTAATACTGATGATGTTTATTTTGTGGATGGATTGAAACATAATCTTTTGAGTGTTGGATAGTTAGTTGATAAGGGATATCAAGTTTGGTTTACTGAGAAAACTAGTGTGATAAAGGATAAAGATGGAAATCTTATTGGAACTGGATCTAGAACTAGAGGTAATGTATTTCAGTTGAATCCTACTAAGATGACATGTTTGATTAATAAGATTGATGACAGTTGGTTATGGCATAGAAGGTTTTGTCATATAAACTTTGATAACATTGTGAAAGTAAGTACTACACTTGCAGTAAGAGATTTACCTAAAATTATGAAGCCTACTAACATGATTTGAAAGGAATGTGTAATGGCTAAATGAAAGAGAAGTTCTTTTCCCAGTAAAAAGTTTACATCTATAGAGAAGTTGGAGATTGTTCATAAATATTTGAGTGGTCCTACTAGGACTAGAGAATTCTATGGAGAAAGGTATTTTATGATTCTTGTTGATGATTTTACAAGAATGATGTGGATTGCATTTCTTAAAGAAAATCTGAAGCATTTGATAAGTTTAAGGTTGTTAAGAATAAAGTTGAGAATGAATCTAGAATGAATATTAAATGTTTGAGATCTGATAGAGGTGGAGAATTTACTTCTAGAGAGTTTAACACCTTTTGTGAAGAAAATGGCATTAAGAGACAGTATTTAGTCCCTCTAACACCTAAAAAAAATGGCATTGCAGAAAGAAGGAATAGATTAGTGACTACAACAGCAAGAGCTATGTTGTTTGAAAATGATTTGGAAAAGATATTCTGGAGAGACGTAGTGAACACAACAGTGTATACAATGAACAGAGTACAAATCAGAGCAGACATAGACAAGACACCTTATGAATTATGGTTTGGACATGCACCCTCAGTTAAGTATTTTAGAATTTTTGGAAGCAAATGTTATATAAAGAGAGATGATGATATTGGAAAGTTTGATCCTAGAAGTGATGAAGGTATATTTCTTGGATATTCATTGAAAAGAAAAGCATATAGATGTTTCAATAAAAGATCTAAGATTATTGTTGAAAGCGCAAATGTTAAAGTTGATGAAAAGTTTAAAATTTAGGAAAGAATGCTTGATTATGAATCTAATGAAGAAGCTCATCCTAAACCTAACACTGGATCTACTAAATTATTTTATGAAACTGATAGTAATTTATTGAATGAAAGCCACAGTGAAGTTATTGAAGAACCTACATCTATAGGGAGATCTAAGACAGTAACACCTAGCAAGAATTTGTTAAGGAATCATCCTTTTGAATAGATTTTTGGGAGCATCAAAAGAGGAGTTCTAACTCAAAATAAGGCACAAGAATAGTTATGTTTGATTTCTAAAATTGAACCTAAGACTATTAATGAAGCTTGTGAAGATGAAAGTTGGACTAATGCTATGAAAGAAGAACTAGATCAGACTGAAAAGAAAAAGACATAGGAATTGGTCCCTAGAACTAAAGACAAGAATGTTATTGGAACTAAATGGGTATTCAAAAACAAGATGAATGAACAAGGAGAAGTAGTAAGAAACAAAGCAATATTGGTATGTAAGGGTTACTCACAGCAAAAAGGAATTGACTATGAAGAAACCTTTGCACCTGTTGCAAAAATTGAAGCAGTAAGAATGTTTTTGGCTTATGCAAGTTACAAGAAATTCAAAGTATATCAGATGGATGTGAAGTCAACATTTTTGAATGGAGAATTGGAAGAAGAAGTCTACATTGATCAGCCTAAAGGTTTTCCTTTAACTCAAGATGGAGACATGGTATGCAAATTAAAGAAACCTTTATATGGACTTAAATAAGCACCTAGAACTTGGTATGCAAGACTGGATAAGTATTTGTTAAAGTTGGGATTTACATAAGGAATAGTTGATAGCAATCTATACACAAAAGAAATTGAAAATGGTTTGTTAGTTATAGTTATTTTTGTTGATGACATTATCTTTGGAGGAGAAGATGAAGCTAGTGACAAATTTGCTGATGAAATGAAGACTGAATTTGAAATGAGTATGATTGGTGAGATGAAATACTTTTTGGGATTATAGATAACACAAAACAATGATGGTATCTTTGTAAGTCAGACAAAGTATTTGAATGACTTGTTGAAAAGATTTGGAATGGAGAATTGTAAACTAGTTGGAACACCCATGGTGACCAGACATAAGTTATCTAGCACAGATGAGACTCCTGCAGTAGAATAGAAGAAATACAGAACTATGATTGGAGGATTGTAGTATTTGACTCATACAAGACCTGATATAGCACATTCAGTTGGAATTGTAGCAAGATTTCAAGATGAACCTAGAGAATTAGATTATGCAACAGTAAAGAGGATACTGAGATATTTAAGAGGCACAATGGACTATGGACTATGGTATGAAAAATTTGATGATTTTACCCTATGTGCATATACAGATGTTGATTGGGGAGGCTGTTGAAAATGATAAAAGTTATAATTATCTGATAACTGATTCACCCCCCCCTCTCAGTTATCTTGGTGGAATTTACTTTCTAACAATTGGTATCAGAAAAGAAAAGCATAAGAAAAGAACCAGTGGTGGAGCATTTTTCCTTGGAGGAAGATTAGTTTCTTGGCTAAGCAAGAAGAAGAATTGTATCTCACAAAGCAAAACATAAGCATAATATGTAGCAGCAGCAAACAATTGTAACTAGATAATTTGGATGAAGCAAATGCTGAAAGATATTGGAATAGAATTTGTTGAGCCTGTTGTCATACATTGTGACAACACCAAAATAGTTAGTATGTCTAAGAATCCTGTATTACATTCTAAGACAAAGCATATAGAGATTAAGTATCATGTTGTAAGAGAGAAAGTTGCTGAAAAAGAAGTTAGACTTGAGTACATAAGTACAAAGGAGAAAATAGTAGATATATTCACAAAGCCTTTGCCTAAGGATACATTTGAGTATCTGAGAGGTATGCTTGGGGTTACGCTCCAGCCTAATTTTGAGAAGTGATGCAGTTGGTTGCATTTGTCTAGTGGTATATGAGCCTTATTTTTCTTCTTGACAAGATGTTGGTACTTCCTCTATGGGGGAGTATGTGTATCTAAGCTGAGTCATGAGGACTCTAGTAAATGTATTTTTTGAAAAGTGTCTTTTGACATTGATTTTTTGTTGACATAGTGATGAAATTTCTGTCATTGATGTCAATGGGGGAGAACTATACATGAAAAGCAATATGAGACATTTGTTGGAGAGAACTAAATAGGATAACGAAGCAAGATTTGATTGATGAAGAGGATTTGAAGAAGCAGTGTTGCAGTATTGGATTTTTGGAACATTAGATATTTTTCATCTATGTTGCCATCAATGCCAATGGGGGAGATTGTTAGGAATGAATGCTAAATGTTTGGCAGTCATTCTGTAGTAGTTGTTGTTGCATTCATGACTATGATTGTCATTAATGTCAACATAGTGATTTACCAAAGACTTGTAGAGAAGCAGACAGAGTTTGGATTAGCGCACGTGGGTTATTGCAGTTGGAGCTATGTGATGTTGAGGTTATACTCTTTATATGTTATATGTCTATGGTTAAGAGCGCAGACAATAATTCATTTATTCATGAAAGTTATCTTGGTGGACTTTACTTTCTAACAGTGTTGTCATGTAGTCATCACTTGATGTTTTTATTTTGATACCACCAATTTTTTTTAAAATTGTAAGGATTAGTTTGATCTATATATGTTACAAATATGAAATAAAATTTGTACATTTTTAGATCAACAATTATGATAAAAGTGAAAAGCACATGATTGCAAATTTTGAAAGAATCTGAAAAAAATATTTTACCTTAAACTTCCCTAAAATAACATTTGTTTTGTTGGGTGTCTCAAGTAGAAAAATTACCTTGGCACCATTCAACAATTTTCTTTAAATTTTCTATCATGTCACTTGTACATTTATGAACTATTAGTTTAAAGAAAATGGATCTAGAATATTCTTTTGATATTATACTAATTGAATGCCATTTGGGTACCTATACGTTCATGTTGGTGAAGTGCATGCTTTACACATGCTCCTTCTCCATCGTGCTCCCATTTTCCATGTCACTTTCATAGAATTTCCATAGAAACTTAAAATTGCATCTAGCATGTTGCATAGCTAGCTAATTAAAATCTTTAGCAGATTTAAATTGCAATGAATGATAAAGTTGTACACATGTATGTAAGACCATTGAATATAACATTTATCATATTGAAATTAAATAAATTTAAAGATAAGAATGTAAATTTAATAACTTAAAGATAAGAATAAAAATGAATTGAAATATGTGTATTTACCTACACAACCATCAGACCAAATCTAGTGATGTGAAGCCTTTATCCCATGATTCACAAGATCTTTAAAAATTATTACAAAATAATGATCCACATAGCTCATGTAATGAACTCTATCATCACTGATATAGAAATTAACCTCCTTGATGATAATGCAATCATTTTGATCATTACTTTAGATATCCCATCCAAATAAAATGGTGTGTGTCTATAGATCACTTGGACAAATATTACAACTTGCTCAGAATGATAATATTGACCTTGAAGCTCCAATTAAGGGGAAAATGGATAGTTTTCATAAAAATCTAAAATTAAAAGAATACAACCAGGTGGAAAACAATTTTTAGAATCATGAAACTATTTATCTTTCCATCATGCACCATGATAATTTTGGATATGTGGATATATCATAGTATGAAATCTTGATGCAGGAGCATCTTGGGTGTAAGAGAAATCTTGCATCACACAAAAATATTTATAGTTTTGTTTTCAATAAGGGCTATGTTGTGGAGAGATGCTATTTATGGAAACTTACTATTTTTAATAAGTTGGTCATACAATCTCAGAATGTTCTGATTTCATAGGTAGAGGTTCATCTCAGTCATTTTAGCCTACTAGTTGAGTTTCATTGCCATATCATCGGTATTGGTGAAGTTATTGAGGTTTTCTTGGTAAAAAAATTTTGAGCTTAGTTTTGAAGGCCTTAGAGGCTCCGGATCATGATCAACCCCCAATTTACTAGAGCTTCCGCAAGTCAAGTACTATAGATCTTGTCATGGTGTTTCCGAAAAGTGGTTATAATAGAAAAATGGAGCTACGGTTAAAAATTTATGGCCTCCAAAAATTGGGCTACCTAAAAACATATTTTGTATTTCTTTTGAGCTGACCCTATTGTAATAATTGTTAAAATAAAAAAATTCTATGTTTAGTCAGCCTAAAAGGCTAAATTTATGGAACCTTCTCGGGCGGTGGAAATTGCCTATATAAAGAAGGCCCGTAGTCCTATCTTAGGCAATTCGGAGTAGTTCTGGGTACATCTGGGTAATAATTCAAGGCTTTGTCCTACAAAATATTGTAAGGGAAAATACCCATGAGGCTTTGCATATTGTAATTCTAAAATTTGTAATTCCACATTTGTGGAGATAATAAGAAGCCCATTTTTTTGTTCTTGCATATTGCTGTTATTTCTCTATTTTTGTTATGTGTTTGTGGTATTAAGAGGAGCACCCTTCATCAAGTGGTATCAGAGAAGGAGTTCCTGAGTGTGTAAATAGATTTCTGACTATGAGGAAGTTTGCACCAGGACCGTAGGTTAGGGTTTTTGTGTAAATAGATCACCAACTATGAGGCAGTTTGCACCAGGACCGTGGTTAGGGTTTCAACGATAAGAGTGAAAATGCCTCCATGAAGGGAATGTGGTGGAAGAGTTGGTATTGTGACATTGGAGGTTAGAGCACTCTAGAGACAAGTGTGAGCATTGCAAGAAGAGATTTGCAGAGGAATAAATCTTAACGTCAAAGACAAAAGCGAGGATGAAGTCAAAGGAGAAGGAAATTCTGATCAGGAAGGAGAAGTCAAAGTTTTGAATCAAAAAGAAGAAAGACTTTTCTGAGCCATTTCCAAGATCAAGAAAAGACCTAAGATTGAGGCTCCTAAATTTTCAAGGAATCTTAACACAAAGGAGCTGATCGATTGGATCAATGAATGTGAAGAATATTTTGAGTATGAAGATATCGAGGATCTTGATAGGGTCAAGTTTGTGAAGGCTAGACTGAAGAGTCATGTGAAGATCTGGTGACAAGAGATTTAGTTGGAGTGACATAGAAGAGGAAAGGATAAAATCACAAGATGGGATCAAATGGTGGATAAATTAAAGTGAAAGTTCATTCTTGTTGATTATGAGCTTGACCTACTAAATAAAATGCAAAGTTTGAAGCAAGCAGGAAGATCTGTTCAAGAGTATATGGAGGAATTCTATCAAATCCTCATTAGAACAGGCCATGCGGAAGTTGATAAGAAGAAAGTTTTCTATTACCTTAATGGGTTAAGGCCGAGCATTTAGGAGGAGCTGAATCTAGCTCAAAGGAATAGTATTGAAAAGGCATACCAATGTTCCCTAAAAGTAGAGGAAAAGCTAAACAAGAAGTTTGAGAGAAGACAAAATGGAAGAGGTCGTGGTGGAAGATCTGGTGGATAGTCATATGGAGGCCAAAATGAAGATCTGAAAAAGAAGGATGAGGCTAGCAGTAGTCAAAATCAGATAGGAAACAATTCCAATTGTTTCCATGATCAAAATAATAGAGATCAAAGATGAAGAGGAAGAGGAAGAGGACAAGGTTTAGGAAGAGGAGGCTTCTGTGGAACATGTTTTCATTGTGGAGAAGAAGGTCATAGAGCCTTTGAATGTCATGAATGCCAAGGAAGAATAGATAGGAGAACTAAAGGCTAGGCTAGAGTTGCACATGTAGATGAAGATGTCAGATCATCACATTCTAAAGATGCTAAAAGAGGAGAAATTCTAAGTGGTGAGAATGAACCTGAACAAAGGAGGAGCTTGTTTCACACCAGGTGAAAGTGTGAAGGTAAATGTTGTGACATGATTATCAATAGTGGAAGCATTGATAACTTAGTTTCAAAAGAGATGGTGACAAAGTTGAAGCTTGAGAGAGAGAAACACCCACATCCATATCAGATTGCCTAGGTGCAGGATGACCACAAGGTCATGGTCAATGAATAGTGCCTGGTAAAGTTCAAAATTAGAAAATACCATGATGAGGTACTATGTGATATCATACCTATGGATGCATGTCATATGTTGTTGGGTAGACCATGGCAGTTCAACAAGCATGTTGTACATGATGGTCATGCAAATACCTATTCCCTTAAAAAAGATGGAGTGTGACATAAGCTAAAGTCATTAAAGGACACAAAAGAAAAGGTATGTGGTAATGCAAGAATAACTTTTGTTGATGGAAGACAATTCTTAGATGATATGAGGCATTAGCATGTATGTTTTTCTTTAAATCCAAAAGCTGGTAAAGAGGAAGTAGAAGATGTTCCTATAGAAGCTATAGATTTGTTGACTGAGTTTCAAGATATTGTATTCGATAATGTGCCTAATGGATTACCACTAGTCAGGAAGATCAATCATTAGATGGACTTGATCCTAGGAGTGAGTTTTCTGAATAAGGAAGCACACAAAATGACACCTGTAGAAAGTGAGGAGTTGAATAGAAAAGTACATGAGTTGTTGTAGAAAGGATTG
The DNA here is from genome assembly GCA_027943335.1 of Chamaecyparis obtusa. Lineage (NCBI taxonomy): Eukaryota > Viridiplantae > Streptophyta > Pinopsida > Cupressales > Cupressaceae > Chamaecyparis > Chamaecyparis obtusa. The sequence continues at coordinate 651,537 of BSBK01002333.1, forward strand.
ATTCATGAGAGTCTAAGTCCCTATGCTATACCAATAGTATTAGCATGAAAGAAGAATGGAGAATGGAGGATGTGTATAGACTCCAGAGCAATAGACAAGATCACAATCAAGTATAGATTTTTGTTGCTGCAGATGGATGATATTATGGATTGTTTGAGTGGAGTTGTGTATTTCTCAAAGATAGATCCAAAGAGTGGATATCACCAGATTCGGAGTAGAGAAGGAGATGAATGGAAGATTTCTTTCAAGACAAAGGAAGGACTATATGAGTGGTTAGTCATGCCTTTTGGGCTAACCAATGCATGGAGCACTTTCATGCGGCTCATGAATGAGGTTCTGAAAGAATTTCTGGGTAAGTTTGTCATTGTTTACATAGATGATATTTTGATCTTCAGTAAGATATTGGAAGAGCATATAATTCATATTTGTAGGGTATTTGAGAAGCTGAGAGAAGAGAAATTGCTGATTAATTTGAGGAAGTGTAGTTTTGTGAAGGAGTTAGTGTATTTGGTATTTGTAGTTTCAGTAGAAGGTCTAAAAATGGACCTAGAGAAAGTACAGGCTATCCTGGAATGGCCTACTCCAAGGAGTGCTACTGAGGTAAGATCTTTTCATGGTTTGGCTAGCTTTTATAGAAAGTTTATCATAAATTTTAGCAGTATTTGTGGACCCTTGACTGCAACAATGAGAGGGTATAGAAAAGATTTTAAGTGGACTAATGGGGTAGAAAAGAGTTTTCAATTGTTGAAATAGAAAGTTACAGAATAACCTATTTTAGCACTTCCAGATTTTAATATGGTGTTTCAAGTAGATTGTGATGCTAGTGGTACTACAATAGGAGTTGTTATGAGCCAAGAAGGTAAACTTGTTGCTTATTTCAGTGAGAAATTAAATGATACCAAGAGGAAACATTATGTTTATGATTAGGAATTTTATGCTATAGTTTAGGCATTAAAGAAGTGGAGACGCTATCTGCTTCCTAAGGAGTTTGTTTTGTATACTGATCATCAAGCTTTGCAATATTTCAATAGTCCAGGAAAGTTGAATCAAAGGCATTTGAAATGGGTTGAGGTTTTGCAGAGTTACATATTTGTTTTGAAATACACGAGTGGAAAGTCTAACAGGTTTGCTGATGCGCTTAGCAGAAGGAAAATTTTATTGATAGAGATGTAGATTGAGGAGGTTGGGTTCAAGGAACTCAAGAGTTTGTATCCAGAGCATCTTAATTTTGGTGAAGCTTGGAAAGCTTGTAGAGAACCTATTAATCTAGACCGAACGAAGTGGGTGGATTTCATCATCCAACATGAAATGCTATTTAGAGGGAGTCAGTTGTGCATTCCACGAAGTTATATGAGGGAGAATCTCATCAAGGAGAAGCATAGCAGTGGATTGGATGGACATTCTGGTTGTGATAAAACCCTTGCTTTGGTTAGTGAGAACTATTATTGGCCATAGTTGCAGCAAGATGTTAAGAAATTTGTACAAGCTTTAGCCTATGTCAGATGGTGAAAGGAGTAAAGTAGAATATAGGATTGTATTAGTCATTACCTATACTAGAAAAGCCTTGGGAGGATATCAGGATGGATTTTGTTCTTGGTTTACCGAGTACACAATGGGGACATGATTCAATTTTTGTGGTAGTTGATAGATTTTCAAAGATGGCACATTTTATTCCCTGTAAGAAGACTAATGATGATGTTCATATAGAAGAATTGTTTTTCAGAGAAGTGGTGAGACTACATGGTTTTCCAAAGAGCATAGTTTCAGATCAGGACACTAAGTTTGTTGGATATTTTTGGTGTACATTGTGGAAGAAGTTCAAGATAGATTTGAAGTTCAATTCATTACATCATCTATAGACTAATGGACAAACAAAGGTTGTGAATAGGAGTTTGGGGAATTTTCTGAGATGTTTGGTTGGGGATAAGCCAACAGGATGTGATTTGATTTTACCACAGGTAGAATTTGCATATAATAATTCTATTAACAGGAGCACTGGTAAATCACGATTCTAGATTATATATGGAAGTAGTCCCAGAAATGCATCTGAGTTGAGGAAGATAGATAAAGGAGAAATAAGTACTATTGAAGCTGAGGATTTTGCAGAACATTTGAAGAACATCCATGAGGAGGTGAGGAAGCTCATTACTAAGATGAATGCATAGTCTAAGGCTAAGGCAAATGAGAAAAGAAGGCATAAGGAATTTCAGGTTGGAGATGAAGTCATGGTTCATTTGTGGAAAGAGTGATTTTTAGTTAGTAAATATAACAAGCTAAAAATGAAGAAGTTTGGGCCATGTAAGATACTGAAGAAGCATGATTCAGGAAATGCCTATGAGGTAGAATTTCCTAGTGAACTAAATATTTCACCAGTGTTTAACATTTCAGACTTGACAGAGTATCATGAAGGAGGTTTTGAAGATGAGATCACAATGACACAGTGAAGTATTCCAGCAAATAGTTCAGATACCAAAGAGATTGAGGACATACTAGATAGTCATGTTGGTAGAAGCACAAGGAATAGGACATATGAAGAATATCTAGTCAAATAGAAAGGATGACCTATTGAAGATTCATCATGGCTGATGAAGGAGGAGGTTAACCATCTTGGTTTCCCTCTTCACACCTGAGTCGTGATAAGGGCACTTCTCAGATTACCCCAGGTGTCTGATGTAGGAGCATCCTAGGTGTAAGAGCAATCTTGCATCGCACAAAAATATTTCTGGTTTTGTTTTCAATAAGGGCTATCTTGTGCAGAGGTTCTATTTATGGAAAATTACTATTTTTAGTAAGTTGGTCATACGATCTCAGAATGTTCTGATTTCACAGGTGGAGGTTCAAATCAGTCATTTCAACCTACTAGTTGAGTTTCATTACCATGTCATTAGTATTGGTGAAGTTATTAAGGTTTTTTGGGTATGAAATATTTGAGCTCAGTTTTGAAGGTCTTAGAGGCTCCAGATCGTGATTGAGCCCCAACTCATTGGAGCTTGTGCAAGTCAGGCACTATAGATCTTGTCATGAGATTTTTGAAAAGTGGCTACAATAGAAAAATGGAGCTATGATTAAAAAGTTATGGCCTCTAGAAGTTGGGCTACCTAAAAACATATTTTGTATTTTTTTTGAGCCGACCCTATTGTAATAATTGTAAAAATAAAATAATTCTATGTTTAGTCGGCGTAAAAGGCTAAATTTTTGGAATCTTCTCAGGCGGTGGAAATTGCCTATATAAAGAAGGCTCGTAGTGCTATCTTAGGCAGTTTAGATCAGTTTTGGGTAGATCTAGGTAGTAATTTGAGGCTTTGTCCTACAAAATATTGTAAGGGAAAATTCTCATGTGGTTTTGCATATTGTAATTCTAAAATTTGTAATTCTACAATTGTGGAGATAATAAGAAGCCCATTTTCTATTCTTGCATATTGTTGTTATTTCTCTATTTCTGTTATGTCTTTGTGGTATTAAGGGGAGCACCCTTCATTAAATCTAGTCATAAAATTAAGGTAGGGCAATTCACTCTCCTTTAATGCAATTTTTTAGGATTCATCTCCTGTCTTAGTTAGGCATGTCTCATATTCAGATCTCTTCCACAAAACTAGTGTTAAAATATCAATATTCTCAATTTGCAGTGGAAATTCATACAAATCTCCACAATCATTGCATGTATTTTTTATACATTGTGATTTGAACTCATCTAAATCATATTATTTATCACATAAAATAGAGTTCACAAATTGTGTCGTACTTCTAGGGATAACCATTTATGGATTAAGTGCTACCATAATATTATTATATGATTGTAAGTATAGATGAAATTCAACATGATTTCGACAGAAGCAAGTTTCACATACTTTATTTATGTGTACAAAGAAAGGACACAACTTCTGAAACATTCTTTGACATATTTTCACATCTAAAAACTCTTTCTTGAATTCTTGAAATAGTTCACTTTATTTTATATCGATAAAATGTTTTGGATGTTCATATTTCATACTCATCTCTTCATCTTTCATCTATATAGTATCCCTTCTATTGGAAGAAACATGGGAGAAAGTAGTCCAATATTCAATGATCTATCTTTTAACATCTTCAAAAAATTTATCTTTTCGAGGAAGTCTAAAAATATTTACCCAATTCTTTTCAATGTTTTCACTTAACATATTTCTCCTCTTGATATATCTTTGAATAGTTCTATATACTTGCATTAAATTATAAATTTCACAAACATGTTTTCTCCATGTCAACTGCCCTACTAGATATTGTAGTTATCAATGCTCTACGTGAAACACTTAAATCATCTCTTCAAGTAATGTTATTAATGTTTCTTAATGCATCTTGCAAATTTTTAACTATTGTTTGATTAACATTATCTACAATGTTTTTCCTATTGTCAACACCCAATAAATCCAAAAAATGAGTCATCTTTCTTTTCCTGAATAAGCTGACAAATAATTGTGCTCTTCCAAACATTCTTTTATTTTCAAAATATTCATCACAAATTTTTTTGCAATGTAATTTAATTATGCTTGTAGATACCCTGTATTCAAATGAAACTTGACTGAAAAGTGTGTCCTTATTCATCTCCATCAAATTTCCCATGTCAGATGATATGTTTCCACATTTACAACTACCAATTTGTTCCCCTGCTTGAATTACATCTTCTTGAATATCAATAGGTTCTTCCTGAACTTCAACATGTTAATCTTCATTACATTTTGTATGAACTTTTTGTTAGAGTTTTAGGTGACTCTACAACACCCCCAAGATCAAATGCAAGACCAAGATAACTTCCACAAGAGATTGGCAAGACAATTGCATTAAAATGCAAGAATGATATTATTGATCATGGACATGATTAAAATGTACATAATAGGCCTCCTTATATAGGAAAGGAGATAAGAGACAATGATAAGGAGCTGATAAGCTATCACCTATGCTAGGTGTAATCACATGTCCACCAAATGTGGATCATCCTCCTTTATGCAATGAAGTATGTGCATTGGATTAGTATGATAATGTGATAAGAGCACAAAAGGTGGATCTCACACACAAAGAGGTATGCGATGACAACTATCACACCTAAAGTGGAAATTCTCCTACACCATGTGCTTGAATGAGGTGCACACTCCTAGGTGTCTCAATCACTAACTACTATGCAATGCATTAACCTAAGTAAGATTAAGTAGTGTAATTAGGAATAATTAATTACACCAACACTTTTACTTTCTCATCTCTTATTCAATCATATTTTCTTGTTCAGTTCCTTTTATTCTGCATTGAATTGAAAAATTCAATTCACCTACATACATAAAACCATATACCCAATAAAAAATTATATAAACTGAATACAAGTAAAATGGCATCACCTCAATTCAAATGTAAATATGTGTGTCGATAGATGTGTGGGGGAAATATGAGATCTACTCCCAAATCCAAATCCCCAAAGGAGAGATCCAATTTGATCAACCAAGAGGTTAATGCACAATCGAATCAATCTATGAAGAATATGAAGAAGAGAGAAGAACCCAATATTTTCTGATAAAGGAGTTATGCTTGAAATTTGAAATAATTGAAATACAAATACTAACCTCAAATTAGGGAAAATCTAGAAAATGCCAATTTTTGATGTTTGTGTGTACTTTCAGGCACCTGTTTTAGACTAGAAATGTCAAGACAAAAAAAACCCAAAAATCTTTTATCTTTCTGATAGCAGGTAGTCTTTGACCCACATAAAAGGTCAAAGGCTAGATTCTTTATTTGAAGGTTGATTCTGACTTTCTTCGCAGATCTTAGAATTTTTTCAAAAAGGGTATCCAAATCTGCTCTCATATCCAAAATTCTGCACCTGTACCTACAAGAAAATGGGGGTTTTGTTTTAATGGGGATTTGCCTTGGTGAAACCCCAATTTAAGAATTAACCTTGAAATTGAACTGAAATGTAGTATGCATAAATAAAGCAATTAAAACAATTCACCTCACTTATGTTGAAGTCCTTGTAGAGTATTCAAATCCTCAAATCCACAAGTAGAAATGCTTCAATGAATGTAGGATGTCTCCAATCAATGACATTTGATCTTCAACACCAATCTTGAATTAATCTTTGTATATCAGGAGGCTTGGATGAATGTAGAAGGATGGATATTCAAGGGGGCTCCAAAGAGATTGAATCCTTTAATGGCTAGCAGTGGATCTCCTTGATGGATGAATGCTTGAACACTTGAATGCTTGAAGGCTTGCTTGAATTCACTTACTTTCACTTGAGAGATTGCTCATGAAATTTCTTGAGAGATGATTGTGAATAATGGATGTTCTCACAAAACTTGATGGAGAAAATGAGAAAGGAAGGCTTCTTTTTATAGTGAACTAGGGCACAATCCTCTGGAGGCACCACCTTGGAGAATTAAATCCTAATTAGGTCCTAACCTCTAGAGAGAGAAATAAAAGGGTGTGATTACCTCCCCCAATAAGAGCTTATATCCCATTGTGAACCACACAAGAAAAATGGTGCAACTAGAAAGGTGGAATTGAACCACCTAGTGAATGTGGCTACTCACTAGTCAACCCATCAAGGATTCACCCTTAGGAATATTCTATTCCATAAGAATAAAACCAAAAAACTAAAAAGATCCATTCTTAAGGACACCTCCGACCTTAAGGGATCAAAATATATGTATATTTGAAACTATAGGGATCAAGAGATCCTAAAATATAAATCCATGCTTTAAGGATTAGTTACTAATCTAAAAGGGGAGAGAAAAGTATCTTGAAAAATAATATGTGTGCATCAAAAAGTGCATGTGTGCAATAAGTGAGTAGAGCATATGCCCCCACGTTAAAGTCATTGCGAACACTTTAATAGGAGAAATGGCTTTAATGGAAACATAAACAACTCCAGTGATTACATTTCCACATCGAGATGCCCCCAGATGAAGAAAAATCAAGGGAAATATCATAGAAACATATAGAGAACACAAAAGGGATCTACCTATCATGGGGTAATATGATCATAAGATAATATATATATGATATTATTGCAAATGAATTGACATCATTCCCCAAAGAAAGTAGAACTATAATCACAAAGGAGGAAAGATCACATAAGATATGCGAAGGAGAATCTTTTCGGACCATGACATGGAGACCAAAAAGAATTAGTGGTACCATATCTTGAATCCAAGTAGAATACACAAGGAAACATTTACGAACAATAGCACAATTACAAAATAACATTGAATAACACATAGAAGAATAGAGATACATATAGAATAATTTGAACAATAGTTTTGATTCCTTCATCACCTTGTACCAATTGAGTAACAAGGATTGTATAAAAGAATCTATCAACATTTAGCAAACACATTACGGGAGAAGCACAATACAAGAGGCAAACACACAACAAAGCTACCACAAATGACAATCTAATCAAGTGTGCCTCCTACTCTCCCCATCTCATTGTATATCATTTAGGGAAGGTGGGTAACTCGCAAGAGGGACTATATTCAACATAGTAGGAATGATAGCCAATTCCAAACAAGGATCCTCTTGAGAATCATAATGTTCGACACTAGGTGTAAGAGTTAATTGTGATGAAAGCATATTAGGTAAATCAATGTTAATGTCAATAGTCTCATATTCATCATTAACATCATCAGTATCATCAAGAGTATCTTCTTCATCTAAATTAATCAAAATAGGATCTAAGATATGAATAGAATCATCATAGTCATGCATCTTAACATCATTATTAGTAACAACTTCTTCTAACACATCATGCATAGATTTATCTGAAGAAGGTAGAGATTTTTGAAGGATAGAATTATGAGCTTTAGCATGAGCATGATTATTTTTATGAAATTCATTAGTAGATCGATTACATTTTGATTTATTTTAAATAGGTTGAGAACTAGGAGGAACAATCATAGGACCCTTCATAGGTTCTTTAGGAAGATCAATAGGATCAGTAACCATAGGAGGAACAATCACAGGATCTTTGATAGGTTCAATAGAAGGAACTTGATTAATAGAACTAGAAGCCATAGTTAAAGGAGGTATAGAAGGTGTAGGCAAAAGACCATGATTAAGATCCATAGGAGGTAGGCTTAATTCAAGAATCTTGTGATGTTTATAGGCTTGATATGAATGGAAAAGATTATCAAGTCGAGGAGGACATGAATTAGGTAATGAAGGCCAAAAGAAATCAAGAGTAGCACAATCTCTAGGCCTATAAGGTTGATATAAACTATGATTAATCATCTTCACTTCTTCATCATGAATGAATTTAAGACACTTATGGATAGGTGAATCAATAGCATGCATGGCATTCAACCAAGGAAAACTTAGCTTAACTTGAAATTGATCAGAAGTAGGAACCACAACAAAGGTAGTGTTCACAATTTTTCCACAAAGTTCAACTAATAAAATAATAGAACCAAATGATGGATAAAGAAAACCATTACAAGTTTGAATCCACACATCTGATGTATCATAAGATTCACGTTGTAAGCTTTTCATAAAAATATTTTCTTCAATAATAACATTGACTAAGGATGTAGTATCAACAAGACAACCATGAGTAGGTATCTAAGAAATCCTAGTAGGAATGTAAAGGGGACCATCAAGAGATTTAATAGTCTCAAAGTCATCAAAGGTAATCAAAAGTTCCTGAGTTCTTTTATTCTTAGGTTGTTGTCAAGGTTTAGGTTGAGTTTTCAGTTTAGGTTTAGGTTTTGGTTTAGGTTGAATGTGAGGTTGAGGTGAAGGTTGAGGTGGAGATACAAATTGACCAACATGCTCTACTTGATTAACAACATGATTGAGACCATCCATCTTTGAATCATACATAATTTCCATAGCAGATGGTTGAGCAATGGTATTAGTATCATGCATAGGTAAAGGATTCATATAGATTTGAAGGTTTTGATTAGGAGGAGGACATATTTGTTCCCACTACCATCAAGATTATCAATAGATAAGGCATTTGAGTCAATTAAGTCTTGAACCTTATGTTTTAAAGAATAACATTTCTCAGTATCATGACCATTCTGACGATGATATTGACAAAAATCATTTTGATCAAAAGACTTAGATGCAATCATAGTAGGTAAAGGAGGTCAAATAGGAGGTAAAGTAATCATATTAGTAGTTATCAACCTATTCATAATAGCATGTAAAGATTCAGAAAGAGGAGTAAACATATGATTTAATCAAAAAGTAGTGGATGCAGAAGTGGCATTGTGAGATGCAATAGCAACTTGATCAACGACTGCATTTGCTTATTTTTTTATCTTGACATAGTTGTTGAATTTTTAAAATTTTTTTGGATTAGGAGTAACATCACTCTTATCAACTAGAGAATAGGATCCATTGGAGTGTTTCTCTCAAATTGACTCACTTGTAATTGATAATGATGAAGCACAACACAAAGTTGTTGAAAAGAGGTAAATTCAATAAGAAGAATCTTATCTCTAATATCCTTTTGCAAATTTGAAATAAACATACATTGAATATCACTATCAAGAATAGGATAGGAAATCTGAGCATGCAAATGCTTAAATCTACCAATAAATTAAGTCAATTTTTCTTCAGCACTTTGTTTACAATGTATCAAATCAGTCAAAGACACTTGCGGGCCAATGTTGTTTTGAAATTGTTGAATAAAGGCATTAGCAAGTTGTGGAAAGGAATCAATAGAATAAGGAGGCAAGGAACAATACCATTGTAAGGCCTTGTCACAAAAGGTTCGAGAAAATAGTTTCGCTAAAGTCCTATGGTCATGAGCATAATCACTACAAAGGATTTTGAATGTTTTAACATGATGAACATGATCTCTTTTTCCATTAAAATTCTCAAGATGAGGCATCTCACCTTGCTGAGGAACAAGAGTATGAATAATGTCTCAGGACAAGGGACTTCCCATGTCACATGTAGGAATACTAAACTTGTTTTGATTTAAGGAAGCAATTTTTTATTGTAAGGATGACATAGTTTGAGCCAAACTGATGATTGTTGAATCATTAGAGGAAATAGGAAGAGTAGAAACTTTAGACACACTAGGTAAAGTGTAAGAAGTTGCAAGAATAGAAGACACTACTAGAGGAACACTAGGAACTATAGTTGGAAGTAGATTGGAATAAGTAAAATGAACATTATGATGTGAAGGTTGTGATGTAGGAAGGGACACAGGAGGAACACTCATAGGAATAGAGGGAACCGTCACAGTCACCAAAGAAGGAGTATAGGTAGGAATACTAGGTAAAGAATTAAAAGGAGGTTCAACACTAGTGATAGGAGGACTTGACCCTAAATATTGAGCTTCTTGAGCTAAATATTTAACATTTGATTGCAAAAGGTGAGTAATACCATGCAAGAGGTTAACACCTTGATCACTATCATGGAGGACTTTCTTAAGAGCCTCTATAGCTTGAATGGAATCTTGATTATTATTCTCTTGAATAAGCCAATTACCCATTTTATCAGGTTTACTTGAAATTTTTTGGACTTGTTTAGGAGGAAATCTTAAAGCGTCATCCTCGTCATCAGATGAGTGAGAAGAGTTTTGCTCCATTGTAGGATTAGAATCATAAAGAATCAAGTTATCATCTAGAATTCTAAGGAAAGGAGAGGAAGATTTAGGATCAAAGGCACCCATGAGTCTATGACTTCTTCTAACCAGAATGTTATAAGTAGGACTAGTAGTAGTAAAGCTCATAAACCAATGTAATGTAAATGAACTAAACTAATAACACATAAATCATGAATATTTTTGTATTTTTTAAATATAATTAGCATGCAAGAGAAATCTAATACCAACAAGATAAAGGAAATCTCACACCACAAAATACAATATGGCATCCAATTCCACAAAAGAAAAGAGAGTAAGTATGTTGGGTTCACCCAAATGAATAGAAGTAAAATGGCATCACCTCTATTCAAATGTAGATATGTGTGTAGATAGATGTATGGGGTAAATATGAGATCTACTCCCAAATCCAAATTTCCAAGGAGAGATCCAATTTGATCAACCAAGAGATTAATGCACAATCGAATCAATCTATGAAGAATATGAAGGAGAGAGAAACACCCAATATTTTCCTATAAAGGAGTTATGCTTGAAATTTGAAATAATTGAAATACAAATACTAACCTCAAACTAGGGAAAATTTGGAAAATGCTAATTTTGGATGTCTATGTGTACTTTCAGGCAATTCTATAACCTGTTTCAGACTGGAAATGCTGAGACAAAGAAAACCCAGAAATCTTTTATCTTTTTGACAGCAGGTAGTCTTTGACCCTCATAAAAGGTCAAAGGCTAGATTCTTTATTTGAAGGTCGATTCTAAATTTGTTTGTAGATCTCAAAAGTTTGCCAAAAAGGGTATCCAAATCCACTCTCACATCTAAAATTCAGCACCTGTACCTATAAGAAAATGGGGGTTTTGTTTTAATGGGGGGTTTGCCTTGGTCAAACCTCAATTTATGAATTAATCTTGAAATTGGATTGAAATGTAGTATGCATAAACAAAGAAATTGAAACAATTCACCTCGCTTATGTTGAAGTACTTATATAGGATTTGAATCCTCAAATCCACAAGTAGGAATGCTTCAATGAATGTAGGATGTCTCCAATCAATGGCATTTGATCTTCAACACCAATCTTGATCTTTGCATATGAGGAGGCTTGGATGTATGTAGAAGGATGGATCTTCAAGGGGGCTCCAAAGAGATTGAATCCTTCAATGGCTAACAATGGATCTCCTTGATGGATGAATGCTTGAACACTTGAATGCTTGAAGGCTTGCTTGAATTCACTTGCTTGCACTTGAGAGCTTGCTCATGAAATTGCTTGAGAGATGATTGTGAATAATGGATGTTCTCACAAAATTTGATGGAGAAAATGAGAGAGGAAGGCTTCCTTTTATAGTGAACTAGGGTACAATCCTCTAGAGAGGCCACCTTGGAAAATTAAATCCCAATTAGGTCCTAACCTTTATAAAATATACCTAGATTAAATGCAATTTAAGGATTTACCATTCCAAAATCTAAAATGGCCGACTTGGAGGCAGGAAAACACATATCCCCAAAACCCGACACCTGGAAATCAAGGAAAATTAAAATCTAGACCAAGGGGGTCAAGGATGACATTGGAACTGACTAGGTTAGGTTTGAGGTCGATCCTGACCTAGTCAGGATCAAGGTTGACTTTGACCTTATGGTCAAAAACCTCAGGATCTTGTCCTAGAGTGCTAGAAAATGGAGATATGAAGTGAAAATCAGGTGTAGAGGAAAGCAGAATAGGGGGAAAAAGCCAGATACATGCAAAGACTTGATCAAGGTGCTTAACATGACCCCAGACCACTTACTCGGAGGGCTAAATGCTCTTATCATGGAAGTGCTTCCAATTTAAGATGATACATAAACAATATTTATAAGTTCATAAATCAAGTACTAATTGAACAAATTTTGAATTAATAAACCAAATAAAAAATGCTTTAAGTTAAAAAACAATATAAGAACATTCTTTAATTTAAAAAACTAAAGAAAACAATGCTTTAATTTTTAAAAAAAATTAATGTTTCATTTTAAAAAATTAAATAAAATAAAACAAGGAAAAAATAAAGTATACAAATATCTTACAAGAAAAAACATACCTTCTTTATGATTTTCCTTCACAATTGCCTTTCAAACGCAAAAATAACACAATAAAGAACTTCCAATAAATGATTTTATTTAATAAATCACTTATTATTTCATAAGTATTAAACATTTTTTTTAATTTTCTAATTCAAAAAATATTTTTTTATATGAGGTTTAAGGGATTCAGTCACTCACACGACCATGTTTGGCTAGTTGTAGTTTTGACCGAACCAGGTCTGGCTAAAACTGCCTATGTGGCATCCCATGTGGCAGCCAAACAAGCAAAAATTAAAAATTTATAGCTTTTCTCAATTCTACAAATCATTTCTCCATCAAAACTCAACTTTCTTCAAAAAATAAAAATACCCTTTTATAGAGCTCGGAGTCAAGATTATTGTCATATAAATTTTATAATATTTTGATTAGAGATAATATATTATAATTTCAAAATACTGTAAGTAGGTATTTTAACATTCGAGAAGATGTTGCTTCAAAAAAAAAGAAAAAAATAGTAAATCATAACAAAAAAAATTAAAATTTATATTTAACACTAGAGGAGAGAGTCCTCTCCAAGAAGATGTAATATGATTTTTGAATGGTGTAGATTTGATAGGGAAAATTTGGTAGGAGACAAAAACTATCAATCTCAGATAAGTTTGACTTTGAGTAGTCATAATGGAGAAAATATACACCGAAAATTAATCTTTTTTTTTATGCACTATATATACATGCCATCTATAACATATTTTTAAATCAGAGGAAAAAAAGATTATTTGGATATACGTTTTTGGCAGGAACTAGACTCGAGTTTTTTAGCGTTTTGTAGTAATTAAAAAATGGACTTCAAGAATTAAAAAAATAAATCAATTCTTGTTCAATTTTTTAAAAAAAAATTATAAACATAAACTTCATCTAATTTTACACATTTCATTAGTTTACCTCATCTTCAAATTCTAAACACAAATGTAACTTTTATGTCGTTAAAGTTGAACAATTTGCATGCTATTGACCTTTTCCTTTATAAAAGTATGACATGGGTTTGTACTTTTACCCTGGTATGTATTAATGATCTAATTACTTATGATCAAGTTGTGATCTATAGCTTAATAGTTGAAAATTTGCAATCTTCAAATGATTCCCTTTACTCATGAATATAGAACATTGAAACTTTTCTTCTATGAAGTATTGACACTATGATTCTACTAAAAATATTGTGAGTGTATATATAAAAGTATGGTAGGAATGTCAATACATGAAACCCAATACTATGCTCAATTCATTATAATGTCATGGTATGGTACAGTGAGCACAAATATGTGTGTGCATTATTGCTACTTTAAGGTATTTTGTAAGTTAGTTTTGAAAGCATTGAAATAAGGGAATGTTAGATTTTCACTTTGATTATGATAGAGATATGAACTGATGCTTTCATGTTTTTCCTATGAATGCAAGAAATGGAATGACACATCATAAAAGAGGGGAAATATTATCACAGAGAGGTAATCTATTCTTGTAAAACTATAGGTTAGTAATGAAATTCACACACTCACTTAGAATTTGTTTGTGAGATGACTACTTGATGCTTGTCCATGCTTACTTTTTAGTTTTCTTGATTCAAAAGTGTACTTACACTACGTTTACAAAATTAATTTTTTTGAATATGTTTGTTATTGCTTCTAAAATGTTTACAAAAATTAAGAATAAAATGAATTATGAATTGCTCACACTAGTTGTAAATTTTTGCAAGGAATGTTAACTTACATGATCCTAAATGGTTGTTAATGAAGGTATTTATCATGTGATTCATGCATCTTAATAATTTTGATACTATAAGAAATGTTATGAATGAAACATCGAGGATGATATATTTTTCTAAGGGGGGGAGGATGCCACAACCCTCTTTCACAAATTTTGCAAACTAACTGGCACTCCTTTACTAGTGCCAATTTTATAGATTATGAAGGAAATGGGAACTCATTGTTAAAATTCATTTTAGAGGTAGTTAAAAAATAAAATTTCAAAATTACTTATCTTTATTCCATCGTCGTGGGCTGAAATTTAGGGCATGAGTTATGTTTAATTGGTTTTCCAAATTTGGTAGGAATTTTTTGGGGATAACTACTAGATTAGTCAATCATGGAAGGGGGGCCAAAATAAAACTCATAAGGAATATGTAGTAATGGTGAAATAAACACATCTCTTCATAAATCAGGATGGGTAGTCATTAATTTAGAAAAATAAACTTGAAAATTAGGATCTACAAACTGGAGAGGTGATAGAAAGAGTAGAAGAGGCTAGTAAAGAAGAGAGGGGTGTTCTTACAATAAAAAATACTTTAGTGCTTGATGGTTCATCTAGAAATCTATGGACATGAATCTTATTGTTGGACAAGATTCTACTTCGACCAAACATTAGAATTTAATCGATTTAGAGAAGAACTAAAATGTGTCTCATTTTAACTAGCGAGTCTTCAACAATGACCAATCCATTCATTTTCATTTGAATATTTTCATTCAATATTCTTCTTCCATGTGGATTTTGGGGTTCCATTGAGATTCAGTTATATATTTTTGAAAATATTTTTTCTATATACAAACTCAATCTAGAATGAAATCTATTGTTTTGCCAAGGAAATTCCCTTTGATCTACAAAGAAATTCCTTCATGAAAGAATCTATGACCACCTATTCACACAAACCATAAAGCAAGATAATATTGTGGGAGTGCATTTCCACCCCACCACAAAGCAATTATGCTTCCCCAAAATCTTTCCTAACCTGAAAGATACCCAACCCAGCTAGCTAGAGGAAAACTAATCAAGTAAAACTAATATGAGTAATGGAATTGTTCAAGGCAACATACATACTTCAAATGTTATAATTAACAACATAAAGCTCAAGCATTTTTATGAAACATAGGATTTAAAAACATCCTAACAATCAGTATAAACATCTAAAATTCCCAGTTCTAACGTATTTTAAACACTCAAAAATAGCTCAAGAAATACAACCAAACATTTAGTATATTTTTTAGAATCAAATTCTCAAAACATCATGAATTCCTATGTCATAAATAAAAACATAATTAAACCAAATAAATAATAATTCTATAATAGGCACATTCCTTTCTTATCCAGAAAACTTCAATTTTCATCTTTCATAGTTGTGTTTACAAGTAGGGGCTAGTTCACACAATCTTTACATTATAGGTTGGTAATATGCTTCAATTTTGAAATCCAGTTGTACAAAAACAAAAGAAAAGAATCATTGACTATATAAGCACACATTAAATTCAATATAAGTAATCTTGAAAATATCTTTCAACCACATTGTTATTACAAGAATTATAACCTCAAAATTAACCTTTCATGTAAAATGTAAGCATATCCCAAGACTTGGTAATTGGTAATCTAATAGAATGACTAAATTCATTTATTTATTCAAACATGATTCCTATTCCCATAAGAAATGGCAAAATTCATCTTCGACACCAAGACATAGCTCATTATCGATAATTTATTTATTATGTTTGAATTGAAATCCAACACTTATCAACTATATTTGTAATATTTCAACCATCTCGATGTTCTAATATGCCATGATGACATATAAATTGAGATCAAGCTCAAACTAAACTCTTCTTCTAGTGTTCTTGGTAAAATGTATACATTTCTTCTTTTAAACAATGACTTTCCTTATAAACAAATTATGTGGGTAATTACACTAAGATGGTATGCAAAAAGGGCATATAAGTGGCCACTTTTGTTTTTTTTTCTAAAATCAGGTAAACCCAAACTTCAAAGATAAATTGGAGGGTCTTACACTCAAAATTAGAAGATATGTAAAGAATAATAATTGTATAAATCTGAATCTAGTTTCTAAATGACGTAAGAGCAAGGTAGATACAAGCAGAATCAAGCATAATTGACTCCACTTGAATCCATAAACAAGCCCTACTCGGAGTTACACAATGGAAGAAATATAATATCACATGAAATCCATGAAATTTCAATGGATATGAGACAATCAACTGGCAACAACAACATAGAATTATATTATTTCTTTCAACATGTCCGGCTGTGAGGCCTTCTGGGTTTCGGCCTTATACAAAGAGAATTATGAAATCAGAATCATAGCTTGCATCCTATCTTTGTCTCCAATGATATATCTTGATAATTATCCCTCTTTGATCTCCTTTATGCTCTACTACATCAATATAGACTCTTTATATAGCCAGCCAAGCCACAGGTCAGCCAGTCAGGCATTTACTTACATTCTAGGTCCAGTCTAGAAGATTTAAACCAAAACTAGTGCTAGAATTAATATAAATTGATGCACCTTTGGATTTAGGTCCTTAAATGACCCAAGAACATTAATTTAAGGTAAAAATGTCCCGTTTGATCACATGGAACATTGCAATAAGAAACACCACATGTTTCACCTAAAAACTGGCATAAAATAGGTCCCCGAGAAAAATGGGCATAAATTTTTACTCATAATGAATTAGGGCTTGAGCTCTTGGGAAATGATATAAATTTAGGTCCTCTAAAATTAATTAAGAGAGAAAATTTTTATTCCTTATGGATCAAGATCGCCACTATGAACAATCAGCACCAAAATTGCAGGAAAATGTGGTTTCGACGACAAGGAAAACAACTGTAACTTTGAAAAAATCCATCCAAACTTTATGTTCTCATAGGAGAAGGTTACCAAATAGGTCCTCAACATAATTTAAGATTTTCACACCATGAAACCAACAAATACAACAATTATAAAGAAAACAACAACAAATAGGAACAAAAATTAGGAAATGTTTTTGGTTGATGCAAGATTGCCCAAAGACCCAAGATGCTCTTGCATCAGACACCTGGGGTAAATAAAGAACTGATGTCCACATCAAGCACTGATCATATTCTAACCTAAATCATAAAGATCCAACTTAGCTTGTTTAATCTATGAACTATCTTCAATTGACTTGTCTTTCCACTGAACTAGATATTCCATGTAGTCTTTTCCTCTTGTACTTTTACTCACTCTTTTATTCAAGATCTTCTCAATGTTGTCTCTATTCTTCTTAGGATAATTTGGATCATCTTATATCTCATCATTTTATTCAAAGTACTCAAATATATCAGCAATGTTGAATATAGGTGATATATCCATGTCCTCTGGTAATTCCACTTCATAAGCATTTCCACTGTCAAACTTCTTCAAAATCTTACAAGGTCCAAACTTCTTCATTTTCAGCTTGTTATAGGTACCAACTAGAAACCTATTCTTCTTCAAATGAATCATAACCTCATCTTCAACTTCAAAATATTTATGTCTCCTTCTCTTATCTACTCTTTGTTTGTATTTCAGATTACTATCCTCCAAATTCCTTTTGACTTCATCATGTAAAGTTCTCATGTATTCTTCAAAATGATCAGCTTCAAAACTTCTTCTTGTCTTAGTAGGTAAATCTCTCAGCTCTATGGTTCCCTTAGGATGAAATCCATTTACAATCTCAAATGGTGTCCTCTTAGTACTTCTATTCACATAATTATTATATGCAAACTCCACTTGTGCCAAAACTAAATCCCAATTAGCAGGCTTATCTCCAACTAAACATCTCAATAAGTTTCCCAAAATTTTGTTCACAACTTCAGTTTGTCCATCTATCTGAGGGTGAAATGTAGAACTAAACTTCAATTCTATATTCATCTTCTTCCAAAGTGTTCTCCAAAAATAACCAGTAAACTTAGTATCTCTATTTGAAACAATAGATTTAGGAAAACCATGCAATTTTACCACTTCCTTGAAGAATAATTCAGCTACATGCAATGCATCAGATGTCTTCTTACAAGGTATGAAATGAGCCATCTTTGAAAATCTATCAACCACTACCAAAATAGAATCATTACCTCTCTGAGTTCTAGGCAATCCAAGAACAAAGTCCATACTCACATCTTTCCAAGGTCTATTAGGTACATGAAAAGGTGTATACAATCCTAAATTCTGACTAGTTCCTTTTGCTACTTGAAAAATTTTGCAACCTCTAACCATTCTCTATACATCTCTATAAATATATGACCAAAAGTATCTTTCTGAAATCAAATTCACAATCTTATCAATTCCAAAATGTCCAGCAAGTCCACCACTATGTTTCTCCTTCATTATGTTCTCTCTCATAGATCCTCTAGGTATGCACAATTGAACTCCTTTAAACAACATGTCTTCTTGAATGAAATAATCAGTCCACTTATCACTCACTATGTGTTAGAATATTTCCAAGGTTCTGCAAAATCAATGCCAGTCTCATACAAACACTTCAAATCATCAAAACCAAGTACCTCAACTCTCATCTCTATTAGAAAAATTCTTCTTCAATTCAAGGCATCAACAATCTTATTTGACTATCCACTCTTATGCTTCAATGAAAAGGAAAAATTATGCAAGAACTCAACCCACTTCATATGTCTCTGATTCAACTTATTCTAACTTCCTAAATGCTGCAAAGCTTTATGGTCAGTATACAACAAAAAATCGTTAGGCATCAAATAATGTCTCCACTTCTTTAAAGCTTGAACAATAGCATATAATTCCTAGTCATAAACTAAATATTTTCTCTTAGCATCATTCAACTTCTCACTAAAGAAAGCTATAGGTTTTCCTTCTTGACTCAAAATAGATCCAATTGCACTTCCACTAGCATCACATTCAACTTGAAAAACCTTACTGAAATCAGGAAAAGAAAGTGTAGGCAACTCTGCAATTCTTTGTTTCAATGTTTCAAAACTCTTTTGTGCTCCATGTGTCCATTTGAAATCCTTTTTATCTTATCTCATAGTTTTAGTCATAGCATTACAAATAGAACTAAAACTTCTAATAAACTTCCTATAAAAACTAGCCAATCCATGAAATGATCTTACCTATCCAACATTCTATGGTGTAGGCCAATCAAGTATAGCTCTCACTTTCTCAGGATCCATCTTCAATCCATTAGCTAAAATTACAAAACCAAGGTACACAATCTCTTCTTTCATAAATGAACATTTCTTCAAATTAATCAAAAACTTTTCTTCCTTCAATCTCTACAATACTTGTTTGATATGTTCAAGATGTTCTTCCTTACTCTTACTGAATATCAAAATATCATCAAGATATACAATGACAAACTTACCCAAGAATCTTTTCAGAACTTCATTCATCAGCCTCATGAAAGTATTAGGTGCATTAGTCAAACCAAAAGGCATAACCAACCATTCATACAGACCTTCATTAGTCTTGAAAGTAGTTTTCCATTCATCCCCTTCTCTGATCCTAATCTGATGATATCCACTTTTCAAATCAATCTTTGTGAAATACTTTTCTCCACTCAAACTATCCATTATTTCATCCATCCTAGGCAAATGGAATCTGTACTTTACTATTATCTTATTTATGGCTCTAGAATTAGTGCACATTCTCCATTCTTCATTCTCTTTAGGTGCTAATACAGTAGGTACTACACAAGGACTCAGAATTTCCCTAATCAAACCTCTCTCAAGCAATTCTTGCACTTGTCTATTCAATTCAATCTTTTCATCAAGTGTCAACCTATGTGGTGCTTTATTAGGCAAACCAGCTCTAGGTATCAAATCCACACAATGACTTATACTTCTCATAGGTGGTAAACCATCAGGTACATTATCAGAAATGATGTTATGAAATTCATTCAACAAAGGCTTAACCTTAGGTGCATGTTATAACTCATCTTGTTTCTCAGTCTTTCTTGGAATTAAAGCAAAACAAACATTTTGTTCTTTCATTTCTCTTGCAAACTTTTTACCATCAACCAAGCATACTCTGATTGTGGTACAATGACTTTCATCAAAATTTTCTATCAAAGGAAACAATACTTATTTCTTTCCATCCATCCAAATAGTATATTGATTCAATCTACCATCATGCAAAGCTTTTTTATCATACTACCAAGGTCTACCCAAAATAATATGACAACAATCCATAGGCATAATATCACACAAGACTTCATCACGATAATTCCCAATTTTGAATTTAACAAGGCATTGTTCACTTACAGGTAGTTTATGCTCCTTCTGGATCCAAGAAATATGGTGAGGCTTAGGATGTTTCAATCTCTACAACTGCAATTTGTTAACCAACTCTTTGGATGGAAAATTATCAAAACTCCCACTATCAATGACTACCTTGCAACATTTGTTAGCGATCTTACATCTAGTTCTGAACAAACTTTTCCTCAAAATAGGTTCCTCATCAGCTTCTTCATTCCACAAGATCCTTCTTAGCATCAAGTTCTCACCATGTTTAGGTTCATTAGACATTTCTTCAACTTCTTCACAAGCCAAATTATTTCTACCATTACCTCCAGTCTTCTTTCCAGAGTTAGTACATTCAAAAGCTCTATGTCCTTCTTCACCACATTTGTGACAAGTACCTCTAAACCAAGATTTCTCTTCTCTTTTCCCATTATTGTTATTCCTAGAGTAACCAGTATAGCTACCTCTAGAGTAATTACCTCTTTTAGAAGGTTCATCTTTCCATCCTTTATCTTGTACTGCATTGTCAGATCTGCTACTTTCTCCATAAGATCTTCCTCTACTTCTATAAAATCTACCACCTTTCTTCTTTGTCTTTGTTCATGTCTCTTTTTCAATCTCTCTTCAGCCTTCAAAGAAAATTGGTATGATTCTTACACACTATCTATCTTCACATAGTTGATCTCATCTTTAATAGATGTCGTCAGGTCATTCATATATCTAGCCACCTTCTCAACTTCATCATCCACATGTCCAGATCTGATATCCAATTTGTAAAATTCCTCAATATATTCTTTCACACTCATGTCATTTTGTCTCAAATTTTGAATTTTCCTCATCAGAATAACTTGGTAGTCAACTAGAAGAAAATTCTTCTTAATTTTTCCAAGCATCTTCATCCATGTCTTGATATTTTCTTTTCCTCTCTTCTGTCTCTCAGTTTGCAAATGATCCCACCAAAGAGATGCATGACCTTTCAACTTTGTGACTACTATCTTAACCTTCTTACTATCAAGAGTACCTTCATACTCAAAGTATTTACACATCTCAGAGATCCAATCCAAAAGTGTATCGGTCTCAAGTCTTCCATTACAGCAAGAAACTTCAACAGTAGGTCTGGAGTTAGCCTTAGAAAAAACTCTCAAAAGTCTTTCCTCATCCTATTCAACTTCAGGTTCAGCATTAGGTGCTTCTTCTTCTTCTTCATCAAAACATCTTCAAGATGTTCTCCTCTTCTTTGGGCTATCTCTACAGCTTCAAGCCTAGTTGCAATCTGCCTCAACATATCTATGATAGCATTATCATTTCCTCTACCATGAACCATCTTGACAATTAGCTTCTAACAAGATTGTAAGCTTTTGCAAGTTATAGGTCAGATATTAGATCCACCACCCTAAAACCAATCCAATAAGGTTCTCCATGATCCAATCCACAAGAAAGAACTCGCTCTGATACCACTTGACGCAGGGGCAAGGTAGATACAAGCAGAATCAAGTAGAATTGACTCCACTTGAATCCACAAACAAGCCCTGCTCAGAGTTACACAATGGAAGAAATATATTATCACATGAAAGAAATGAAATCACAATGGATATGAGACAATCAACTAGCAGCAACAATAGAGAATTATATTATTTCTTTCAACATGCCCAGTTGTGAGGCCTTCCGGGTTTCAGCCTTATACAATGAGAATTATGAAATCAGAATCATAGCTTGCATCCTATATTTGTCTCCAATGATATATCTTGATAATTATCCCTCTTCTATCTCCTTGATGATCTACTATATCAATCTAGACTCTTTATATAGCCAGCTAAGCCACAGGTCGGCCAGTCAGGCATTTAATTACATTATAGGTCCACTCTAGAAGATTTAAACCAAAACTAATGCTAGAATTAATATAAATTGATGTGCCTTTGGAATTAGGTCATTAAATGACCCAAGAAAATTTATTTAAGGGTGAAAGGTCCCATTTTATCACACAGAACATCACAATAAGAAACACCACACGTTTCACCCGAAAACTGGCAGAAAATAGGTTCCCGAGCAAAATGGGCATAAATTTTTACTCATAATGAATTAGGGATTAAAATCTTGGAAAATGATATTAATTTAGGTCCTATAAAATTAATTAATAGTGCAAAGGCTGATTCCTTATGGATCAAGACTTCCACTATGAACAATCAGCACCAAAACTGTAGGAAAATGCGGTTTTGACGGCAAGGAAAACAACTGTAACTTTGAAACAGTCCATTCAAAATTTATGTTCTCATAGGAGAAGGTTACCAAATAGGTCCTCAGCATAATTTAATATTTTCACACCATGAAACCAAAAAATACAACAATTATAAAGAAAACAACAACAAACAGGTACAAAAATCAGGAAATGTTTTTGGTTAATGCAAGATTGCTCAAAGACCCAAGATGCTCCTGCATCACTAAAATACTATTTTTTTTAATGGATAATATTAATAGGGTCAAAACCTCTACACACAAAAAATAATTCCTTCTTTTAAAAAAAAATATAACTTAGTTGTTTCTGTGCGCTCAATTAAAGATATAGTTAGATTTAATAATTTGAAAACCCATTTGGTAGGTTGTTAGTTAAGAGTGAGATCTAGAAGTTGTGTATTTTTTCATAATTTTTTGTGAGTACTTTTTTTATGATGTTTTTAAGTGACCACATCCTAAAAATTTGGTACCTCTTCGTGCACTCAGCATAACTTGCATCAAAATAATTGAAAATATTTTTTTTTTAAAAGTGTATAGATTCAAGTGTAGGATAGTAACATGTAATTTGTTTGTCAATTGATTGAGTAGATGAAAAATTATTAAAAAATGGTAGACATCTCTGCGAGGCCTGTCAAGACACTGATAAAGAAGTTAAATATTACTATGTTAATGTTGTCCAAAAAATGAAAAAATTATATGGTTAGAAAGATGAGAAGATGTGTAAGATTATGGTGGTAATTTTAGAGATGCCCACTTGATCACTTGTAAACTTGATGAGGATGAAGTCAAGAATTTGTGTTGGAAGATGAAAAAATATGTAAAGAGACTAAAATGGAGGGAAAATGGGCTTTCAAGCATTAGGGTCATTTACTAACCCTTTTTGCAAGCCTAAAATATGTACAGGTTTTTTTCTCCACCATAACCCACTTGGGTTTTGAAAATACAAAAGTATATTTCAAATTTTTTGAAACTAACACATGTTTTAGAGATGTAAACAAATACAATTTATGTTTTACAAAACACATATGGGTTGTGACTACATAAAAACATATCATCCTAAATAAATAATACACTACATTTATTTATATAATATTGTTAATATGATTTAGAAAAATAGAGAGAGGGGGGGTGAATCAGTTGTTCTTAGGTCTAGATGTATAAATCAAACTTATAATCACTTCAACCATTCAAATCTAATAACCAACACTATGTGGTCATTATGGAATGTATGCCATAAACATAAAATAGTGGAGTCCACTATACAACAGTATTTAACTTGCAAAACATAGAAATGTTCATACCAAAACATTCACACAAGTATTAACAATAGGATTTATAGTGGAAACCCAATTTGGGAAAAACCGCTTTGTAACATGTTACTGATATATTCACTCTTTTGAAGTGAGCTCTGTGAAAAGCCAACCCTATAAAAGGTTTATAAACACACTACTAGGTGTGACCCTATTAAAGGATTTAAACCACCCTATTAGGAGTGTGCCTTGTTAGAGGACTTAACTACATTCCATTAGAATGCAAGCTTGTTCAAAGGATTTAAACAATGACTATTAGGTCAACCTTGATTAAATGATTTAAACTAATACAATGGTTAGAAAGTAGCAGTAGTATCTGATCTGAAAAATATACAACTCACTTTGCAAATTATAGATCCAATTCGACTGATATATGCTAGCTTACTGACTGAGTACCATTTCCATCTCCATCACTGATCTGCTTAGAAATCCCCTCAAGAAATCATAACTTTGATCAAATCCTTCACCTTCAACCTTTCTTCTTTGTCATTCAATAACATCAACAACTCTAGCATCCCTCTTGTTGGACTTTCTTCAGGTTTTGTGAGGTTTTCAGTTTCAAGTCATGGTTTAATCCTTCTGCAAGTTTAATTTCTAGGGTTTAGGGTTTCAAAAATCCATCAAATTGGTTACAATCGAAGCCTGAAAACCCTTGCCCTAGGTTTTTCCCTTTTGAGAAATCTTGTTTCTTCATGTAAACCTAAGTTTCCCAAATCCTTATTATTCATTATTACTTTTTGGCCACTTAAGTGTTTTGATTTTGCATGTGATTATTTCCATCAAGTGTTCACTGAATCACGTAGTATTGTTTTATGTCTTTGAGTTATTTAGTGAACTAGCGAATGAGTAAAAACCTGTGTTGTATGCTTTCTTTAGTCTCTAAGTCTCCAAGTTGTTCAGTGGTTACCTCCACCTTTATGTGAACCAACAAGTATGTAGTCTCCTATTCACTTATTTCCTAGCGGTTTCCTGTTAACTTCTAGCGACCTGACATGGTGGTGTTCTCTCATTCTCAGAATCAGGCGGTTAAGACTTGTATTATCTAGTGATCTAGCAATGACCATTGATTACCCATATGATCGACAATTATGATTTAATTTCAAAGTATCTGGGTCCTACATAAATTGATTTGGTGATTCGGCAACTGTATTATAAGTTCTATGTGCTCTAAGTTTGGTGGCTCTGACTGTTTGGCTTAGAAAATTGGACAAATGTGGTTTTCCCTATTATTTGCATGATCTCGTAATATGTTGGTAAGGTTCTAAATTATCTGGTGATCTGGCGAATGAGGTAGTCACACATTCTCTTAAAATATTGGTTATGATGAAAGCTTTTTAGTGAATGGGCAAATCAAGCAGTCAAGTAAGTTCTAACCCTTTTTTCACTAAGTCTCATAATCAAAAGATGATTATCTTATAGTCTCAGTGAATTAGTGATGGCCGTCGATTGAGGTCACGATCAATGGTTAAATCAAAGTCTCAATTTAAAATAGGCAGTTGGGAAAGAATTTAGCTACTCAGAGAGTAATCTTGTTTTCTAGTTCTCCTATTAAACATGTGGTTAAGGCTCCCATTTAGTGAATAAGCAAGGCCTTCGGTCACCAACTCTCAGAATAAGTTAGCAGTCAATTGAAACATTAAGATATTCAGAGATAGCTTGTCGCTAATTCTCCAAATTGTGACCATGGTTAGTTGCTCAGACAAGGTTTTCTTTATTCGCTAGTTCACTAAATGGAGGAAGAGTTAAGAAATTGATTTCGAGAATTAGCAAAGCCTTTGGTTGCTAATTATTTGAATGTGAGCTAGGCTTATCTTTTCATTTAGCAATTGCGAGAACCTTCAGTCACTAGTTCTCTGAAACGGGCTCATTTAAAGAAAATAATAAAGAAAGGTTAAAGGTCATTGCCATGTGGATAAAGTACACCATCGAGCTGGAAAAAAATCAATTGGCCATGCAATAAGTTTTAAAGGATAAATTTATCATGTAAGCAAGGTGATAGACTACCAAACCATAATCATTGCCTTTTTGCCTTGTTTTTTAATTTTTAAATCTATCTGTCAACATCCTGGCATTAGCTAGCACTGATTTGAAAATTGCTGATATGTGAAATGAATGCAAAAGTAATTGGAGGTAGATTTGCAATGATTTTTGCAACTGTACACATTTCAATTTCCATCAATAAATAGGCTAAACTCATTTTTTTCTATGTTTTGATTCATTTGAAGAGAATTGTGTTTTCTGGAGTAACCTTTGAGTGCCAAGAAAATCAAGTTTGCAAAATTCTAACCAATTGTGTAGAAAAAATGAGTCAACCAGAGCTGAGCGTGGTTTCTTCTAGTGGTGAAGCTAAAATGAAAGGTGGGGAAGATAGAAACAAGCCAAATTCTTCAGATGAGTTTCTCAAATTGTTGCATGGTTCCAATCAGAACAAGAGAGCTCCTGATGATGTCTTTGAATATTCTAGGTTATTGTAGAGATCCGGTCACATTGTCTTGCTCAGGTTATACTATCTTCAGTTATTTTTATTAAAATAGGAGTGGGCATGTTCCTATTTGTAATGTTTGGGCTTTGGGTTTAGAGAAATTGATTGTCCTTGATGTGTTTTTAGATGTAGACTTAATTGTTGCAATGGCTAGGTTGTATGATCCTATCTCCAAAACAATTAGGAAGGTAGACCGGTCACCTATGGTTACTCTTAAGAGGGGTTCTTTCATGAAAGCTTTTAGTTTTTTCACATCTTCCTCTACTGAAATTAATCTGAGCCAAGAGAGAGAGAGGTATACAAAAAATATAGGGTCAGTAAAAGACCAGATGGTGAAGCATATCCCAAAGCAATGGACATATATAGCTCCCCTCCCTGATAACATGAATGCCCCTTACTATTTTAAATCCCTCCATTACTATATGAAGCAGACTTGTTATGGGTTGTGTAGAGTATTGGGAATAGATGGGGATGAAGAATTTTTGCTAGCTGATCTTTTGATGATGATTTTAGATATTCATAATTCTCTAGTAAACATAGATTATGATTACATCTAGTATGTAATCGACATGATGCATGAAGGGTTAATGTCTGTCAAAGAAAGTAAGAAGCCCATCATGTTCTTGCATTACTCTATGTTGATGCGATTAATTCTATTTTTCAATATCAATAGTTTTGATTTAAATATGTCGAAACTAGAATTCACCTTCCAAGATCAACATAATCCAGTACAACTATGGGTAAGGGTATGGAATAGTACTTCAAATAAGTGTGACTTTTGTGTTTTTGAGAACTTCATTGTTTTTTCCTATTTTGAGATGGCTGGGTATCAATGTTACAAGGTTACCACATAAGGTTCTAAGGCTGCTAAGACCTATGCAATGGGAGGAAAAATGGGAGGGAAACCATAATTGGGGTGATTTATACTTAGGGGAAAATTCTACAATTATAAGAGTTTACAGTTGCCCCCAACCCCCACATTTTTTACCAAAATTTGTGCCACCAAGAGTTGCTTCTTTAGAATTTGTTTGGCAATTGATGTGGACAGATAGAGAACTTTTGGCCCCTCATAAGAAAGGTACTTTCACACCTAGGTAGTTCATAATCAATGATTTCTTGATTGGTAAGAGGACTTTCCCACAAATTACCACCTGGCTAAATCAATTCAAGATGGTATCTAGTTTTTGTAGACATGTTGACCCTGAGGGCCTCATTAAGACTGACACTAATACCTAGTATTGGCACAAATAGAGAACATGAGGGCCTTGATGAGCAGGATGTGATTAGGAATATTGTAGATAAGGATGAGGTCACTACAAGATGGAACAAGTTTTTTGACCTAAAGGATTTGCAAACTCAGTTGAAAGTAGCCCAAATTCCTTTTCATTGTTTCTTCCCTAACCTTTTCTACTTAGAAAGAATTAACAAGATGATAGAGATGCATGAAACTCTATCAAATCAATTGGAAAAGTTGATTGATCAGAAGAAAACAAAGAAAAAGAAGCATTACTCATATTCTTATTATGAGGAATTCTCTGATGCATCCCAAGAAGGAGATAGCGCACCAGAAGTTGGAGACTTACTAGTTATTGATCTTATTAAAGACCAATCAGAGGCAGAGGACCTTCCAGAGCCACCATTGATGAAGCAGAGGTTTTAAGAGGGAGAGCCTTCTAAGTAGAGAAAATAGAAAGGGGGGACTGATAGAGCATCTGCTCTTGTGCCAGGTGATAGGGCTTACCATCACCAATTGAGAAAAACAATAAGGGCTAGCAAGATGGTGGACACTAGTGAAGGATATGGAGAATAGTCCTTGTGGTTAGGACAAGATATTAGAGAAGTATATCAGGAGGAGTTCTTAAGTGATGACCAATTCATCAAGAGTGATGAATTTAAGATTTTTCTTATCTAGAAAAAGAAACAAGATGTGGCTAAGGCTATGCCCAAGGGAGTAGAGCCAAGTGAAGAAACCATGAGAGCATTAGCCTCTTATGATCCTAGCCTTGATGCTATAACTATAGATGAAGCTAAAGAAATGGTTATATCAAGTGGAATGCTTCAAACTCTAGGATGGGATTTGATCTCTACTTTTATCATTGATTAGATAAGAAAGCAACCATAGGGAAGTCTATCCTATGAGGTTCATATTGGTGAAATGATAAGAGGAAGTGGCTATGACCCTAGATCCCAGGCTATTGCAATGTGGTCTATTGTCCCAAATACTCAAAATCAATCTCTACTAAGTATAGAGGATTAGATGGAAGGGAATACAATCATATGGACTATACAAAATACAAATTATCTTGAGGTTTCCAAGGTAGTGACCCATTTAGCTAACTTCAATGAAGCAAAGATAGCTCAGTTGTCTAAAAGGTATGCAAAACTATTTGAGAATGCAAGTGTAATGGCCAAAGATAGGGACTTGAAAATGATGAAGATCAAGCAATTAGAAGATGAGTTGGTTGAATTGAAGGTTAGGCTTGAAGAAGCCTCAAAGGTAGTTCTTCCCCCTCCTCTATAGATTGAGGTCCCTATTCAGATAGATATAGGGGTTCTTAATAAGCCTGCTGAAGACTTAGAAAAAAGAAGACTAGATGCATCCTTGGATACTGTAGCAAGGATTGTGCAATATAGGTAGGACAAAATAAAGGATAGGATGGAATAAGTCCATCACTCAGTTAGTCTATTACACTAGGGAAATGGAAAAGTGAATGAGTTTTTGACTACTTTGGAACCACTCTTTAGTTCATGGTGAGGGAGGAGCTCACTATTTGATAAGCTTGATGATTTGCAGGAATACAGGTCTAATATTCCTAAAGTAGTATCTGAGGTTTTTGAAAAGATTGGTTTAGTAAGTGTTGTATCAAAGTTCTTTAAAGGTAAGTCTAACCAGATAGTAGCCAAGCTAGCTATGTTTGATGGGAGTAGCAATAAGTACTTTCCTCCAATATATGATAATGGTGGGGGTATTGTTAGTATAGATGAGTGGAAAGCATCAATGGATCAAATGATAATTAAGTAGGATGCTTTCCTTAATAGTCATGGTGCTTTGGATTTAGAAAGATGTAATAGTATAATTGACAGCTTATTTAAAATTGAAAGTGATTTCATATGGTTTGTGGTAGAGGCTAAAAGTGTAACTGATTCCATGTGGGATCAGTAGATCAAATCACTATAGGAGTTGTAGGCTTACAATTGGCCATTTGATGATGATGTGGCAGCATGGGACAAATTGACAAAGAAGAAAAAGAAGAATCCAACTGCCCAAATGATAGAAGAGGAAGAAGAATAGAGTATAAATGGCACCTGATCTAGAATTCAAGGGAGAGAATTTTTCAAACAAGGGATGATGTAGGTTATCCATATGGTGGTCATCATTCATGCAAAAAATTATGTAATTGCTCTGAACTATCTTTAGACAAAGGTGCCACTTGTAAAATTGTTAAGTAGTTGAGAACTGCTTTCTGTTGTTATAGTCACAATATTTTTATTTGTACTATTTGTCTTTTGTGCAAGTTGTTTACACAACCATCCTAAGCTTGTTGCATCCTTTTGAGGATTCCAAGATGGTTGTGGGTATATATAGCAAGTTTTTACTCTTTTCAAGAGGTGGTTAATACATTTTGTAAAAGTTTTGAGATATAGAACCTTATTTCTTTGTAGTCATGGTGATACTGTACTAATAGATTTTGAATGTTAATACAAAGATATTGGAACTTTATTATTACTATTTGTTGTGTTTGTGTGGACACTTTAGTTTTCTTATGCATTAAATTGTAAGGCTTTTCAATGCATTGTTCACAAAGTGAATGTAGTGGTTAAACTTAAGTTCTTTCAAGGAAAGAGTAAAATCTTAAGGGAGGTCTTTGTGAATTAATTTTCTATGTATGAATTTGATAGCAGATATAGGAATTAAAAGAATGGGATGCCAGACATTTCATTTGGGTTTAGTATATTTGTCTTGATAGAATTGTGTGGAGGTAGGGTTTGACTCTGATGCCCAAATAGATAAGGCACTAGTTTAAGATATATTTCCATCTATTGCCACCAGAAAATATTGATAAACTATTTCAATTTACTTTTGTAGCTTGTCCTTGAATTGACACATTTATGAAAAGTGCAGAAATGTCTATTTTGATGCTTTGAAGAAGCTTATAAGAAGGTAAACCTACCTGAGTTTATACTCAAAGTGAAGAAGGTTCTACAACCTTAATACCTTAGTGCTTGCATTTTTTTAGATGCATCTATTGGGATAATTGGAGTTATAGTTTTGTCAGATCGTAAATCATCTGTAGATTTGAGCACTAACAAAATTGGTGACTTTGTTAGGGAATGATTGAATAAGAATGTACAATAGATGTGTCCAATACTGTCCATTGTATGTTTGCAAGACAACATTATAATTTGATTTGCACTTGTTAGTGGGTGGCGACTCTGATAATCTATGTTTACTAATCACTGGTATTTGTAAATTTTTGTTATATCTTATTGTGACACACCATGAGTCATCCAAGGTTTACGAGATCTTATTTCAAGGACCACCTTGAAAATAATATGGGTGATCAGCTTCGTACACCTAGTAGAAAGCAATGGTCTAGGAGAAATTAGATTACAACTAATTCCGTAAGACCTACGAGAGATAGAGTCCCTACACCACTTCCCCATGAAGCCTCCTCTTCTGATGACCTTGAACATGTTAAGAAAGTCATGCCTAGTGTAAACTTTCCCTCTCATGAAGAAGAAATCATAGAAGTGGATTATTTCCCTGTGAGAGAAACCCTAGAGCAACTGGGAGAAACTTTTGCTGCTGAAACTGTCTCATATGATTCTAAAAAATTGAGGGAAGAAGTGATTTCTTTAAGGAAAAAGGATCATGAGAAATTACTAGAAATTGCTAATAGAAGGAAAGTAAGGGAACAACAAATATACGAATTGCTCATGGAAAGGCAAGATTTGATGAGAAAAACTAGGAACAATGAGATCCAGGCTAAGGATCTAAACCAAGATGTTCAAGATTTAGATAAGAATTTGTTTGGTGATATGGAGGTTTTAAGAAATTAGACTAAAAGTGATAAGCTTAAACATGATGAGTTTGAGGGAACAGGACATGTTCTCTAGCAATTGCACCCATTTGAAATCTTGAGGAACGAGGACATTAGAAATGCCACAAAAGAGATCCCTGATAAGGGAAAGCAAAAAATGGTTGATGTAAATATTAGTGAGCCCAAGAAAGTTGTTATTCCTAGTATACCTTCCCAAGAAAGCCAAGATTTAGAAAGGGCTAGAAAAGCTAAAGAGGATTTGGCTCTTTAGTTAGAGAACCTAGAATTGGAGGCTACTGCAGATGAGATGAAGAGAAAGATTGTTTTCTTTCATGCTAATATAAACTCATCTACTAGTAGCTCTATCCCTATTATATCAGGAATGATCCCACCCAATCAGCTTAGCAATTATTTTCCAAATCCTCAAGCCCTTCATCCTAGACAAAGTATACTTGGACCAAATTTGAATAGTAGTCAAGTTCCCCCTGTAGTTAGTGGTACAATGGGGACTTTACCTTGTTAAAATGTTGCAGAAACCCCTCTGATCCAACCAAATATCCAAAGGAGGCCAATTCATTTGGATAGATATAGACCTTTATTTTTTGATAGTATTCCTAGTCAACCCAATGCTGTCCCTAATGAGATTAGAAAGAAAATCCCATTATTTACTGGAAACAATGTGGTTACTTATGAAGAGCACTTGAAGTTTTTCACATATAAAGTTAATGATTATGAGATTGAGCACAAAGATGTTATAATGAAGCTTTGTGTTTAATCATTAGTTGAAGATGCTAGAGATTGGTATCAGGGTTTGCTTGAGAATAGTATTGCATCATGGGATGAGTTTGTCAGATGCTTCAAGGAGTAATATGTAGAACATGTGAATTCAAGCTACATGCTCAATGAGTTCAACAATATCAAAAAGCATTACAATGAGAGCATGTCAGAATTTAATAGCAGATTCCAAAAGGCTATGTACAAATTATTTCAAGTATTGAGGTTGGATGATGCAGTCTACCTAACCACTTATTTCAATTCTATGGATGGTAAAATGTCTTATCTCCTGAGAGATAAGAACCCCCGTACCCTTAGGGATACATTTAAATTGGCCATCAATATTGAAAGTAACTAAAAGGCATTTGGTCAGATGTATAAGAGGGATGAGGGTAGGATGTGGAAGGAAATTAGGTGATAGCCTACAATGCCATCCAAAGAGGATGATAAAATGGACAAAGGATTTGGTATTACCAAAGACTTCCCAACAAAGTTTGATAAGGGTGGTAGGAATTTTCAAGACATAAGACCACCTTATTAGATGCAGGATAGAGCCCCTAACTTATGAGATATGCCTTACAAGACTAATTGGAAAGATGGGAGACCTATTCTTGAAAATAATGAACCCCAAAAGGGAAGAGATACACTAGATCCTTTGAAGAAAAATATAGCACATAATGTGGAGAATACCCCTTGGTGTATGGCTTCTAATATGCCTCATTCACCATTCCAATGTTTTGTGGCTTAGGCTTTGGGAGAAGAGGCCAATAATTCATATGCAGGAGATTAATAAGAATCTAAAAAGCCTACCATTAACATGTTTACTACTAAAGTAATGGGGGATTTTTTTTCTTCAGAGGATGAAGAGATTTATCTTGATATTGATCATAAAAGGAGGTTTCTCTCATATTATGAACAATAAATATTTACTCACTTAGATCATGATGAGTCTGATAATGACAATTGCAAAGTTCATATGGTAGAATCAGGGTTAGATGAGAAACAATGGAGAAAACCTAGTGCTGAGGAAATTAGAAATTTAACTGTGGCTGCTATAACTCAAGCCAAATCTTCTTACAACCTAAGAAATAGATAGGTGGATACTAATCAAGGAGTCCCTAGGTCAGTATTTGTTAAGGATAACCTTCTGAATAAGGACTCTCCAAACCCCAATATTGTAAAAAGCAAGAATAAAGGGCTTGTAACTGAGAAAAAGAGTGAGGATGTTATTGTTGACAAGGTTAAAAGGAAAGTTGGTAGGAAAAAGGATTATCCTAATATTTCTACAAATCCCCGTACCTTTGATATGAGACATGCCCTATCCCAAATGAAGGTTTCCATTCCTTTACTGGAAATGTTGAAAATTGGGGAACATAAGACAGCGGCCTTGGCTCTCATAAGGGAACAAGGGATAGTTCCTACCATGCAAGAGAAGGGGATTTTAGTAGAAGGGCCTATTTCAATTGATAACATCTCTGATGTGTGTGTTGGAACTATTGTGACACAAGAGCATTCCTCTATTGACCCTTTCTATGTGACACTAATTGTAAATAATTTTCTACTAAAGAATTGTATGATTGACTCTGGTGCTACAATAGTTGTAATGCCCTATCATGTAATGAAAGAATTAGGATTACAAGTTGACACATCTAATGGAAGGTGTTATGCTATGGATAATAGGATAGTACCTATTGTAGGAACCCTAATTGGAATTGAAGTTAAGATTGATGTATTCCTAGAGGCCACATACAAGATGGATGTCATTATTGTTGATACAAAACCTCATTATGGCATGCTACTGTCAAGGCAATGGGCTGCAGAAGTAGGTGGAAAATTGTAGTTGGATTTGTCATGTGCTACTATCCCAGTCAATGGGATTGAGGTAAAATTGTATAGGGAGCCTCGTTCCTCAATCATGGTTGAAAAAGTTGCACCAGAAGATTTGAACTATTTTGTAGATATTGACATAAAATAATTTCATGATTGAAGAGATAGTACCTCAGATGAAAAACATAGAACCAATAGTTGATGAGTTAGTATTATAGAAAAATGGACTTTGGAAAATGTTTTTTGATGGTGGATGCTCCAAGGAAGGATCAGGAGCTGGTGTTGTTTTTATTTCCCCATTAGGTATTACTTTCAAGTACTCTTTCCTATTGACCTTTGAATGCACTAATAATATTGTTGAGTATGAGGCATGGATATTGGGATTAGACATTTCTATAAAGCATGGTATCAAATGTCTAAAGGTCCATGGTGATTCCCAATTAGTTATAGCTCAAGTAAGATCTAAATATGCTGCCAAGGATGAGAGATTGAAATTGTACAAACATGTTGTCTGGGATAGACTAGAGTTTTTTGATGCTTTCAATCTACTTTGGGTAGAAAGGTCTAATAATATCATGGCATATTTTCTTGCTAACGTTTCTCTCAAAAATGATGATATTACCCTTGCTGGTGTATCCATGCTAGAAGTCAAAAGTAGGCCTATAGTGCCTAACAATGTGTATAATTGGCAAGTATTTGATGATGATTTTGATATCTTAAGGTTTCTTCAAGATCTAGATCAATATGATGGGAAACAAATAGATTTTAATGAAGCCCAAAATTATGTTGAAGGAAAAGAATGTATTATAGGAAATGAGATAATGAAACTACCTTCCAACCATAAACCAAAGGGTTTAGTGGAGTTAGAAGGGATGTTTAAAATAAATGATGGGTACTTGTCTCAAAAGTCTAACACTAAAATGGAGGACTTAGAGGAAATAAATTTAGGTTCAGAAACATCCCCTCAAATAGTCTATATTGGGAAAAGGTTGAGTAGGGAGGTTAGAGGAAATTTGATAAGATTGTTAAAAAAATACAAGCATGTTTTTGCTTGGTCATATGATGATCTCAAGGCTTATAAAGCAGACCTCTTTCAACATAAAATTCCACTCAAGGAAGATACTAAGCCTTTTAGACAAAAACAAAGACCTATCAATCCCCTATTATCCACAAAGATGTAGGCTGAATTGACAAAATTAAGAGATGCTGGTATCATTGAACCCATTAGGCATTCCATGTGGGTCTCAAATCTTGTGCCAGTGAGGAAAAAGAATGGTGACATAAGACTTTGTGTTGATTTCAAGAATTTGAATGTAGCTTCATTAAAAGATAATTATGGACTATCAAATATGGAAGCCATGCTGCATAGGGTAACCAATTGTGAAGTCTTATCAATGATGGATGGTTTCTCAAGTTATAATCAAGTGCTAGTCAAAGAATCAGAGCAGTTTAAAACAACATTTACAACCCCATGGGGAACCTATGTGTATGTGCACATGCCTTTTGGTTTAAAAAATATTGGAACTACTTTTCAAAGGGAAATGGATGTTTCTTTTAAGGAATTGATTGATGTTCTTATGGTTGTGTACCAAGATGATCTAACTACTTATTCAAAAAGGGCTGAGGATCACTGTAGTCATTTGGAAAAGGTCATTGTTAAAGCTCTAGAATTTGGTGTCTCTTTAAATCCAAAATAGTGTCAATTTTTTGTGATAGAGGGAAAGTTACTTGGACATATAGTGTCAAAAGAAGGAGTTAGGATTGACCCTAAAAGAGTAGAGGCAATCAGGAAGGTACCTTCACCTAAGAATATAAAGGGTGTGCAATCTTTCTTAGGGAAAATTAATTTTGTTAGGAGATTCATTGCTAGTTTTGTAGAAATGGTTAAGCCTATAGTCAAACTC
The DNA here is from genome assembly GCA_027943335.1 of Chamaecyparis obtusa. Lineage (NCBI taxonomy): Eukaryota > Viridiplantae > Streptophyta > Pinopsida > Cupressales > Cupressaceae > Chamaecyparis > Chamaecyparis obtusa. Next base: position 687,774 of record BSBK01002333.1, read on the forward strand.
CTGAAGAAAGATGTAAAGTTTAATTGGGATAGTGAGACTCAGAAAGCTTTTGAGAAAATTAAGCAAGAAATCCAAGAAGCCCCTATCTTAATCTCACCTAATTATTCAAAACCATTTTCTTTGTTCTCCTTTGCCTCTTTTCACATTATTGCAACTATCCTATTGCAAAATGATAAAGAAGGATTTGAACATCCGATAGCCTTTTTTAGCAAGTAATTGTAGTCTGCTAAATTGAATTATGAGTTAATGGAAAAACAAGCATACGCACTAGTCAAGGTAGTTAAAGCTTTTAGACCTTATCTTGTTTGTTCCAAGGTTAATGCATATGTACCTCATGAAGAAGTGAAAGATATTTTGGTGCAAAGTGAGGTCACAGGGAAAAGATGCAAGTGGATCAATAGGATTCAAGAGTTTGATCTTGAGCTCCACATTACTAGATTAGTGAGAGGTTTGGGACTTGCAAAACTAATGACTAAGGAAAACATGGATCTCATATAAATGAATAGTGTTATTGTTAATGAAGATACAATCACTACCATTGAAATGCAACCATGGTACAAAGATATTATTTATTTTATCAAATATGCTAAATGTCCACAGGAATTGAATGATAATCAGAGAAGTTTGAGATTGCAGGCCAAGAGGTATGTAATGATACAGGGTGATTTGTACTAGAAAGATAATGATGGGATTCTATTATTTTGTTTGGACAAACACCAATTAGAAAATGTATTGAAAGAAATGCACTCTAGGTTGTGTGGAGGACATCATTCTACTCAGTTCACAACTCATAAGATTTTAAGGGTAGGATACTATTGGCCTATATTGTTCAAAGATACTCACTCTTTTGTTAGAAAGTGTGAGCCATGTCAAAGGTTTTCCAAGAAACTAAAATTTGCAGGTGCTTTGTTGTTGAGCCCTGTGGTTGTAGAAGCCCCTTTTGCTATGTGGGGTATGGACTTTATTGGGGAATTTTTTGAGAAATCTAGTGGGGGGTATAGTTGGATTCTAGTTGCTACAAATTACTTTACTAAATGGATTGAAGCAATTCCAACTAAAAAGGCAACCAGTGTTGTTGTAATTGAGTTCTTGATGAATAATCTAATCACTAGATTTGGTGTTCCTGTCAAATTGGTTGTAGATAATGCCATGAGCTTCAGATCTTAGGAGATTACTAATTTTTGTTAAAAAATGGAAATAATTTTGTCTTACTCATCCCCTTACCACCCACAAGCAAATGGGCAGGTAGAATCTAGTAATAAGAGTATCTTGCAAATTTTGAAGAAAACTCTAGAAAAGAACAAAAGGATTTGGCATGTAAAGTTGAAACTAGCATTGTGGGCTGACATGGTTGCTGAGAAAAGAGCTAGAGGCAAGTCCCCTTTTGAGATGGTATATGGTGTGAAATCAAGATTACTAGTAAACAACTTCTTACCAATATACAAATTCATGTAGGAAGAAGGTATGGAAATCAATGATCCATTGCAAGAGAGAATGATTCAGTTGGTTGAATTGGATGAGATTAGAAGGGAAGGACAAAAGGAAAATGTGAAGTTGCAACAAAAAAAGAAATATCTTTTTGATAAAAGAGAAACTTTGAGAATATTCCAGCTAGGTGACATGGTTCTTCAATGGAATGCTAGGGCTGAAGACAAAGGGAAACACAAAAAATTTGAGTCTTTGTAAAATGGGACTTTTTTTCGTTCATTAAACTCATGGCAAGGATTCATATTTTTTACAAAATTTGGATGGTGGAGAATAGGAATTTCTAGTGCATGGATAGTTCCTGAAGTTTTCCTTCAGTTAGTTCTTTCTCCTTTTCCATGCACAGTAGATATGTATATATGTGTAGGTGTGTTGGTTTTGTGGTGTGTTTGTTTCCTATTTTAAGTTAGGGTTTTGTGGTCTGCCTCCCAGAGATTCATAAGTTCTTTCTTTGACCTTGCACTCAAGCATCCTTAGATAGAGCCACTATTGGGCTTTCTTTAGGTTTTGCGAGGTTTTCAGTTTCAAGTCATGGTTTAATCCTTCTGCAAGTTTAATTTTTGGGGTTTAGGTTTTCAAAAATCCATCAAATTTGTTACAATCGAAGCTTGAAAACCCTTGCCCTAGGTTTTTCCCTTTTGAGAAATCTTGTTTCTTCATGTAAACCTTTAAGTTTCCCTAATCCTTATATTTCATTGTTACTTTTTGGCCACTTAAGTGTTTTGATTTTGCCCGTGATTATTTCAATCAAGTGTTTGCTAAATCACGTAGTATTGTTTTAGGTCTTTAAGTTATTCAGTGAACTAGCAAATGAGTAAAAACCCATGTTGTATTTTTTCTTTAGTCGCTAAGTATCCAAGTTGTTTAGCGGTTACCTCAACTTTTGCATGAACCAACAAGTATTTAGTCTCCTATTTGCTTATATCCTGGTAGTTTCCTATTAACTTCTAGTAACCTGGCATGGTGGTGTTCTCTCATTCTCAGAATCAGGTTGTTAAGACTTGTATTATCTAGCAATCTGGTGACCATCATTGATTACCCATATGATCGATGCTTATGATTTAATTTCAAAGTATCTAGGTCCTACATAAATTGATTTGGCAATTCAGTTACTATGTTATAAGTTCTATGTGCTCTAAGTTTGGTGGCTCTGACTATTTGGCTTAGTGGATTGGACAAATGTGGTTTTCCCTATTATTCATGTGATCTCATAATATGTTGGCAATGTTCTAAATTATCTTGCGATCTAGCAAATGAGGTAGTCACACATTCTCTTAAAATATTGGTTATGATGAAAGCTTTTCAGTGAGTGGGTGAATCAAGCAGTCAAGTAAGTTCTAACCCTTTGTTCGCTAAGTCTCATAATCAAAAGATGATTTTCTTATAGTCTCAGTGAATTAGCAATGGTTGTTGATTGAGGTCATGATAAACGGTTGAATCAAAGTCTCAGTTTAAAATAGGTAGTTGGGAATGAATTCAACAACTCAAAGAGTAAGCTTGTCTACTAGTTCTCCTATTAAAGATGTGATTAAGGCTCCCATTCAGTGAATAAGAGAGGCCTTTGGTTGCCAAGTCTCAAAATAAATTATTAATCAACTGAAACATTAAGAGATTCAAAGATAGCTTGTTGCTAATTCTTGAAATTATGACCATGGTTAGTTGCTCAGGCAAGGTTTTCTTTGTTCACTGGTTCACTGAATGGAGGAAGAGTTAAGAAATTGTTTTTGAGAATCAGCGAAGCATTTGGTCACTAATTCTTTGAATGTGAGCCAGGTTTATCTTTTCATTTAGCGATTGCGAGAACCTTCAGTCACTAGTTCTTTGAAACGGGCTCATTTAAAGAAAATAATAAAGAAAGGTTAAAGGTCATTGCCATGTGGATAAAGTACACTGTCAAGCTGGAAAGAAAGTAGTTGGCCATCCAATCAGTTACAAAGGAGAAGTTTATCACGTAAGCAGGGTGATAGAGTACCAAACCATAATCATTTCCTTTTTGCCTTGTTTTCAAAATTTTAAATCTATTTGTCAACATCTTGACTGTTGGCATTAAGCAGAATTGCCACTAGTGACAACACTTATTTGCATTCTGAGTGCAAACTGAGTAGAATAGTGCAAACCGAGAAAAATAGTGCAAACCGAGCAGAATAGTGGAAACCGAGCAAGACAGTGCAAACCGAGCAGAACAGTGCAAACTGAGCAGACTAGTGCAAACCGAGCAGAATAGTGCAAACCAAGCAAGACAGTGCAAACTGAACAAGATAGTGCAAACCGAGTAGGACAATGTAAACCAAGTAACATTATGTCTACCGAGTCACCAGTATTTACTGAGTTCAAAACCTACCGAGTGGTTAGTATGAACCGTGCCTTCACTTCTACCGAGTGCATGACGATGCTGAGTAATGCAGTGGATGCCGAGTATCAGAAAGTTGCCGAGTTAGTTTGCAGGAACTGTGTAACCATACTTGGGCCGACTTAGTGGCACTTATGTTTATTTGTCAAGCCAACTTTGTAATTGTAATTGTAATTAATTTTTTAGACTTGTATATAAACAATGTTGTAAAAAATGTCAAGAAGAAAAAAAAATAAAATGAGAAAAAATGTGAAAAAGAAAGAAAGGCAGAGATAAGTGAATTACAAAGGGCTACAATAGTATAGGGAACAACAAAGACAAATTCATCACAGAAGGTTTTCAGTACATCAGCGAATCTCAATCAGCAATCCAGTTGCAAAGCAAGAGATCTACTGTTTCATCCTAACAGGTGAATTAGTACTAAATCCTTTAACCGGGTAGACTTAACAGTCTTTTGTAAAATCTCTTTACCGAGTGCATACTTCATTGTATGTTTGTAAATCCTTTAACAGGGTGGATTTAGCAATCCTTATTGCTCCTAGCAGGGCAGATCATCAGAAGTGATCAATTGTAAGCCTTAACCGGCCAACTTTATTCTACAGTACTAAAGCTTTGTGGGTTTCATCCCCACCCCAGTTTTACTTTCTTTTTGGAAGGTTTCTGGGTAACCAAATCTATGTGTCATTGTTGTGAATGCTTTTAAGTTTCATGCTTTCTATATGCAAAAGGATAAAGTAAATACATCTATAATTGAAAGAAAATTTGGAGTTACTGATTCACCCCTCCCCTCTTAGTAACTCAGTTAATTCCTGAATATTTCCAACAATTTGTATCAAAGCTGTATTGGTTCTCAAGATAAAGCTTAACTAGCTTGAGAAAAGATCCAGGACAATGGAGGTATTCAAACTGAACAAGGTGATTGAAAATGAAAAGCTAGATCTAGAAATGGCCATAGCTAAACTTAAAGAAGCAAAAGAACATCTTTCCCAATCCCTAAGAAGAAGGAAGGAACTTGCAAATCAGATGAATGATCAGAATTACATTGAAGAAAAGATTGAAGATCTTTTTCCCTCAAATAGCTCAGATGAAGCAAACAATGTTGTCAAAGAAATCCTAGAAAAGAATGGGTCTCTGCAGGAAGAAGTGAGAAAATTAAAAAGAGAACAAGAGCTACACTCAACAAGATTTTGTGAGATCTTAGAACAAAGAAACAAGTTGAGAGATGAATTAGATGGAAGGAACAATGAAGTCCAAAATAAAACCCTTCAGCGAAGAAAGGATCAGAAATGTTAGTCCAAGGGGAATGGAGAGCACCAAATTTCAAGATCGTGCTCGTAATTGCAGCAGCCCTAGATCTGAACGGAGCTCAATCTCAGATGCCTCCTAAGGTACTACTTATTAATGATATTCGCAATCATTTCAACTATGCAATTCAAGAAATGGGAAACCTAGAGCTAGATATTGTGCATGAGGAACTGTGTGTGGATGGTATTCTAAAACCCAAGCACAAACATCTGGAAGATAAAGGATTAGTTCACATTACACATTTACCTCAAAACTTTCGAGAGAAATGGGTTAGATACATTCTCAGCCGTGTACATGATGGCAAGATTTGGCTTGAGCAACCCATAGAGATCACCAAGAAGATGATTCATCAAATCACTGGTCTTCCCATGTTAAACAAAGCTAAAACTACCAAAACCCTAGGTTGGCCAGAACTGGAGAAGAAAACCCTAGCTGAGTGGGACAATAGAGGCATGAAAGTTAGCAGCATTACCAATGCTAAACTGAAGTTTGGTGCACACATAATTGCCCATAAAATATATAGTTCAAGTCGATAGAATAGTGTCTCCTGTGAAGCTATTGACTTAGCATACAAAGTGGTCAAGAATAACTTATCATTTGACCTTGCAGATTTATTGTTAAAATAGTTTAACAAGAACATGGAAAGCATTCAAACTTCCAAAAACAATCCATGTAAGTTTGGATCTTTACTGGTCTGTTTATTCTTCTATGTTCAGAAATTCTTCCCTTCCAAAGGAAAAGTTGTATGGAGAAAAGATGTACCAGTCCTTTATGAGATAAATGAATACATTTCAGAAATGGGTGAAAATTTTGAAAGCATCATGGATAGTTATTTTGAGTCTTTTAAAGAGAAAATGAATGACAGATTCTGGATTCCACAGAAGTTGGTTGAAGATTATAAGGATGACATTTGTTTCATGGTGGACTATGACAATGTATATATTCAAGTAGCTAAACCGAGGATTGTACATGCAAAACCTCTTCCTTATGAGGTAAATATTGATGAAACCAAGAATATCATTGAAGCCCTTCTTAATCAGCCTGTTAATCCCAAAGCTCCATATTTTGGAACATATGATGAAGCAAAAGTAAGAATTGAATTAAGCATAAAGCTTCCACAGGTGGTAAACAAAGGAAAGAAGAGGATAGCCAAAATGCAAATGCTAACCAAGGACAAAGGAGAAGACGATGAAGAAGAAGAGGAAAAGGATGAGAAAATAGAGGAACCAGAACTTGCAAAGAAGAAAGGAAAGGTATTCATCACTAAGGCACCTAAGCCTCCCACTGCTATATTTACAAGAAGTGCAAGAGGTAAGGTAGACAAGGCAGACAAGGTAGACAAAGATATAGTATTCAAAAGGCCTCCTCTAAACTTTCAAGAGAGGATCAAACTTTTTAGAGAAGGATCAGGATCTAGAGTAAGTAACATAAAGTCTTTTAAATATGAAACCAGATCGAAAATAGAATAGAAGGAAATAGAAGATGTTGTTGTTGAAAATATGGGACAGTGGAAATACTCTCCTGATGAAATAGCCCCACAGGTTCCAGCAGTCTTATTAGATCCAATAAAAATGAGATGGAGCAATGCAAAGCAAATTGTAATAGACATATTTGATCAAACCCTGAGATAGCTAATGCTGAGCTTGAAAAATGATGAAATAAAGAAGGCATTGAAGGAAAATGAAAGTAAGATGACACTAAAGTTCAATACTTGTTTGATTCTGATCAACAATATTGAATCGGTTGTGAAGGCTGCAAATGCCACATGCAAGAACATATACCATCTTCACCAACCGAGTATTGAAATAGTAATAATAAAAGACATTGAAGATGACAGTGATGAACAAGAAGAAGCCACTGAGGTAGATGACACTGTGAGGATAGCAGAAGAAGTCATTGCATCACTTCCTACCTCTCCAGTAAAAGTTTCTACATCTAGCCCGAAGACACCTTCAAGCATGGTTGTGACAACTTCAACATTCAGCCAATCACCTATAGCAACAACAGAAGCAACCACCATTTCTTCTACCAAGTTACAGTCTCCCACTTCATCAAGTTTTCCAGTAGTAAGTATTCCAATTTTTGATTCTACAAGTGTAAATACTTTAAGTTCTCCAGTAGACAGTATGCTAGTCTCTATAGCTAGTCCTACTATGTCTACTGTCACTACTACTAAGGCATTAAGTATAGATAAGCCTAAGGCTTAACCGAGTATAAAATTTTTGGGTAAAAATATAGTAGAAGATATAGACCTAGATGAAGAAATAGAGATTCCAACATTAGATTTTGCAAATCTATCAGCGGACCAAATGCAAAATATAGGTGAAATCCTCCAAAGGAAAGAAAAGAAAAAGAAGCTTAAAGAGGAGAGAGACAAGGAATATCAAATCATTAAGGATGCTAAGGACATTTTGTCTGATGCATTAGGTATTAAAGTAGACTCCTCTGAACATGTTTTTCTACAATTAGTAGAAGCAGTAAATAAATACAATGAGGATTCATCTAGGATAGAAAAGTTAGTTGAAAGAGCCAAGAAGAGATTCAACAATAAAGTGCTTGAGCACATTGCTTAGCACATAGCTATTAATCAAGTGGAATTGTCTTCAGTTTTGTCAAACATTGAATCTACCTATTCGAATGTCACCTCTCTTTTGGCCAAATTGTGCAATATTGCCAAGTTCATAAAGGATGTCAAGAATAAAATGAATAAAATGGATGAGGATATGAAGATTAGCATACATAAGCTACAACTTGAACCAAGTTCAAGCTCTGCTCATCACATGAAAATCTCATACCTATCAAATATGTAGTCAGATCTACTGAAAGAAGACACAAGGATCCGGTCCACACTGCTAGACATCCAGAACATGATCCTTCCCATCATGAATACAATGTATAAGCACATTGAACATTCCAAAACATTGATTCATGACAATCAGTTCTCTATAGCAGATCACATGATTGAACTCTCTGTAGAAGTCCAAATTGCAATCCAAACATGCAAGATTCTGCAAGAAAATTGGGATAGAACCCTGGCACTAATAATGAAGGTACATTCTGATTTTCTATCAAATTTTGGATTTTCTCTGTAAATCACTTGTATATACACCTTTGGCATTATCATCAAAAAGGGGGAGATATGTATAGGAGGAGATATGTATAGAAGGAGAAATGTATAGAAGAAGACATGTATAGAAGAAAAGTTAGCACATTGAAAGGGGGAGATAATGTATAAAGCCCTATAACAAAGACAAATTTTTGAAAAAATCAAAATAAAACTCAGCATGGTTCATGTATATAAGTTTTGGGCAATAAGTGTTTTTGTCACTAATGCCAAAGGGGGAGATTGTTGGCATTAAGTAGAATTGCCACTAGTGACAACACTTATTTGCATTCTGAGTGCAAACCAAGCAGAACAGTGCAAATCGAGCAGAATAGTGCAAACTGAGCAAAACAGTGCAAACCGAGCAGAACAGTGCAAACTGAGTAGAACAGTGCAAACCGAGAAGAATAGTGCAAACCGAGCAAGACAGTGCAAACCGAACAAGATAGTGCAAACTGAGTAGGACAGTGTAAACTGAGTAACATTATGTCTACCGAGTCACTAGTATTTACCAAGTTCAAAACCTACTGAGTGGTTAGTATGAACCGTGCCTTCACTTCTACCAAGTGCATGATGATGCCGAGTAATGCAGTGGACGCCGAGTATCAGAAAGTCACCGAGTTAGTTTGCAGGAATCGTGTAACCATACTTGGGCTAACTTAGTGGCACTTATGTTTATTTGTCAAGCTGACTTTGTAATTGTAATTGTAATTAATTGTTTAGACTTGTATATAAACAATGTTGTAAAAAATGTCAAGAAGAAAAAAAAAAAATGAGAAAAAATGTGAAAAAGAAAGAAAGGCAGAGATAAGCGAATTACAAAGGGCTACAGCAGTATAGGGAACAGCAAAGACAAATTCATCATAGAAGGTAATCAGTACATCAGTGAATCTCAATCAGCAATCCAGTTGCAAAGCAAGAGATCTACTATTTCATCCTAACAGGTGAATCAGTACTAAATCCTTTAACCGGGTAGACTTAACAGTCCTTTGTAAAATCTCTTTACCGAGTGCATACTTCATTGTATGTTTGTAAATCCTTTAACAGGGTGGATTTAGCAATCCTTATTGCTCCTAGTAGGGCAGATCATCAGAAGTGATCAATTGTAAGCCTTAACCGGCCAACTTTGTTCTACAGTACTAAAGCTTTGTGCGTTTCATCCCCACCCTAGTTTTACTTTCTTTTTGGAAGGTTTCTGGGTAACCAAATCTATGTGCCATTGTTGTGAATGCTTTTAAGTTTCATGCTTTCTATATGCAAAAGGATAAAGTAAATACATCTGTAATTGAAAGAAAATTTGGAGTTACTGATTCACCCCTCCCCTCTCAGTAACTCGGTTAATTCCTGAATATTTCCAACACTCGACATCCACTAGCACTGATTTGAAAATTGGTGATATGTGAATTGAATGTGGAAATAATTGAAGGTAGATTTGCAACAATTTTGGCAATTGTACACATTTCAATTTGCATCAATAAATAGGCTAAACTCATTGTTTTCTATGTTCAAAGTCATTTGAAGAGAATTGTGTTTTCTGGAGAAACCTTTGAGTGCCGAGAAAATCAAGTTTGTAGAATTCTAAGAAATTGTGTAGAAAAAATGAGTCAACCAGAGCTCAGCATGGTTTCTTCCAGTGGTGAAGCCAAAATGAAAGGTGGGGAAGATAGAAACAAGCTAAATTATTTAGATGATTTTCTCAAATTGTTGCCTGGTTCCAGTCAGAACAAGAGAGCTCTTGATGATGTCTTTGAAGATAATCTAGGTTATTACAAAAATCCAGTAACACCATCTTGCTCAGGTTATACTATCTTCAGTTATTTTTATCAAAATAGGAGTGGGCATGTTCTTGTTTGTAATGTTTGGGCTTTGGGTTTAGGGAAATTGATTGTCCCTGATGTGTTTTTAGATGTGGACTTAATTATTACAATAGCTAGGTTGTGTGATCCTATCTCCAAAATAATTAGGAAGGTAGACCAGTCACCTTTGGTTACTCTTCATAGGGGCTCTTTCATGAAAGCTTTTAGTTTTTTCACATCTTCCTCTACTAAAATTAATCTGAGCCAAGAGAGAGAGAGGTATACAAAAAATATAGGGTTAGTAAAAGACCAGATGGTGAAGCATATCCCAAAGAAAGGCACATATATAGCTCCCCTCCCTGATAACATGAATGCCCCTTACCAATTTAAATCCCTCCATTACTATATGAAGTAGACTTGTTATGGGTTGTGTAGAGTATTGGGAATAGATGGGGATGAAGAATTTTTGCTAGCTGATCTTTTGATGATGATTTTAGATATCTAGAATTCTCTAGTAAACATAGATTATGATTACATCCAGTATGTAATCGATAGGATGCATGAAGGGTTAATGTCTGTCAAAGAAAGTAAGAAGCACATCAAGTTCTTGCATTACTCCATGTTGATGCACTTAGTTCTATTTTTCAATATCAATAGTTTTGATTTGAATATGTTGAAACTAGAATTCACCTTCCAAGATCAACATAATCCAATACAACTATGGGTAAGGGTATGGAATAGTACTCCAACTAAGTGTGACTTTTGTGTTTTCGAGAACTTCATTGTTTTTCCTATTCTAAGATGGCTGGGCATCAATGCTACAAGGTTACCACATAAGGTTCTAAGGCTTCTAAGACCTATGAAATGGGAGGAAAAATGGGAGGGAAACCATAATTGGGGTGATTTCTACTTAGGGGAAAATTCTACAATTATAAGAGTTTATAGTTGCCCCAACCCCCACATTTGTTACCAAAATTTGTGCCACCAAGAGTTGCATCTTTAGAATTTGTTTGGCAGTTGATGTGGATAGATAGAGAACTTTTGGCCCCTTATAAGAAAGGTACTTTCACACCTTGGTAGTTTAAAATCAATGATTTCTTGATTGGTAAGAGGGCTTTCCCACAAATTACCACCTAGCTAAATCAATTCAAGATGGTATATAGTTTTTATAGACATGTGGACCCTAAGGGCTTCATTAAGACTGCAAGGTTGACACTCATACCTGGTATTGGCATGATCAAAGAACATGAGGGCCTTGATGCGGAGGATGTGATTAGGAATATAGTGGAGAAGGATGAGGTCACTACAAGATGGAATAGGTTTTTTGACCTAAAGGATTTGCAAACTTAGTTGAAAGCAGCCCAAATTCCTTTTGACGGTTTCTTCCTTGACCTTCCTACTTAGAAAGAATTAACAAGATGATAGAGATGCATGACACTCTATCAAATAAATTGGAAAATTTGATTGATCAAAAGAAAACAAAGAAAAAGAAGGATTACTCATCTTCTGATTATGAGGAATTCTCTGATGGATCCTGTTAGGGATTTTTCTTGTAGGACCAAATTGACCTTGAATTTAAGCCTCTTGAGGATAATTCAAACAAGAGAAATACCTAATTACTGAGGATTGGATAAGATCCTCATTCATTTTTGAGCTCCACATACTCAGGCAGGTATTACCTTTTAGTTATAACTAATTACATAGTATTTATATGAGTGGACATTGATCTACTTTGAATTCTTCTTAGTGCATCAATCTATAGAATACTCTGCATATGACCATGATCAATTTGATGCAGAGTTTAACAAGGAAAAACATGATTGTAAATGAAGCAAAGATCAGTGATTTAAGGATTCTCATCCTTCTTCCTTTTAAGGAGGGTCAACCTAGATGATTCTCTCTTCAAGGAATCAGGAAATATAGATTGTATGCTTTTAGGAATAGTCCTATCTATTTAGTGAAATGAACATGAAATGAAAAATTTACTGGTAATGGTATGAAAGTTTTGGTTTTCTTCTTGAAGATCTATGAAAGATAAAACCTTGAGAAACAGATACCAAACCAGTGAATTATCCAATGGGCAAAAGAAAACTAAATGCAAATCAACTAGATAATTCTAAAAGAAATACAATAGTATGCCTTGCATACGAGCCACAAATCCAAATAGATTTCCTTACAAACTATTCTGTTAACCAAATGCTTTTATCATCAACAATCCATATAGATATATCTACTCTTCAAGATGAACTATGAGAACTTTTAATTCTTTCCTTGAAAGAAACTCATAAATCAAACAAGCAAGCTACCTTACAATTGATATATTTTAAATGCCTGGCATGTAAACCATATAAGAGTACAATATAAAGGTAGAGAGACAACATGAGTATATGGTAGGAGTTGTAGTGTATTTGTATTAAAACCAACTTGTCAATTACATTCACAATTTTGTCACTCAGGAGATTAGAAACAAAGCTTGGAAATCTACTTCAAAGCAATTCTGTTCAAGTTTTTCTATATCTTTCTGACAGAACCCCTAAAAATAAAAACTAGTTGCCATATATATCACTAGTCATCTTGGAATCCCAAAAATTAGGATGCAATAAGCTACGGATGACTAGGGAAAGGGTTAGGGTTTACACCCACCAAACCAACTAAATTCAATAAAAAATTAATACATTGGAGGTAAACCAAGCAACCTTGAGAGATCAGATCCAAAAATGATCCTCATTTATGATAATTCCTCTGAATTATGTACCAAAGATCATGAATTCTCCCTATTTATCAATTTGATCACTCACTTGCAACATGCCTCGAGCAACTGGTTACCCACTTTTTCATGGTACAAACCCTCTGTACTCAATTATCACACTCTCTCAACCACTCTATAGCACTTGACAAAATCAAAACTACCAGATCCAGCTGCCCAAGCATTAAAAACCTATCCTTAGTCATTGAGAACCCTTTTAAAATTTCAAATTCCTTATAACAACGGTTAATCAAACAAATTTAAAATGTGACCATTGATTTTATTTCCTCCCAGTAGATCAGGTAGTTGTCATAAACCTATGTAATAGTCACAGGCCATTGAAAAGTCTTTCACCACATCAGCACCCTACATCCAATCAGAAAAGAACAACTCTACAACACCTGGCACCCAACATGACCTGGCAACTCGAACCCACCTGGTAAGCATTTAAATCAAACAGTGGTGGCATGATTGGATGGCCTGGAAAGATTCCATGCGATCAAGCAACAACTGTAGATCTTCCCTTTTCTTTTTAAAATATTTGGGCCCACTGACACATCCATGTCATCATCCACATCAACCAATAAAAAATGATCACCTCAACACTATCTGATAGTGGACCCACCCACTTATGAACTTTTAAATCAGACAGTGGTCACATGATCGCATGGCCTGGAAAGATTCCATGCAATCAAGTGACAACCATAGATCCTACACTTTCATTCCTCTTTAAAAATTTGGGCCCACTAACACATTCACTTCACCATCCAGCGGCCAATCATAAACAAGCATGTTAGTGCCTACTAGCAGGGAGGTCCCACTGACATCCCTTATAGTTTGATACTAAATCAATGGCTATCACATGATCACATGGCCTGAAAAGATTCCATGTGATCATATGCCAGCCGTAGATCCTCTTTCAACCAAACATAGGGCCCTGCTAACAAATTATGTGTCACTGTCTAGCTTGACCAATGAAAAGCCACCACTTGTGCATACCAGTAATGGACCCAATAAGAAACATCATATCACCTAGAAGATCAGATAGCTATCATATGAGTACATAGTTTGGAAAGATTCCATGTGATCATATGCCAGCTGTTGATATTGAATCTGTTACTGATGTCATTAAAGCTTGACCCCACCCTGCCTTATAAATCACTCCATCGAATCAAATATTGCCACATTACACAGAGCGGGCCCATTTCAAATTCTTCTTTAAGAACAAAATCCTATCAGTTGCCATGTTGAAACACTTTTTAGGGGTCCCACTTTCAGTCTATCTAAACACATGGAAGATCAGATGGTCGGCGCATGATCTCAAAGGCCACTAAGATTTCATGGGATCATGCACCCATCGTAGGATTAAAAATAGACTAAGATACTAGGCCTGTCATGATGTGAATTAGCGACTGAAGAAAAGACACAAACCATTAGTAGAGTCACAGAATGTATGGGGCTAAACCACTAGGAATAGGAGACTTCGTGACCAAAGGAAATCCAAATCACTGAATGAAAAGGAAAACCATAAGAAAACTCAGAGAACTAGTGACTGACTAGGAAGTAAAATATCACATGTGCTTATAATCACATAAGTGGCCCAAAAAAGGTAACAAAGAATTAGAACAGGGCTAGGGTAAACTAGGGTTTCATGATTTTTAAGATATTTAGACCTAGAAAACCCTAAAGACTACAAAATTTTTTAAAAACATCCATGGCTTTTAGGACAAAAGGAAAAAATAGAGATTTTAACCAATAGTGGCTCTATCTAAGGATGTTGAAATGTAAGTTTAAACAAGAACCATAGATCTTTGGGATGCAGACCAAAAACTGCACTAACCTAAAATAGGAATAGAAACACACAACCTAAAAGGAAACAAACCTATACAGAATTTACAAGATATTTACATGTGCATGAGAATCAAAACTTAATTGAAGAAGGGTTTCAAGAATTTCCCATGCACTGGAAACTCAAAAACTTCATCATCCATATTCTTCAACAAGTAGGAATCCTTTCCAAAACTCTCATGAATCACAAAGGGGCCAAGCCATAATGATTCAAACTTTTTATGTTTCCCTTTATCTTCTGCTCTCACATTCCATTGAAGTATTAAGTCATCTATTCTAAATTTTCTAGTAGTTTCTCTTTTGTCAAATAGGTACTTCATCTTCTATTGCAACTTGATATTTCTCTTTTGACTCTCCCTTCTCAGTTCATCTAATTCAGTCAACTGCATGATTCTATCCTACATTGGCTTTGAGACATCCAATTCCTCATCTTGAATAAACTTGTAAATTGGAATTAGATTGTTTATGGGTAACCTTGACTACAAACCATATACAAGCTCAAAAGGAGACTTCCCAGTGGCTTTCTTCACTGTAATCCTATCTACCCATAAGGTCAACCTCAATTTGGAATGCCAAGCTCTCTTATTTTTCTCAAGTGTTTTCTTCAAGATTGTCAAAATGATTTTGTTACTAGATTTAGCCTGTCCATTTGCTTGAGGATGATAAGGAGATGAATAATATTTTATGATTCCATTATTTTTACAAAACTCCTTGAACTCATCTGATCTGAAACACATTGCATTATCTGTAATCAATTTTGTGGGGACACCAAATTTGGTCAAAATATTGTCAAGTAAGAAATCACACACTACTTTACTTGTTGCCTTCTTTGTGGGAATGACCTCTATCCATTTTGTCAATAGTCGGTAGCAACAAGTAGCCAACTGTGTCCTCCACTAGATTTCTTAGCAAACTCACCTATGAAATCCATTCCCCACATGGAAAATGGTGCCTTAGTAGCTATTGGGTTTAACAATAGTGCTCCTAAATATTTTAATTTAGAAGCAAATTTATGATAGGCCTCACACTTCTTAACAAATTGGAAAGAATCTTTAAACAATGTAGGCCAAAAATAGCTAGCCCTTAAAATCTTATGAGCAGTAGTCCTTGCCGAATAATGCCCTCCACAAACACAAGCATGCATTTCACTTAAGACCTTCTCTGCTTGACACTTATCAAGGCAAAATAGCAAGACCCCATCTCTATTTTTCCAATACAAGTCCCCTTGTATTAATGTATACTTCTGAGCTTGCAATTTTAGGGATCTCTTTTGATTATCTGTCATATATTCTAGGCATTTGGCATTCTTAATGAAGTATACAATATCAACATAGTATGGTTGCAACTCAATACTTGTTATTGTCATATATGAAATTCTTTCATTGTTAACCTAGACTAAATCCATATTCTCTTCAGTCATCAATTTTGCTAGGCCTTGTCCTCTCACAAGCTTAGTGATATGGATTCCCAAATTGAATTCTTGAATCCTGGTGATCCATTTGCATCTTTTACCAGTAACTTTAGACTAAGTAAGGACATCTTTTACTGCTACATGTGGGACATATGCCACTACCTTAGCACAAACTAGATAAGGTCTGAAAGATTTGACTACTTTTACCAGTGCATATGCTTTCTTTTCCATCATCTAATAATTCAACTCAACAGCTTGTAAAGATTTACTAAAAAATGCAATTGGATGCTCAAAACCCTCTTCATCCTTTTGTAATAATACAGGAGCAATGGTGTGAAATGATGCAAAAGAGAAAAGTGAAAAAGGCTTGGTATAATCAGGAGACCTAAGCACAGGTGCTTGCTGAACTACTTCTTTAATTTTATCAAATGCACCCTAAGCTTCTATAGTCCATTGAAACTTGACATCCTTCTTTAGCAACTTAACTATGGGTTTGACAATTTTAGCAAAATTTGGAATGAATCTCCTAACAAAATTGATTTTTCCTAAAAAGGATTACACCCCTTTAAGATTTTTGGGTGCTATAACCCTTTTGATAGCTTCAACCCTCTCTGGATCAATTCTTATTCCTTCTTTTGATACAATGTGTCCTAGCAACTTTCCTTCTTTGACTACAAAGTTATACTTCTTTGGATTCAAAGACACACCATATTCTAGAGCTCTGACAAAAATCTTTTCAAGATGTGAGAAATGATCAATAGCCCATTTAGAATAAGTAGTTAGGTCATCCTGGTACACCACCATAAACAAGTCTATATATTCTTTGAAAGCAACATCCATGGCCCTTTGAAAAGTTTCTCTAGCATTTCTAAGGCCAAATGGCATTCTGACATATACATAGGTTCCCCAAGGTGTTGTGAATGTTGTTTTGAATTGTTCAGATTCTTTCACCAACACCTAGTTATATCTAGAGAAACCATCCATCATAGACAATAACTCACATCTAGTGACTTTATGAAACATAGCCTCCATGTTCAGCAGTGAATAATTGTCCTTTAATGATGCAACATTTAGATTCCTAAAGTCCACACACAATCTGATATCACCGTTCTTCTTTCTAATTGGGACTAAATTAGATACCCAAGTTGAATGCCTTATAGGTTGGATTATTCCTACTTCACTCAACTTGGCTAGCTCCTACTACATTTTAGGAGCCAAAATTGGGTTAATGGGTCTTTGCTTCTGTCTAAATGGTTTAACATCTTGCTTTAATGGGATCTCATGTTGGAACAGGTCCTCTCTATAAGCCTTTAGGTCATCATAGGACCATGCAAACACATGTTTGTGCTTTGTTAACAACTTTATCAGGTTATATCTCAACTGAGGGACTAATCCCTTCCCAATATAAACCATTTGAGGTGCATTATGTGATCCCAAATTTACTTCCTCCAAATCTTCAGCCTTAGCATTACTTGTTTTTGACATATAATCATTTTGACTACTATATAATGCTTTTAATTCAATTAAACCCTTAGGGATATAATTTGAACTCAATTGGATTACCTCATTTCCCATGACCATGTCCTTACCTTCAATTTCCTCAACCAATGTGTTACAGTCTATAAGTTGGCCCTCATATAGGTCAAGGCATTGCATAAATTTCAAAATGTCATGATCATCCTCAAAGACTTGCCAATTGTAAATGTTGGCTGCAACAACTGGTCTACTTTTTATTTCAACTATTGACACTCCAAACAAAGTTGAATCATCCCTTTTCAAAGCAACATTGGCCAAAAAATCAGCCATTATGTTCTTGGATCTTTCTACCCAACATATATTAAAAGAATCAAACATTTCAATCTGATCCCATATTGCATGTTTATACAATTTCAACCTATCATTCTTAACAGCATACTTAGATTGAACTTGTGCCACCACAAGCTCAAAATCACCGAAAACCTTTAAAAATTTTATCCCATGTTTGATAGCAATATTCAATCCCAATGACAGTTCTTCATATTCAACAATATTATTTGTGCATTGAAAAGTCAATGAGAATGAATACTTAAAAGTGGTACCTGATGGAGATATGAATAGAACTCCAACTCCTGAGCCTTCTTTTGAGCAAGCTCCATCAAAATACATTTGCCATAGTCCATTTTTCTATTCTTTCAGTTCTAGAGCCAGTGGATTTGAATCTTCTTTTTGTGAAATGGCCTTTTCCACCCTAAAATTTTCCATGTCGACATCCACACAACAATTCAACTCATCCATATTATTTAGCTCTATTATGTGTGGGGTTCTGCTTTCTTTGGATACTCTCACATTGTCACCATCAATATTGAAAGTTGCAAAGGATAAATCACACTGAATACTACCTCCCATTGAAGCACTCCATTTTCTTGATAATAACATTCCATAATGAGGTGGGATATCAACCCCCAGAACACTCATTGTTAACAACTTGTCAGGGTAGGCTGCCAACCTGTAAGGAAAAGCTTTTATAGTACCAATAACAGGGACCTCTCTTGAATCCATAGCCTGACATCTTCCATGAGGTGTATCTACTTTTAAACCCAAAGATCTCATTATTTTTGTAGGCATAATAGTATTAGACGCTCCTGAATCATTTATACAATTTCTTAACAACTTTCCATTTACTATTAGGGATAGAAAGAAAGGATCAACAATTCCTATCATAGTACTTACAACATTAGTATCCAAATAAATCTAAGGGATCTCAGAGACAATCTCCCCACACTGGTTCTCAGTTGAATTAATTACAGCAGTAGCCATTCTACTAGTCTTGGTGTAATTTTGGGCATTAGAAGGAAGAACTCCTTTCACCCAACTCAAAGCCTTGTCTTTATGCTCTTCTATTCTCATCATTTCTAATAAAGGGACCTTGACAATAATTTGTGATAATAGTTTTCCCATGTCAACTGGAACATATTTGGGGTCCACTACATCCTACTTAATGATAGTAGCCTCCTTATTTTTTTCATGTTCTATAAGGCCATGTTGATCCTTGTTCAAGGTTTTGACTTCCTTTTAGGCAAAAACAATAGTCTCCTGAAGAGGTTTTTTCTTTACTCTGTAAGTCACATTAGGGGGAGAAAATGTTACATTCTTTTTTATTTTAGTCCTGCTAACAACATCAGCAACCTAATTTCTGTCTTGAGTTTGTTTTACATCTCTATCTATCCTTTTGATGAGTATATGATGAAGGGTGCTCCCCTTAATACCACAAACACATAACAGACATAGAGAAACAACGACAATAATATGCAAGAATAGAAAATTGGCTTCTTATTATCTCCACAAATGTGAAATTACAAATTTTTAGAATTACAACATGCAAAGCCACATGGGCATTCCCTTACAATATTTTGTAGGACAAAGCCTCGAACTATTACCCAGATCTACTACCCAGAACTATTCTAAACTGCCTAAGACAATAATACAGCCTTCCTTATATAGGCAACTTTCCACCACTTGGGAAGGTTCCAAAATTTTAGCCAATAAGGCCGACCAAACTTAGAATTATTTATTTTACATTTTATTACATCATAGTCAGCTCAAGATAACCTTTGAAACCCGAACAAAAATTTTGAAGAAAATTATTTTCTGCCATTTCAGGTGGCCCAACTTTCGAAGACCATAAGTCATCACTAGTTGACCTGATCGGCTATTATAACCCCATTTCAGAAATGCCACGAAGCACTCTATAGGCTTCACCTGCGCAAGTGCCCGTCACCCAAATTTTTGACCTCATTCGGGGCCTCTAAAGCCTTCAAAACTGAGTTCAAAGTTTCTGTACCCTGCTGCCAATACCGAAAATCTTCAATATCTTCCAATATACACTTGATCTGGCAATGAAACTTTACTGGAAGACTTATATGACCAAAATGAACCTCCAAGAAAGAAATCAGACCATTCTAAGCACATGCAAAAATTATCAAAAATAGTGACTTTCCATAAATAGCAGCTCTGTACAAAATAGCCCTTATTGAATATAAAAATAGAAATATTTTTTTGGGTGATGCAAGATTGCTCTTACACCCAGGATGCTCCTGAATCAGACACCCAGGGTAATTTGAGAAGTGACCCTATCACAACTCAAGTGTGTAGAGGAAAACCAAGATGGCTAACCTCCTCCTTTGTCAGCCATGATGAATCTTCAACAGGTCATCCTTTCCACTTGACCAGATATTCTTCATATGTCCTGTTCCTTGTGCTTCTGCCAACACGACTGTCCAGTATGTCTTTGATCTCCTTAGTGTTTGAACTAGTTGCTGGAATACTCCACTGTGCTGCTGTGATCTCATCTTCAACACCTCCTTCATGATACTCTGTCAGATCTGAAATGTTAAACACTGGTGAAATATTTAGCTCAGTAGGCAATTCTACCTCATATGCATTTCCTGAATCATGTTTCTTCAGTATCCTACATGGTCCAAACTTCTTCATTTTCAGCTTGTTATATGTACCAACTAGAAACCGCTCCTTCCACAAATGAACCATGACTTCATCACCAACCTGAAATTCCTTATACCTCCTTTTCTCATCTACCTTAGCCTTATACTGTGCATTCATCTTGGTAATATGCTTCCTCACCTCCCCATGGATGTTCTTCAAGTGTTCTGCAAAATCCTTAGCTTCAGCACTACTTATTTCTCCTTTATCTATCTTCCTCAATTCAGATGCATTTCTTGGACTACTTCCATATACAATCTGGAATGGTGATTTACTAGTGCTCCTGTTGAAAAAATTATTGTATGCAAATTCCGCCTATGGTAAAATCAAATCCCATCCTGTTGGCTTATCTCCAACCAAACATCTCAGCAAATTTCCCAAACTCCTATTCACCACCTCTATCTATCCATCAGTCTATGGATGATGTGATGAACTAAACTTCAAATCTGTCTTTAACTTCTTCCACAATGTACATAGAAATATCCAACAAACTTAGTGTCCCGATCTGAAACTATGGTCTTTGGCAAACCATGAAGTCTCACTACTTCTCTGAAAAACAATTCTACTACATGAACAACATCATTAGTCTTCTTGCAGGGAATGAAATGTGCCATCTTCAAAAATCTATCAACTACCACAAAAATTGAATTGTGTCCCCACTGAGTCCTCGGTAAACCAAGAACAAAGTCCATACTGATATCCTCCCAAGGCTTCTCTGGTATAGGTAATGGCTGATACAACCCTGTATTCTACTTCACTCCTTTTGTCATCTGACATAATCTGCAACTTTGTACAAACTTCTTCACATCTTGTTGCAATTGTGGCCAATAATAATTCTCACCAACCAAAGCAAGGGTTTTATCATGACCAAAATGTCCAGCCAATCCTCCACTATGCTTCTCCTTGATGAGATTCTCCCTCATAGAACTTCATGGAATGCACAGCTGACTCCCTCTAAATAGCATATCATCTTGGATGATAAAATCCAGCCATTTCATCTTGTCTAGAGTAACAGGTTCTGTACAAGCTTTCCAAGCTTCACCAAAATCAGGATCCTCTGGATACAAATTCTTGAGTTCCTTGAACCCAACCACTTCAATCTGCATTTCTGTCAGCAATAGTTGCCTTCTACTAAGAGCATCTGCAACCCTATTAGACTTTCCAATCCTGTGTTTCAAAAAATATGTATAACTCTTAGTAGCACTCCTTGGAGTAGGCCATTCAAGGATAGCCTGTACCTTCTCTAGGTCCATTTGTAGACCTTCTCTCGAAACTAGAAATTCTTTCAAAACCTCATTCATGAGCTGCATGAAAGTGCTCGGTGCATTGGTTAGCCCAAAAGGCATGAATAACCACTCATATAGTCCTTCCTTTGTCTTGAAGGCAGTCTTCCATTCATCTCCTTCTCTGATCTGAATCTGATGATATCCACTCTTCAGATCTATCTTTGAGAAATACATAGCTCCACTCAAACAGTCCATAATATCATCCATTCATGGCAATGGAAACTTGTACTTGATTTTGATCTTGTTTATTGCCCTAGAATCTATACACATCCTCCATTCTCCATTCTTCTTTGGTGCTAATACTGCTGGTACAGCATAAGGACTCAAACTCTCACGGATCAATCCTTTCTTTAACAGTTCATGTACTTGTGTGTTCAACTCCTCACTTTCTGTAGGTGTCATTCTGTGTGCTACCTTATTTGGAAAACTCACTCCTGGGATCAAGTCCATCTGATGACTGATCTTCCTGACTGGTGGTAATCCATCAGGCACATTATCGGATACAATATCCTGAAACTCATTCAACAAATCTGCAACTTCTACAAGAACATCCTCTACTTCCTCTTTACCAGCTTTTGGAATTAAAGAAAAACATACATGCTCATGCCTCATACCATCTAGGAAATTTCTTCCATGAAAAAAAGTTATCCTTTCATTACCACATACCTTTTCTTCAGTCTCCTTCAATGGTTTTAGCTTATGTCGCACTCCATCCTTTGTCAAGGAATAGGTATTCACACGACCATCATGTACAACACATCTGTCAAACTGCCATGGTCTACCCGACAACATCTGACATACATCCATAGATATGATATCACACAATACCTCATCTTGGTATCTGCCAATCTTGAACTTCACCAGGCATTGTTCATTGACCATGACCTTGTGGTCATCCTATACCTAGGCAATCTGATATGGATGTGGGTGTTTCTATCTCTTGAGCTTCAACTTTGTCACCATCTCTTCTAACACCAAATTGTCAGTGCTTCCACTATCAATAATCACATCACAACATTTACCTTCACACTTGCACCTGGTGCGAAACAGGCTCCTCCTTTGCCCAGGTTCATTCTCACCACTCAATAGGACTCTTCTGTTAATCAACGTTTCTCCTCTTTCAGCATCTTCAAAATTTGATGATCTAGCATCTTCATCTACATGTGCAACTCTAGCCTAGCCTTCATTTCTCCTGTCTATTCTACCTTGGCACTAAGGACATTCAAATGCCCTATGACCTTCTTCTCCATAGTGAAAACATGTTCCACGGAAGCCACCTCTTCCAAATCCTTGTCCTCTTCCTCTTCCTTTTTGATCTCTATTATTCTGATCCTGAAAGTGATTGGAATTATTTACTCACTGATTCTGACTACTACTGGCCTCATCCTTCTTTTTTGGATCTTCATTTCAGCCACCATATGACCATCCACCAGATCATCCACCACGACCTCTTCCATTTTGTCTTCTCTCAAACTTCTTGTTCATCTTTTCCTCTACTTTTAGGGCAAACTGGTATGCCTCTTCAATACTATTCATTCGAACTAGATTCAACTCCTCCTGAATGCTTGGCCTTAACCCATTAAGGTATCGGACAACTTTCTCCTTATCAGCTTCTGCATGGCCTATTCTGATGAGAAGTCGATAGAACTCCTTTGTATACTCCTAAACAGATCTTCCTGCTTGCTTCAAACTCTACATTTTCTTCAGTAGGTCAAGCTCATAATCAACAAGAATGAACTGTCACTTCAATTTATCCACCATCTGATCCCATCTCATGAGTTTCTCCTTTCTCTTTCTATTTCACTCCAACTGAATCTCTTGCCACCATATCTTCACATGACCTTTCAGTCTGGCCTTCGTAAATTTGACCCTATCAGGATCCTCAACATCTTCATACTCAAAATATTCTTCACATTCATTAATCCAGTCGATCAATTCTTCTGGGTTAAGATTTCCAAAAAATGTAGGAACCTCAATCTTAGGTCTTTTCCCAATCTTAGAAATGGCCCGAAAAAGTCTTTCTTCCTCCTAGTTCACAATTTTGACTTCTCCTTCTTGATATTCTTCTTCAACTTCATCCTCACTTTCATCTCTGACATTAAGATTCATTCCTCTATGAATCTCTTCTTGTAATGCTAGCACTTGTCTCTACAGTACCCTAACCTCAGGTGTTACAACACCAGCTCTTCCGCCACGTTCCCTTCGTGGAGGCATTTTCACGATGCACGCTGAAACCCTATCCACGGTCCTAGTGTAAACTGCCTCATAGTAGGCAATTTGTTTACACACTCAGGAACTCCTGCTCTAATACCACTTGATGAAGGGTACTCCCCTTAATACCACAAACACATAACAGACATAGAGAAACAACAACAATAATATGCAAGAACAGAAAATTGGCTTCTTATTATCTCCACAAATGTGGAATTACAAATTTTTAGAATTACAACATGCAAAGCCACATGGGCATTCCCTTACAATATTTTGTAGGACAAAGCCTCGAACTATTACCCAGATCTACTACCTAGAACTATTCTAAACTGCCTAAGACAATAATACAACCTTCCTTATATAGGCAATTTTCCACCACCTGGGAAGGTTCCAGAATTTTAGCCAATAAAGCCGACCAAACTTAGAATTATTTATTTTATATTTTATTACATCATAGTTGGTTCAAGGTAACCTTTGAAACCCGAACAGAAATTTTGAAGAAAATTATTTTCTACCATTTCAGGTGGCCCAACTTCCGAAGACCATAAGTCATCACCAGTTGACCCGATCGGCTATTATAACCCCATTTCAGAAATGCCACGAAGCGCTTTACAGGCTTAACTTGTGCAAGCACCTATCACCCAAATTTTCAACCTCATTCAGGGCCTCTAAAGCCTTCAAAACTGAGTTCAAAGTTTTTGTACCCTGCTGCCAATACCGAAAATCTTCAATATCTTCCAATATACACTTTATCTGGCAATGAAACTTTACTGGCAGACTTATATGACCAAAATGAACCTCCAAGAAAGAAATTAGACCATTCTGAGCACATACAAAAATTACCAAAAATAGTAACTTTCCATAAATAGCAGCTCTGCACAAAATAGCCCTTATTGAATATAAAAATAGAAATATTTTTTTGGGTGATGCAAGATTGCTCTTACACCCAGGATGCTCCTGCATCAGTATACTAGATAAATTTTGACTTAAATCACCCACCACTCTATTTCTCAAATTATAGTTACTCTTGGCTTGGGTGACCATGTCTTCTATGATTTGTGCAATCTCTTCATCAGAAGGTCTTCTCAACACTACTAGCTCATCACTTCTTAAAGTGTTGCACTGAACTACATCCAGGTGACTGTCTTCTTGATCAGAAAACACTTGCTGATGATAAATATCATTTTTGACCTGAAAACTATAGACATCTTGACTTTCATCTTCTTCAGTGGAATCCATTTCATCATATATGTATGAAGAGGTCATACCACATCCTTGATCATCATAAGACTCTTCATTATTGTTGTCCTGCTCCTCATCTATAGAAACACTTTGAGTAATTACACAATAATAAGGGTCATGAGGTGATTGGAAAATAATACACCAAGGAACATCATCATTCATATTTACTGTATTCCTATGCAAAGGGACCGGGGTCTTATCATTTGGTTTATCCTTTCTTTCAGGGGGAATTGGCTTCCCATCTTTCCACTAAGTGTTGTAGGGATAGTTCTACATTCTTAGCAACTTGTTAAAGTTATTAAAGGATGGCCTATCATTTCCCTGCACTCTACTATTTCTTTCTTCATTAGGCTTTAGATCTTTTATTGCTTTCAAAATTTGCTTCAAACTATCATCATCTTTTGGTTTTGTGTCAGACTTCCCTGGTTCCTTTTTATTTGAGATTGAAGGTTTATAATCCTCCCTCCTTCCCAACTTCCCTAATATTCTTCTGTTGCTTTCTATATTAATGGCCAGCTTGTAAGCTTCTGCAAGATTTCTAGGATTCTTATCTCTCAAAAGATATCCCATTTTTTAATCAAAAGCATTCAGGTAGGTGACCAAACAAATCTTGTCATCTAGTCTAATCACTTGCAACAATTTATGCATTTCCTTCTGAAATCTGACATTAAACTCAACAACACCCTCATTCATATTTTTCTTAATGTTTTTGAATTCATTAAGCATAAAACCTTCATTGGTTTTATCACCATATTGTTCTTTGAAAAAATGTTTGAACTATTCCCATGAGCATATGCTAGCATGAGGCAAATTTCTAAACTAGTCTCTAGCATCTTCAATCAGAGACTAAACAAAAAGCTTCATGATCACATCACCAGGCTCAATATTATAGTCATCTATTACATCAATGAAACTTTTCAAATGTTCTTCACAAGTAATTGCATTGCTTCCAGTGAATTTTGGAAGCTTTTTCCTAATTTCATCAGGGATGGGATTTGCGTAATCAGGAATCCCATTAAAAACCAATTGTTTATGTCTCTCATGTATTGACCCTACTTGAGAGGGGTCAACACCTAAAGAGGTGGATGTTTGAATATTTGAAATAGTAGAAGTCCTGGGCATGCCTAGGGTTCTAGCATTATTCAACACATTCACACCCTATGCTTGAGAAGTGGAAAGTGTGTTGGTGGGTCTAGTAGATTTCTTAAGGAAGTCAATCTTTCTTTTTATTTCTATTGCAGTGGCCTCTAGCTCTACCTTTTCTAACTCTTTGGCCAATAATTCTTGTTCCCTTTTAGCCTTTTCTAAATCAGCATCTAATCTTCTTGCTTGATCTAGGGGCTTGTTTGTAGGATTTGGTTCATTTATTGAGATCCCTACAACTTTTTGTTTAACTTTGTCCCTAGGATTTATTATATCATAAATTTTTTGGAGAATAGGTTGATCTTCTACTTTTTCTATCATGGGAACCTGATTCAAGGCTTCAAAATTTAACAATTACTTCTTCAATTGCTCTACTCTGATCATAGCATGTCTTATCTTTTCTTCCTTTTTCTTTTCTCTTTTCTACCTTATTTGAATCTACTCCTGGATCTCTCTTTCCAATTCAAACACTTCTTCAAAAATTTCCTTAGAATTAGGAAGGGTTGTTTCACATGAGGATTCTTGGTTAGGGACCACCTCTTGGTGGCCATCAGGTATTTAGTGGCCCTGTAAGGGGGAACCATGGGGAAAAGAAGCAACAAAGTCTTGCTTACTTCTATTTTGGCTTCTAGATCTTTTGTTATTCCTGAGGATTCCTCTCCTATGAGGTTGAGTTCTCCTTTCATCCTTTTGAGAAGGTGAGTAATAATCTTCATACTGATTTAATCCCAAATCAACTGCCTCCTCATAATCAAAAGTATTTCCTTCTTGATTTATTTGAACAGGATCCTCTGTCCTTGTATTTCCTTTCTTTTTCCATGTAAAAGACATGTCATTAGTATTTCTCTCCTTCCTCACATGATTTTGTCTTGATGTAGCTGGGAGTTCTCCCTCTAGGTTTTCTTCTAGATGTTCCTTTCTCCAAGATCTTGCACTTCTATGAGTCATTATAAAATAGGAATTCTTTTATTCAAAACACTGGTTCAAATATTTGGTTAGAGTGACCACCCAATTTCCTTTTGGGGTTTGGAGAAATTAGTCCAATAGTCCTTAGGAGATACTAGATTCTTCTTTGCTGTATTATCCCCAACAAAGTCACCAATTTGTTAGGGATTTTTCTTGTAGGACCAAACTGACCTTGAATTTAAGCCTCTTGAGCTAGATTCAAACAAGAGAAAGACCAAATTACTAAGGATTGGATAAGATCCTCCTTCATTTTTGAGCTCCACATACTCAAGCAGGTATTACTTTTTAATGATAATTGATTACATAGTATTTATATGAGTGGACATTGATCTGCTTTGAATTCTTCTTAGTGCATCAATCTATAGAATACTTTGCATATGACCATGATCAATTTGATGTAGATTTTAACCAAGAAAAACATGATTGTAAATGAAGCAAAGATCAGTGATTTAAGAATTTTCATCCTTCTTCCTTTAAGGAGGGGCAACCTAGATGATTCTCTCTTCAAGGAATCAGGAAATATAGACTGTATTGCCTTTAGGAATAGTCCTCTCTATTTAGTGCAATGAACATGAAATGAAAAATTTACTGGTAATGGTATGAAAGTTTTGGTTTTCTTCCTGAAGATCTATGAAAGATAAAACCATGAGAAATAGATACCAAACTAGTGCCTTCTCCAATGGGAAAAAGAAAACTAAATGCAAATCAACTAGATAATTCTAAAAGAAATACAATAGTATGCCTTGCATACTAGCCACAAATCCAAATAGATTTCCTTACAAGCTATTATGTTAACCAAATGCTTTTATCATCAACAATCCATATAGATATATCTACTCTTCAAGATGAACTATGAGAACTTTTAATTCTTTTCGTAAAAGAAACTCATAAATCAAACAAGCAAGCTACCTTACAACTTATATATTTTAAATGCCTGGCATGTAAAACATATAAGAGTACAATATAAAGGTAGAGAGACAACACCAGTATATGGTAGGAGTTGGAGTGTATTTTTATTAAAACCAACTTGCTAGTTACATTCATAATTCTATCACTCAGGAGATCAGACACAAAGCTTGGAAATATGCTTCAAAGCAATTATGTTCATGTTTTTCTATATCTTTCTGATAGAACCCCTAAAAATAAAAACCAGTTGCCATATATATCACTAGTCATCTTGGAATCCCAAAAATTAGGATGCAACAAGCTATAGATGACTAGGGAAAGGGTTAGGGTTTACAACCACCAAACCAACTAAATTCAATTAGAAAATTAATACATTGGAGGAAAACCAAGCAACCTCAAGCGATCAGATCCAAAAATGATCCTCATTTATGATAATTCCTCTGACTTGTCTACCAAAGATCATGAATTCACCCTATTTATCAATCTAATCACTCACCTGCAACATGCCTCGAGCAACTAGTTACTTACTTTTTCATGGTACAAACCCTCTGTAGTCAATCATCACACTCTTTGGACTACTTTGTAGCACTTGGAAAAATCAAAACTACTAGATCCAGCCACCCAAGCATTAAAAACCAATCCTTAGTCCCTGAGAACCCTTTTAAAATTTCAAATTCCTGATAGCAATGGTTAATCAGACAAATTTAAAACATGACCATTGATTTTATTTCTTCTCGATAGATCGAGCGGTCCTCATAAACCTATGTAATAGTCACAAGCCATTGAAAAGTCTTTTTCCACATCAGCACCCTTTAGCCAATCAGAAAAGAACAACTCTACAACACCTGGCACCCAACATGACCTGGCAACTCGAACCCACCTGGTAAGCATTTAAATCAAATGATGGTCACATGATCACATGGCATGGAAAGATTCCATATGATCAAGCAACAACTATAGATCTTCCCTTTCCTTTTTAAAATATTCAGGCCCACTAACACATCCTTGTCATAATCCACATCAACCAATGAAACACGAGCACCCTAGCACTACCTGATAGTGGACCCACCCACTTATGAGATTTTAAATTGAATGGTGGTCTCATGATTGCATGGCCTAGAAAGATTCCATGCGATCAAGCAACAACCATAGATCCTATACTTTCATTCTTCTTTAAAAATTTGGGCCCACTAACACATTCACTTCACCATCCCATGGCCAATCACAAACAAGCATGTTAGCACCCACTAGCAGGGAGGTCCCACCAACATCCCTTATAGTCTGATACTAAAATGATGGCTATTGCATGATCACATGGCCTAAAAAGATTCCATGCAATCATATGCCAACCATAGATCCTCTTTCAATAGAATGCAGGGCCCCACTGACAAATTCCATGTCACTGTCTAGCTCAACCAATGAAAAGCCACCACTTGTGCACACTTGGCAGTGGACCCACTAAGAAACATCATATTGCATGGATGATTGGATGGCTGTCATATGAGTGCATAGTCTAGAAATATTCCATGTGATCATACGCCAGCCATTGATATTGAATCTATTGTTGATGCCATTAAAGCTTGACCCCACCCTACCTTATAAGCCACTCCATTGAATCAAATATTGCCACGTTGCATACAGTGGGCCCATTTTGAATTCTTCTTTAAGAACAAAATCCTATTAGCTACCATGTTGAAACACCTATCAACGGTCCCACTTTCGGTCTATCTGAACACATGGAAGATCAGATGGCCGATGAGTGATCTCAAAAGCCACTAAGATTTCATGAGATCATGTGCCCACCATAGGATTAAAAAGAGACTGACATACTAGGCCCATTATCACACAAATTAGTGATTGAAGAAAAGACACAAAACATTAGTAGAGTCACAAAATGTATGGGGCTAAACCACCAGGAATAGGAGAATTCACGACCAAAAGAAATCCAAATCACTGCATGAAAAAGCAAACTAAAAGAAAACTCAGAGAACTAGCGATTGACCGGGAAGGAAAAAAAGAACATGCGCTTATAATCACATAAGTGGCCCAAAAAAGGTAACGAAGAATTAGAATAGAGCCAGGGTAAACTAGGGTTTCATGATTTTCAAGATATTTAGACCTAGAAAACCCTAAAGATAGCAAAATTTTTTAAAAACATCCATGGCTTTTAGGACAAAAGGAAAAAAAAAATATTTTAACCAAAAAATATGAAGTAGATAGCCCACCACAAGTTGGAGACTTTCCAGTTATTGATCTTATTAAACACCAATCACATGCAGAGGACCTTCTAGAGCCACCATTGAAGAAGCAGAGGTTTGAAGAGGGAGAGCCTTCTAAGCAGAACAAATAGAAAGGGGGGACTGATAGAGAATCTACTCTTGTACAAGGTGATAGGGCTTACCATAACCAATTGAGAAAAATAATAAGGGTCAGCAAGATGGTGGCCACTAATGAAGGAGATGAAGAACAGTCCTTCTAGTTAGGAAAAGATATTAGAGAAGTATATCAGGAGGAGTTCTTAAGTGATGACCAATTCATCAAGAGTGATGAATTTAAGATTTTTCTTATCTTGAAAAAGAAACAAGATGTGGCTAAGGCTATGCTTGAGGGAGTAGAGCCAAGTGAAAAAACCATGAGAGCATTAGCCTCTTATGATCCTAGCCTTGATGCTATAACTATAGATGAAGCCAGAGAAATGGTTAGATCAAGTGGAATGCTGCTAACTCTAGGATGGGATTTAACCTCTTCTTTTATCATTAATGAGATAAGAAAGCAACCATAGGGTAGTCTATCCTATGAGGTTCATATTGGTGAAATGATAAGAGGAAGTGGTTATGACCCTAGATCCTAGGCTGTTGTAATGTGGTCAATTGCCCCAAAGACTCAAAAGCCATCTCTACTAAGTATAGAGGATCAGATGGAAGGGAATAAAATCATATGGATTGTACAAAATACAACTGATCTTGAGGTTTCCAAGGTAGTGACTGATTTAGCTAACTTGAATGAAGCAAAGACAACTCAATTGTCTGAAAGGTATGAAAAATTATTTGAGAATGCAAGTGTAATGGCCAAAGATAGGGACTTGAAAATGATGAAGACCAAGAAATTGCAAGATGATTTGGTTGAATTGAAGGTTAGGCTTGAAGAAGCCTCAAAGGTAGTTCTTCCCCCTCCTTTATAGATTGAGGTCCCTATTCAGATAGATACAGGGGTTCTTGATAAACCTGCTGAAGAATTAGAAAAAATAAGACTAGATGCATCCTTGGATACTGTAGCAAGGATTGTGTAATATAGGTAGGACAAAATAAAGGTTAAGATGGAATCAATCCATCAATCAGTCAGTCTATTACACCAGGCCAGTGGAAAAGTGAATGTGTGTTTGACTACTTTGGAGCCACTCTTTAGTGCATGGTCAGGGATGAGCTCACTATTTGATAAGCTTGATGATTTAATGGAATATAGGTCTGATATTCCTAAGGTAGTATCTAAGGTTTTTGAAAAGATTGGTTTAGTAAGTGTTGTATCAAAGTTCTTTAAAGGCAAGTCTAACCAGATAGCAGCCAAGCTAGCTATGTTTGATGGGAGTAGCAATAAGTACTTTCCTCCAATATATGATAATGGTGGGGGTATTGTCAATATAGATGAGTGGAAAGCATCAATGGATCAAATGATAATTAAGCAAGATGCTTTCCTTAATAGTGGCGATGCTTTGGATTTAGACAGATGCAATAGTATAATTGATAGCTTATTTAAAATTGAAAGTGATTGCATATGGTTTGTAGGAGAGTCTAAAAGTGTAACTAATTCCATGTGGGATCAGTACATCAAATCACTATAGGAGGTGTAGGCTTACAATTGGCCATCTGATGATGATGTGGTAGCATGGGACAAACTAACAAAGAAGAAAAAGAAGAAGCCAATTGCCCAAATGACAGAAGAGGAAGAAAAATAGAGTATAAATGGAACTTGATCTAGAATTTGAGGGAGAGCATGTTTCAAACAAGGGATGATGTAGGTTAGCCATATGGTGGTCATCATTCATGCAACAAATTATGTAACTACTTTGAAATATCTTTAGACAAAGGTGCCACTTGTAAAATTGTTAAGTAGTTGAGAACTACTTTCTATTGTTATAGTCACAATATTTTGATGTGTAATGTTTGTCTTTTGTGCAAGTTGTTTACACAGCCATCTGAAGCTTGTTTCATCCTTTTGAGGATTCCAAGATGGCTATGGGTATATATAGAATTTTTTTACTCTTTTCAAGAGGTGGTTAATACATTTTGTAAAAGTTTTGAGATATAGAACCTTATTTCTCTATAGTCATGGTGATACTGTACTGATAGATTTTGAATGTTAATACAAAGATATTGGAACTCTATTATTACTATTTGTTGTCTTTGTGCAGACACTTTAGTTTTCTTATGCATTAAATTGTAAGGCTTTTCAATGCATTGTTCACAAAGTGAATGTAGGGGTTAAACTTAAGTTCTTTCAAGGAAAGAGTAAAATCTTAAGGGAGGTCTTTATGAATTAATTGTCCATGTATGAATTTGATAGTAGATATAGGAATTAAAAGAATGGGATGCCAGATATTTCATTTGGGTTTAGTATATTTGTCTTGATAGAATTGTGTGGAGGTAGGGTTTGACTCTGATGCCCAAATAGATAAGGCACTGGTTTAAGATATATTTGCATCTATTGCCACCAGAAAATATTGATAAACTATTTCAATTTACTTTTGTAGCTTGCCCCTGAATTGACATATTTATGACAAGTGCATAAATGTCCATTCTGATGCTTTGAAGAAACTTATAAGAAGGTAAACCTGCCTAAGTTTATACTCAAAGTGAAGAAGGTTCTACAACCTTAATACCTTAGTGCTTGCATTTTGTTAGATGCATCTATTGGGATAATTGGAGTTATAGTTTTGTTAGATCATAAATCATTTGTAGATTTGAGCACTAACACCCCTTTTCTGCAACCTTATACTTAGGTTTTCCTATATACCTCTTCAATAGGTAGATCCATCTTTTGCTACTTAATCTCCTTTGTAGATCTTAGGTTTAGGTTAGATTCATTAAATACTTCCATCATTCATGTTCTCCATCCATCCTTCTAGAAACATCTTTAATCTCTATTTGAAATCTCAATAAAATGTTTTACAATGCATTAAATGTTCCATACAATTAATAAATAAAGTCAACATGTTTTACATAATCCAAGAATTCAACTAAGTCAGCTATGAATCTAAATTCTTCATCAAATGTAAATTAGTGATGCTCATTCAATACTATGTTCAATTCCTCGGTCATCATTGCGTAACTCAGACACCTCTTCAAATTGTCTCACTCGGCTAATTTCTATCACTCAGCAATAAACTGATGTTTGGTCAACACTGAATTTACTTAGGATGTACTAGCTCTTTGTCAACACTAACATAACTCGGCTTAAACTAGATTTCTTCACTTTTTCTTGGTTAAGTCTACTTTTTCATTCTTGCTTCTTACTTAGATAAATGATACATTGTCTTACCATAGTGCCACATAATCAAGTACTCATTGAAGTATCAAAATAACTCAGCCTTTCTCTAGGTGCTATTGTTATCACCCTTGACCAATAGATATAGTACTTTCTTAGATAGCAAAAGTCTTACCAGTTAAGGTTTGACATCAATGACAATCAAAAAATTGCTTCAATTGTAGTTTCCAACAATCTCCCTCTTTTTCATTGATGGAAACACCATATGAAAAACATGATTCACCAGCCAATCCAAAACTTTGTCATTATATCAGAAGTATTTGTAATATCCTTAGCTTCATTCTGATTCTCAATCACTTAGCCTAGCTTGCTTGACTATCCACACAATAACTCCCTCTGGATCTTTTTTTTGTCTCTTTTCCTCTATATCTCTCCCTCTTTATGTCTAAATCTCTCCATGTGTTTGCATTTTTTTTTGTTTTTTTTGAATGTCTCACTCTTTGACAGAAAATGCCAAAGAACTTGCATCTTTTAGATGTAGATGTCATCTCGTCAGTGCAATAACAATAGTTCTCCCTCTATCATCTTTCTTATGATTTATTATTAGCTTTATTGTACTTTTCAAAACTCTAAGCTGCTCCTAAAGTGTGACCACTTCTGCATCAATTTTTCAGATACTCTATGCAGTACATTTGATGTAGTGCTCCTAGCTTAACTAGGCAATCTCATTTAGGGAAAACACCCCTAATTTACCTCTAAGATATTCATAAGCATCCTTAGGTAAAGCATTTGTGAATATGTCTGCTATTGTTCCTTTATATTCATATATTCTATTCTCACCTCTTTATCTTGTACCAATTCCCTTAAGAAATGATACTTGATGGAAATATATTTGGTCTTTGTGTGCATTATTAGGTTATTTGATATGTTGATAGCACTTGTATTGTCATAGAATATGACAACTGGTTCAGTGATTTCCTCTTTCATGCCTATCAATAATTACTTAATCCATACTAGGTTTGAATGGTTCATTGTAGTTGCTACATACTCAGCTTCAGTTGTGGATTGGGAAATGCAATTCTATTTATTTCTTTTCTAGGAAGCTAATCTATGTCCAAGAAAGAAAGCTCCACCACTAGTACATTTCCTATCATCAACATTTCCTACCTAATCTACGTTAGTTTACACTCTTAGTTCAAAGCTCTCATGCTTCTTGTAATACAATCCATAGTCTTCTATTCCTTTCAAGAATCTAAATATCCTCTTCATAGCCATCATATGAGTTTCCTTAGGATTGGAAAACAATCTTACCACAATCCCAACTGCTAGAGCTATATCTGGTCTATTGTGAACAATATACTGTAACTTTCCAATCATGGACCTATACAAAGTTTTGTTCACTTCAACAGTATCATCATTTTTAGAAAGTTTCTATCTAGTAGCCATTAGAGTACTTACTGGCCTTCAATCCTCCATACCAAAGGTTTTCAGTATCTCTTTGACATATTTAGATTGAGTGATAAACATATATTTTTCCATTTGATATACTTGTAAACCAACAAAGAATTTTATCTCACCAAACATAGACATTTCAAACTTAGTTTGCATCTCATTTGAATATTTTTTAAACAGGGTATCTTGTCCTCCAAATATGATATCATCTACAAAAATTTTAGCTAACAAAATCCCTTTACCTTCTTCATCTTTCATGTACAGATTATTGGTGTCATTTGTCCTTCATAATCCAATATGTCTTAAGTAAGTGTACAACCAATCATACCATGCTCTAGGGGCTTGTTTCAATCCATATAGTGTCATGCTTAGCTTGCAAACCATATTTCTTTTATTTGGGTCAACAAATCCTTCAAGTTGTTCAATGTATACTTCTTCTAATATACCATTCAAAAATGCAGACTTGACATCCATTTGGTATACCTTGAAATCTCTATAAGCAGCATATGCAAGTAGAGTTCTCACAAATTCTAATATTTCTATAGGGGAATGTTAGGAATGAATGCTGAATGTTTGGTAGCCATTCTATAGCCATTGTTTTTGCATTCATGACTATGATCATCATTGATGTCAACATAGTGATCTACTAGAGACTTGCAGAAGAGCAGACAATGTTTTATTTAGTGCACATGGGATATTGTAGATAAAGTTATGTGACATTGAGGATATAATATTTGATATGTTATATGTTCATGGTTAATAGCACAGACATTAATTCATTTATTCATGAAAGTTATAAGCATTTTGGTGGAAGCAATATTCAGGCAGTGTTCCTGACTAGCAGTTTGTGGAGATCGGATGATATCTCCTAATCAGGATGGAATATAGTTTTGTGTAGTTAAAGGGAAGTAGAATACATAATGATAGTGATGTGGATGATAGTGAAAACTTTGAGGTCACATGGGTGAAGAATTATGCTATTTGGAAGCTGACAGTTTTGTGTATTTTTTATGTAGCGTGTGGAAACTTTTATTTTGTAATTGGATGCCGACTCATTTGTAATTAATTGAGTGTGGTATAAAGGAAGGAATTTTTTCCTTATTGTAATATGTAATTAAAAATGATGATGAATTATATGATGATCTAATTATGTATGCATGAAGTGAATAAAAGACCTAATTGTGAAAGAGAATTTATGAAGGAAGACATGCGAGGTACAGAGATCTGAAGTTGAGATCTAGTGTAGCAGTTAGTGCAATTTGGCATAGTCAGAGAAGAGGTAACATATTATTCTGTTAAATAATATAAAGGTCATTTTTATAGTGTGTTTAGTGATCTTGGCATTGAATTTTTTTGGGCAGTGGGTCCATCTGTCTTCCATAACTCTTAACAGGGTTAGAATCTTTTAACAGGGATTCAAAACCTCCTAACAGGAATTCATATGTACTAAATGTATTTCATAAGACTCCTAACAGAGTCTATCCTTTCACAAGGAATATTCATATTAGTGCATATTTTTTGGGCATCATTCCCACTGGGGTTTACTCTTTGATGAAGAGGTTCCCTAGTCAACATATCTTTTGTCATTGTGTTATTATGTATGAATATCTTTCTATGGTTGGTAGTTATATTTCTTACATGGTTAAATACTATTAAAGTTGATAAAATTTATAATTATCAAATAGCTAATTCACCCCCCCCCCCTCTTAGTTATCTTTATGGACTTTACTTTCTAACAATTGGTATCAGAGTAGGAGGTCCTTGAAAGGAAAGTTTAACAGCTTAAGGAGATCCATGGTGAATTTCAGGAAAGAAAGCCCTAAGTTTGATGGAGTAAATTTTGACAGCTAGAAAGAAAAGATGAAGACACACCTACTATGTTTAGGACCAGGTTATTGGTTGATTACAAAGAATGATAAGACTATCATCAAATAAGAAAATATTGAAACATGCACTAGTGAAGAAAGAGATCTATTCATGTGCAACATACTTGCAAGAGAAGCACTTTTGATAGCCCTTCTGGAGAATGAATACAGTTAGGTAAAATGTTTAAAGAAATCTCATGAAATTTGGAATTCTTTACACTCTACTTTTGGAGGTGATGAACATGAAAAGAGAGTTAGATTACATAATTGGATATGTGCATTTGAAGATATAATAACGATGGAAGATGAAGCTATTATAAGCTATAGTGGTAGAATGTCAAAAATTGTTGTAGGCATAAAATCCTGTCGAGGAATAAAGACAGAGAATGAAGTGATATCGAAAATTTTGAGCACTTACCTAGAATGGAGACATCATTCAATACTCTTATTATTCATCCTACTTTGTCTAGAAGCATCAGTGTGAGTGGAGATTATGCTAGTAGATTGAAGATTGAAGAAGGTATTGCCTTTCTTGTGAAGAGAGAACCAGACAGTAAGAAAATATTCAAATGTTCAACTTGTCAAGAATATGGTCATTTTGCATCTAAGTGTCCTAAGAGAGTTAAAAAGTACAAAAATAATTTCAAGCCTAGAAGATCTAATGAATTTTATTATGCTAATGATGAAGATCTTGAAGCTAATATAGAAAGAACTCTAAGTGAAAGTGATATGAAGAATAATGATGACATAGGATTTGTAGGCAATTAAAGAAGAAAATCATGAAACTAATGTCAAGGAAGAAAAAGCCTTAGTTTCCCAAGTTGAAAAGAAAACTAATTGGATTATAAAAAGTGGTTGTTCACATCATATGACTAGAGAAATGAAAAAGTTCATAAAATTTAACAATTATGATGGAGTTGTTAGAGTTGGAAACAATGCACCTTGCTTGATTAAAGGTATAGGATCTATTACTCTTGATGGAAAGACTAATACTGATGATGTTTACTTGGTGGATGGATTGAAAAATAATCTTTTGAGTGTTGGATAGTTAGTTGATAAGGGATATCAAGTTTGGTTTACTGAGAAAACTTGTGTGATAAAGGATAAAGATGGAAATCTAATTAGAATAGGATCTAGAACTAGAGGTAATGTATTTCAGTTGAATCCTACTGAGATGACATGTTTGATGACTAAGATTGATGATATTTGGTTATGGAATAGAAGGTTTTGTCATATAAACTTTGATAACATTGTGAAAGTAAGTACTACACTTACAGTAAGGGATTTGCCTTAAATTATGAAGCCTACTAACATTATTTGCAAAGAATGTGTGATGACTAAATAGAAGAGAAGTTCTTTTCCTAGTAAGAAATTTACATCTGCAGAGAAGTTAGAGATTGTTCATACAAACTTTAGTGGTGCTACCAAGACTAGAGGATTCTATGGAGAAAGGTATTTTATGATTATTGTTGATGATTATACAAGAATGATGTGGATTGCATTTCTTAAAGAAAAGTCTGAAGCATTTGATAAGTTTAAGATCATTAAGAATAAAGTTGAGAATGAATCTGGAATGAAGATTAAACATTTAAGGTCTGGTAGAGGGGGATAATTTACTTCTAGAGAGTTTAACACCTTTTGTGAAGTAAATGGCCTTAAGAGATAGTTATCATCCCCTAGAATACCTGAACAAAATGGTATTGTAGAAAGAAGGAACAAATCAGTGGCTGAAGCAGCAAGAGCTATGTTATTTGAGAATGATTTGGCAAAGATATTCTGGAGAGAAGTAGTGAACACAACAATGTATACAATGAACAAAGTACAAATTAGAGCAGACACAGACAAAACACCTTATGAATTATGGTTTGGACATGCACCCTCAGTTAAGTATTTTAGAATTTTTGGAGGCAAATGTTATATAAAAAGAGATGATGATATTGAAAAGTTTGATCCTAGAAGTGATGAAGGTATATTTCTTGGATATTCTTTGAAAAGAAAAGCCTATAGATGTTACAATAAAATAACTAAGGCTATTGTTGAGAGTGCAAATGTTAAAGTTGATGAAAAGTTTTAAATTCAAGAAAGAATGCTTGATTATGAATCAGATGAAGAAGCTCCTCCTAAACCTAACACTGAAACTACTAAATTGTTCTATGAAACTAATAGTGATTTGTTGAATGAAAGGCACAATGAAGTTATTAAAGAACCTACACCTGAAGTGAGATTAGAGATAGTGACACCTAAGAAGAATTTATCAAAGAATCATCCTTTTGAGAAGATTATTGGAAGCATTAAAAGAGGAATTTTAACTCGAAGTGAGGTACACGAATAGTTATGTTTGATTTCTCAAATTGAGCCTAAAACAACTAGTGAAGCTTGTGAAAATGAAAGTTGGATTAATGCTATGAAAGAAGAACTAGATTAGATTGAGAAGAATAAGACCTAGGAATTGGTCCATAGACCTAAAGATAAGAATGTTATTGGAACTAAATGGGTATTCAGAAACAAGATGAATGAACAAGGAGAAGTAATAAGAAACAAAGCAAGATTAGTATGTAAGGTATACTCACAACAAGGAGTTGACTATGAAGCAACTTTTGCACTTGTAGCAAGAATTGAAGGAGTAAGAATGTTTTT
The DNA here is from genome assembly GCA_027943335.1 of Chamaecyparis obtusa. Lineage (NCBI taxonomy): Eukaryota > Viridiplantae > Streptophyta > Pinopsida > Cupressales > Cupressaceae > Chamaecyparis > Chamaecyparis obtusa. The sequence goes on from BSBK01002333.1 coordinate 727,483, forward strand.
AGCTTATGCAGCTTATAAAAAATTCAAAGTCTATCAAATGGATGTGAAGTCAACATTTTTGAATGGTGAATTGGGAGAAGAAGTCTACATTGAGCAGCCTGAAGGTTTTCCTTTGACTCAAGAAGGAGACATGGTATGTAAACTAAAGAAAGCCTTATATGGACTAAAGCAAGCACCTAGAACTTGGTATGCAAGAATGGATAAGTATTTTCTAAAATTGGGAGTTACAAAAGGAATAGCTGATAGCAATCTATACACAAAAGAAATTGAAAATGGTTTGTTAATTATAGTTATATTTTTTGATGATATTATCTTTGGAGGAGAAGATGAAGCTAGTGACAAATTTGCTGATGAAATGAAGACTAAATTTGCAATGAGTATCATTGGTGAAATGAAATATTTTTTGGGATTACAAATAACACAAAGTAGTAATGGTATCTTTGTAAGTCATACAAAGTACTTGAATGATTTGTTGAAAAGATTTGGAATGGAGAATTGTAAACCAACTGGGACACCTATGGTAACTAGACATAAACTATCTAGCATAGATGAAACACCAGTATTTGAGCAGAAAAAATACAGATCTGTGATCAGAGGATTGCAGTACTTGACTCATACAAGACCTAATATAGCACATTCAATTGGAATTGTAGCAAGATTTTAGGCTAAACCTAGAGAGTCACATTATGTAGTAGTAAAGAGGATACTAAGATATCTAAGAGGCACAATGGATTATGGATTGTGTTATGAAAAATTTGATGATTTTACCCTATGTACATATATAGATGTTGATTGGGGAGGCAGTGTTGATGATAAAAAGAGCACCAGTGGTGGAGCATTTTTCCTTGGAGGAAGATTGGTTTCTTGGTTAAGCAAGAAGCATAATTATATTTCATAGAGCACAATAGAAGTAGAATATGTGGCAGCAGAAAAAAATTGTAACCAGATAATTTGGATGAAAAAAATGTTGAAGGATATTAGAATAAAGTTTGTTGAACCTATTTTCATACATTGTGACAACACCAATAGAGTAAGTATGTCTAATAATCCTATATTACATTCTAAGACAAAGCATATAGAGATTAAGTATCATGTAGTAAGAGAGAAATTTGCTGAGAAAGAAGTCAGACTTGAGTACATAAGCACAAAGGAGCAGATAGAAGACATATTTACAAATCCTTTGCCTAAGGATACATTTGAGTATCTGAGAGGTATGCTTGGGGTTATGCCTGAGCCTACTTTTGAGTCCTGATGCAGTTGGTTGCATCCATCCAGTGGTATATGAGCCTTATCTTTCTTCTAGATTAGATGTTGGTACTTCCTCTATGGGGGAGTATGTGTATCTGAGCCGAGTCATGAGGACTCTAGTAAATGTATTTTCTAAATAGTGTCTTTTGACATTGGATTTGTTGTTGACTTAATGATGAAATTTATATCATTGATGTCAATGGGGGAGAAGTGTACATGAAAAAACCATTTGGACTATCTGAATAGGAAAATGAAGCAAGATTTGATTGATGAAGAGAACTTGATGTATTTGTCAGAACAATAGTGTTGCAGTATTGGATTTTTGGAACATTGGATGTTTTTTCATCTATGTTTCCATCAATGCCAATGGGGGAGATTGTTAGGAATGAATGCTAAATGTTTGGCAGCCATTCTATACCCATTGTTGTTGCATTCATGACTATGATTGTCATTGATGTCAACACAGTGATCTACCAAAGACTTACATAAGAGTAGACAGTGTTTTAATTAGCGCACGTGGGATATTGTAGATAAAGTTATGAGATGTTGAAGATATACTCTTTGATATGTTATATGTTCATGGTTAAGAGTGTGGATAGTAATTCATTTATTCATGAAAGTTATAAGCGTTTTGGTGGAAGCAGTATTCAGGTAGTGTTCCTGAGTAGCGGTTTGTGGAAATCAGATGATATCTCCTAATCAGGATGGAATTTGTTTTTGTGAAATTAAAGGAAAGTTGAAGACATAGTGATAATGACATGGATGATAGTGCAAACTTTGAGGTCACATGGGTGAAGAATTATGCTATTTGGAAGCTAACAGTTTTGTGTATTTTTTATGTAGCGTGGAAACTTTTATTTTTTAATTGGATGCTGACTCATTTGTAATTACTTGAGTGTGGTATAAAGGAAGGAATTTTTTCCTTGTTGTAATATGTAATTTGAAATGATGTTGAATTATATGATAATCTAATGATGTATGCATGAAGTGAAGAAAAGAGCTAATTGTGAAAGTAAATTTATGAAGGAAGACATGTGAGGTACAAAGATCTAAGGTTGAGATTTGTTGTATCATTGAGTGCGATTTGGTATAGTCAAAGAAGAGGTAACATATTATTCTATTGAATAATTTAGAGGTCATTTGAATAGTGTGTTCAGTGATCTTGACATTGAAGTTGTTTGGGCAGTGGGTCCATCTGTCTTCCATAACTCTTAAAAGGGTTAGAATCTTTTAACAGAGATTCAAAATCTCCTAATAGGTATTCATATGTACTAAATGTATTTCATAAGACTCCTAACAGAGTCCATCCTTTCACAAGTAATATTCATATTAGTGCATCTTTTGTGAGCATCATTCCCACCGGGGTTTACTCTTTAAGAGGCTCCCTAGTCAACATATCTTGTGTCATTGTGTTATTGTGTATGAATATCTTTCTATGGTTGGTAGCTATATTTCTTACATGGTTAAATATTGTTGAAGTTGATAAAAGTTATAATTATCAAATAACTGACTCACCCCCCCATCTCAGTTATCTTTGTGGACTTTACTTTCTAACAAGGAAAATGTTTTCCCATAGTCTATTCCTTCTTCTTGTGCATAACCCTTACATACCAACCTTGATTTTTTCCTTGTGATTTGTCCATGTTCATTAAGCTTGTTTCTGAATACCTATTTTGTTCCAATGAAATTTTTTCCTTCTAGTCTTGACACCAGACTCCATGTATCATTCTTCTCTATTTGGTTTATTTCCTCATTCATAGCTTGAATCCAATCTTCATTTTATAATGCCTCCCTTGTTGTCTTTGGCTCAAATTCACACAATAAACATGTAGGATCTTTCAATTTACTTCTGGTCAGAACTCTAGTATCTTTATCTCCAATGATTTGCTCTGCTTATGATGTCTTCTTACATATTGTGCCAAAGTAGGTTTTGATTTGTTTTCTCCTTGCTCTTTAGGTTCATTAATAAGATTATTAGATTCATCCTATGATTTCTTAGGAACCTCTTCCTAATGGCCATTAGTATCCTCTTGATGCTCGACACTTCCTTCTTATGATGCAATATTTCCTTCCTGATGCTCGACATTTCTTACTTGAGACTCAAAATCAGGTGCAAGTGTGTCATTGGCCTTTCCTTCTTCCACATAGACAAGAGATCTATAATCTTCAAGATCTCTTTTTCTTTCCTATTCATTTTTCTCTACATACTCATCAACTTTCACATTTACACTTTCCACAATTTTTTTAGTGTTAGAATTCAAACACTTATAAGCTTTACTCTTTGTGGAATAACCTTGGAATATGCCCTGATCACTTTTTGCATCAAACTTTCCATTCCTATTGTCTTTCAATATATAGCATTTACTTCCAAAGATTCTAAAGTATTTCACATTAGGTGGATAACCGTGCCATAATTCATAAGGTGTAACATTAGTACCTTTTTTTATTTGTACTCAATTTAAGGTATAAATAGTTGTACTTATAACTTTTCTCTAGTACTTTTATACAACATACTTCTCAATCATCACTGTCCTTGCACAATCGATTCTAGATCTGTTACTTCTCTTAGCTATACCATTCTATGGAGGTGTTCTAGGTGCATACATCTATCTCTTGATTCCTCTATCATTGCAGAATAGATTGAACTCATTTGATATAAACTCTCCACCTCGGTAAGATCTTAGACACTTCAGGTTTATACCTGTTTCTTTTTCAACCTTACCCAAATACCACTTAAACAACTGAAATACATCAGATTTTTCTTTTTAAAAAATTACAGTCATCATTCTAGTGTAATCATCAACAAATAGAATAAAGTATTTAGTGTGTGTGTGAAAATTGTACCTAGCTACGGACACAACAAATTGCCTTGTGTGCAAGAGCTTGATTCTTTAGATGTCAATTCACTAGAGTAAGTATGTGATGAAGGGTGCTCCCCTTAATACCACAAACACATAACAGAAATAGAGAAACAACAACAATAATATGCAAGAACAGAAAATTGGCTTCTTATTATCTCCACAAATGTGGAATTACAAACTTTCAGAATTACAATATGCAAAGCCACATGGGCATTCCCTTACAATATTCTGTAGGACAAAGCCTCAAATCAATACCCAGATCTACTACCCAGAACTATTCTGAACTGCCTAAGACAATAATACAGCCTTCCTTATATAGGCAATTTTCCACCGCCTGGGAAGGTTCTAGAATTTTAGCCAATAAGGCCAACCAAACTTAGAATTATTTTATTTTACATTTTATTACATCATAGTCGGCTCAAGATAACCTTTGAAACCTGAACAAAAATTTTGAAGAAAATTATTTTCCACCATTTCAGGTGGCCCAACTTCCGAAGACCATAAGTCATCACCAGTTGACCCGATCAGTTATTATAACCCCATTTCAAAAATGCCACAAAGTGCTCTACAGGCTTGACCCATGCAAGTACCTATCACCCAAATTTTTAACCTCATTCGGGGCCTGTAAAGCCTTCAAAACTGAGTTCAAAGTTTCTGTACCCTGCTGCCAATACCGAAAATCTTCAATATCTTCCAATATACACTTGATCTGGCAATGAAACTTTACTGGAAGACTTATATGACCAAAATGAACCTCCAAGAAAGAAATCAGATCATTTTGAGCACATACAAAAATTACCAAAAATAGTAACTTTCCATAAATAGTAGCTCTGCACAAAATAGCCCTTATTAAATATAAAAATAGAAATATTTTTTTTTGGGTGATGCAAGATTGCTCTTACACCCAGGATGCTCCTGCATCAGTATGCTAATTCGACAGATATGAGATTGATTAGAAGCTTGAGAGATCTAGAGAGATGTGAGATTGATTGAAAGCTTGAGGGATTGAGAGATGAATTGTGAAAAGTTGAGCCTTTTTTTTATAGAAATCCAAGTCTTGAGGATGCATGAGAAAAGCCATAAATCACTCTTGATAAACTCAGGTTGATTTTTGAGTTAACAAGAAATTAAGAATAAATAACTCATAAAATCATGCAAAAGCAGTTTTTATCTCAAAATAGAGTTTAGTTCTCTTTTTCAACTCATTATCAGATGTTGAGTTTAGAAAGCTAACAAATTGAAAATAATAGTTGTTTTCAAGTTGACTGCTTTTTTGATTGTGCATGATTTAATTTGAATTAATTTAAAAATAAAGTGATTTATTCTCAACTTAACTAATTTTTTAACTAAAACAATTGATTTATGGGTTAATCAATTATTAAATCAAAATTTACTCAAAAACTATATTATTAAATATTGGCAGCTAACATTAATCAATTAAATAAGAATTTAATCAATTAGTCATAAGATTTTTTATTTATTGTCAACATTAAATAATATAATTTAGGAATAAATATGATTAAATTTAATTCAATAATTAAGTGGCAGTATTAAATTTGATTAATTAAATATTTAGAATATTCAATTAATCAAACTTTAGGATAAATAAGATTTATCACCAAATAATTATTAAATTAAGAATAATTAGGATAAATTAGGAATATTTCTAGGAATATTCTCCAATGTAGAATTAAGATAATCAATTAGGTTTTTGATAAACTGATGTGCAGATGTGCCTTAGGTTAGGACTTTGATGTCGATTTCATTCGATTTGAGGATGTAGGAGGTTAATGAACCTATAGCCCATTTTTGGAGTATTACATTTTTCCCCTCTTTGAATTACTGTGTCAAGCATAGTGATTCAAAGATTAGTCTCTATATGATACTAAAATTGATTTAAAAGATGAATTGACTTTGAGATAGAAACTGATTAAAAGATTGGAAAAAAGATGATACAGGTCATGTTGACCAAGAATCATGATGATGTCAACTATAGCAATGATGAAATGGTGATTATGAAAAAGTATCAAAATGCTTGATTCTGAACCTTATGATTATGAAGAAGTGAGTGACCAAATTCGAGACCTGATTGTCCAAAGGAATCATAATTGGTATCATATCCGAATCCTTCAGTTACGAAGAACCAAGGAAATGACACTAATGGACCGATGGTTACGAAAAGATGATACAGTTTACAAGATAGATTAGGATACTAGATTGATATGGATCTTGATGAATTTGATATGGCCCAAGTGATGTGCCCCAAGTGACTAGGTCTTTAGATGAATCAGCAACTAGACATGGTTGTTGTCTTGATTACTAAGGAAAAAGATTTGATTTACATAATTAGATTTATAGACTTGAAGGATGTGCAATACCATACCCCCTTCGGGATTAAAATTGAAATTTGACAAGAGAATTTAAAGTTAAATGGTTTAGAAGTATGTTAATTGATTTGAGAAGTGGTTATACACGTTCTAGAATGCATTCTGCATCATTTAGAGGTCCTAGAGACCAAGTTTGACTAGGTTTGACCATGAGTTGACCATAGTTGACCAAGTTGAAATTTCAAGAGTTTGATGTAAGATAATCATTTAAGTTGATTTATGGATTTCTTTGATGTTTGAAGGTCGATTGTGTAAGCGATTGACAATATAAATGATCTCAGATTTTGATTTTGATCCCAAAAAAGGATTCTACTTGTTTCGTTGGAGGGACCTTCATACAATGCTCAGTCCTTGTGTCATCTTTAGCATAGTTTTTGAGAATCATTAAGCATCAAGCTGATTTGGAAATCATAAGATAAAGGAAATCATGCAAAGTGCAAAGTGAAATGCAGAATGAAATGCAGACCTAGGACCTAAGACCTAATCACTGATCATGTGTTGGTCATTTTCATCATTGAATTTTTAGGTAACCGGATAAATCAATACAATGCCCACTAGTTAGGAAACCATAGACATATGAATATCAATTTGTATGCTCAAAAATCAATACAACGCCCACTGGTCAAACAACCATGGACATGAATATTGATTTTAATTTCAAAATGTCAGATTAGATATAAGCACCAAGGAATAAACACCAAGATGACCTGAATATCATGTCTATTTTGATATATCAATTTGTATAAGCATCAAAACATGAATGTCATGATGACATGAATACACCTTGCATTAACAAACACATCAAACAGTCAAGAGATCATCTTAAATCTAGTGTGAATTACCCATAGTGAACCTTTATCATTCACATCCTTAGGTAAGATCGTGTTTCATAGTAGGAGAAAGAACTCACTTAAAAAGACAATAGTTAGATCACACTTCCTTGGATTTTCTAGGTATCAATGGTCAAGGTACTTATGGCCATCCAATATGAGATAGAGTCTCTTACAAATGGACACCATTTCAATCCACAATTTCCAAAGTTGTTAGATTTTCACATACAAGCAGAAGACAAAGAAAAGATCATGTCCCTAGTCATCACTATCAAAATCCTATAAAGGACATCATAGAAGAGTTCAAAGGACATAACATGCAAAAATATCAATGTGAATTAGTAACCATACAAGGAGATAAAATAATTTGAAGCACATATTGTTTTTAGTTTGTTTTGATGTTTGATTGCATTGTTATAGATACAAAATCCTTTCAGGAGAGGAGACTGACTGACTGACTCAGATAAAGCTTCAAAGGAATCTGACTAGATATGACTCATCTAAAGCATACTAGAGACCATAGGGCATGATAGTGATTTCTGCGAAGCGTGAACATTGATAGGATACAGACACTTGAGTTGATGGTGTACAGACTTACTTTATTGAAAATAGGAATACAAAAACAAACTAGGAGATATGTATAAACTAAAGTAGGACTGAAAGCTGGGAAATACCAAGATTATGCTCATAGATGGAGCATTTTGAACAAGTGGCACCCATTTGTTGGGTTTTCACCATCTTGGTAGAGATTCTTTTTTTTCTACCAAGGTGCCTGTTTCCAGGTTTTCACCAAGGCACTTTTTCTTTTTCTCATTTTTTTGTATTTTTCATTTTTCATTTTTTTTGTACTTTTGGTATTTTTTATTTTTCTTGTGAATCATCAAGGCATCTATTGCTAGGTTTTCACCAAGATGTTCATTTTTTTAGGACATTTTTTTCAGGACATTTTCATAAATTGAATGCCTCACACATAGAATTTCTTTAGATGGAGAACATTGATTGGTTCTTGGAGCTATTCTCCATCAGTCATTAAGAGTTGATAGGCTCTAGAGCCAAAAGTAGCATTGATTACAAAGGGACCCAGCCAGTTGGGTTCAAACTTCCCCTTGTGTTCTCTATGTGATTGATTTTTAGGATTCTCTCTCAAGACTAGATCACCAACTTGAAACTCTCTATGTCTGACTTTCTTATTGTAGCCTCTACACATTCTTTTCTGATATACTCTAAGATGATCATATGGTACTTGTCTATGCTCATCTAGTAGTTCAATTTCTTGCAATCTAAACACTCTATTGTCATCATCAGTTACTAGACCATGCATTCTGATTCTTAGTGATGGGATTTCAACTTCAATAGGCAGTACCACTTCAGACCCATAAACTAAAGTGAATGTAGTAGCCCTAGTGGGTATTTTGATACTTTTTCTGTAGGCCCAAAGAGCTGGATTGATCATGAGATGCCAGTCTCATCCTATTTTATTAACTGTACAATGCAAGATTTTCAATAAATTCTTGTTAGAAGCCTTTGCTTGTGTGTTCCCTTGAGGAAAGTAGATAGATGATCAATATTGTGTGATCTTAAATTTTGCACATAGATCATCTAAGTCTCGGTTTTTGAATTGTCCACCATTATCTGTGACTATTGAATGTGGAATACCATACTGACATGTGATGTAGTTCAAAATGAATATAGAAATTAGCTTGTCAGTTGCTTGAGTCAAAGGGACTACTTCTACCCATTTTGTAAAATAATCTATAACTGTTATGATATGGGTATGTCCATTAGAAAAATGAGGATGTATGGATCCTATAAGATCAAATGTCCATTGGTGAAAAGGCCATTGTGTAGAAAAGGGAATTAGATCTTTCCCTAGAGCATGAATTTAGTTACCATGTACTTGAAACTTTCAATAGTTCTAAGGAAACTTGATTGCATCTTTCTCCTTTTTAGGCCAATAGTACCCAGCCCTAATAAGCTTTCGAGCTAGTGTTAAACCATTAGAGTGTGAGAAACATATACCTTCATGGAATTCCTCCAATGCATGTTGAGACTCTTCCCATTCTAAAAATCTAAGTAGTGTACCATCTAGACCTTGTTTGGACAGATCATTACCAATGATGACATACCAGGATGCATTGCGAATGAGGTATCATTTCTCATGGTGATTAAAGGTATCAGGAATGATTTGGTCTTAGAGATAGGAGAAATTTTTTTTGTATCAGGATGAATCATGGCCTACAATAGTGTAGATCATTCTGGTTTTGGGGGAATCATATGCACAATAAGATAGTGCTTCCACCAGGAACTCATAGTCTAGCTCATGTTCAGGCTACTATAATAAAGTACATAGCATTGCCATTGCATCAAAAGCCTTGTTCTCTGTTCTAGGGATTTTCCCAAATGTGATAGATATAAAATACTTAATTTAGATCATCTACCATTCTCTTGTATGGGATTAGCTTTCCATCTTTCATTTGATACACATCATTGACTTGGCAAATTACAAGTTGTGAGTCTCCATGAATGTGTAATTCTATCATTCTCCATTCAATTGCTATTTTCATACCATTAAGAAGGGCTTCATATTCAGAAATATTGTTTGTGCAAGGAAACTTGATTCTGAATTCTTTAGGGATTGAGTATCCTTGAGTGATAAATAATATGCTTGCTCCTAATGCATTCTATCTATAGGAGCTGTCAAAGAATAACTTCCATGATCTAGAAGACAAGTTCGTGATAGAGGAATCTGGAAATTCCATTTGCATTGGTGTATCATCAAACAATGGTGCATTACCCAATTGATCATCAATTACCTATCCTTTGATAGCCTTTCATTCAACATATTCAATGTCAAATTTGTTGGATAGAATTGTCTAATTTTGTGTTGTCCTTGATGTCACACAAATGTCATATCAATTATCACTCTGTCTACCAAGCTTAGTTGGTTAGCTAAGTGATTTTCAGTGTTTGCTGAGATCACTTAGGTGTCAAAGGAAAATATGGTAGAAAATAGTGTTAACTAAGCTTCCATGGTTAACGAAGAAAAGTTAGTGTTTACCAAGTTCACTTGGTCTCCAAAGGATGTTGTAGAATTTGTAGTGGTAACCAAGCTTCATTCAGTCATCAAAGGAAATCTTTTTAGGATCAGTGTTTACCGAGCAAGGTTGGCTAATGAAGGATTGTGTTAAGTTTAAGAAATAAAGTATATTTATTCCAGCCATCTGAGGTAATGATTATTAGTGTTTATAATGTGTATATGAGCCAACTTAACAATCTAAATGGTATACATAAAAGGTCAAGTTGAGAATTCAATGGGTGGATGTGTGAATGGATGGATGAGTGAACATACAAATGAATTGATCATTTTGAAGGAAGGTGTGTGCAAATTTTGAAGGATGGCTAGATATCCTTGAGGAGCAGCGAAGATATATTTGATCAAGAAGGATCTAGTGAAGCAAAACAAAGATCTATAATCAAAAATTTGGTTGCATCTTATTCAAGTCATTTCATTGTTACTTTCTTACCATTGTAGCAGTGATTTGAAAATCTCTTAACATAGTTGGTTTAATAGCCATTTTGTAAATCCTCTAACAAGGTGACAGTTCTATTGAATTGTTTCAAAGACCTCTTACAGGGCCACTCCTAATAGGGTGATTAAATCCTCTAACAAGGTCACAGCTAACAGTTTGTTTTGTAACCTTTAACCAAGTTGGATCCTAACAGGGCTCACTTTAGAAGAGTGAAAAATAGTAACTAGTTACATTGGTGGTTTTCCTAGATTGGGTTTCCATGTTAAATTTGGTGTCACACGTGTTCATGTTATTTTCTTTATGCATGCATGTTAATCACTAATGAATGCTTAAGATCAATTATAATTAACTGATGCAGGAGCATCCTGAGTGTAAGAGCAATCTTGCATCACCCAAAAATATTTCTATTTTTGTATTCAATAAGGGCTATCTTGTGCAGAGTTGCTATTTATGGAAACTTGCTATTTTTAGTAAGTTGGTCTTATGATCTTAGAATGTTCTAATTTTACATATGGAGGTTCATCTCAGTCATATCAGCCTGCCAGCAAAGTTTCATGGCTAGATCAGGTGTAGTTTTGAAGATATTGAAGATTTTTGGTATTGGCAGCAGGGTACAGAAACTTTAAACTCAATTTTGAAGGCTTTAGAGGCCCCGGATGACGTTGAAAATTTGGGTGATGGGCACTTTGCGTGGGTCAAGCTTGTAGAGTGCTTCGTGGCTTTCCAGAATGGGGTTATAATAGCCAATCGGGTCAACAGGCGATGACTTATGGTCTTCGAAAGTTGGGTCACCTGAAATGGCAGAAAATAATTTTTCTTCAAAATTTTTGTTTGGGTTTCAAAACTCATTTTGAGCTGACTTTGAAGTAATAAATTGTAAAATAAAATAATTCTAAGTTTGGTCGGCCCTAAGGGCTAAATTTCTAGAACCTTCTCGGGCGGTCGAAATTGCCTATATAAAGAAGGCTCATAGTGTTGTCTGGGGCAGTTCTGGGTAGTAGATCTAGGTATTGATTCAAGGCTTTGTCCTACAGAATATTGTAAGGGAATGCCCATGTGGCTTTGCATATTGTAATTCTGAAAGTTTGTAATTCCACATTTGTGGAGATAATAAGAAGCCATTTTTTTGTTCTTGCATATTATTGTTGTTGTTTCTCTATTCTTGTTATGTGTTTATGGTATTAAGGGGAGCACCCTTCATCATTAACACTCACTGCAATAACCAAGTTACAACATTTTTCTGTATGTTTGCTGAGTAACAATAGTAAATGATTTAATAAGACATCTAAGGGATCTGTGGTATTATTTTTGTGGTTAATTGATTCACCCCCCCCCCCCTCTTAGTTACTCCATCTATATTTCCAACAATTGGTATCAGAGAATTTGGTGCTTGCAGGAAGGGTTTCAAGGACCTAAGCTAAAGATCAAGATGTCTTACAAGAGAGAAATTCCAAGGCTTAATAGAGATAACTTTTCAGCATGGAAAGGACTCATGAGACTTCATCTATCTTCCATTTATGATTTAGGATGCAAATATCTTGATTAAGAATATATAGCTCCTACTGGCACATTATCTATTGAAGACATTGCAGAGAAAAAGAACCATAACACCATGATGATAAACATTGCATCAGCTCTCAGCTATGAAGAATTTGATGAGACCAAAGATTGCACAACTACTTATGCAATGTGGAACAAGCTGAAGAAAATTTATGGTGGTGATGACAATGTGAAGAGAGCCAAAGCAGAAAGCCTAAGAGGACAGTTTGATTGGATGAAAATGACAGAAGATGAAAACATTGCAAAATATGTTGAAAGGATCAAGGCAAGTGTTAGTGTAATCAGAGCTTCTGGAGGAACAATTGATGATGAAACTATTATAAGTAAGGTTCTTAGAACATTATTCCCTATCTATGCAATAAGAGTATCTTCTATTCAAGAAAGAAGATGTGAAGAAAATCACAATATAACTTTGGATGCCTTAGTGGGAAGATTGACAACCTTTGAGTTAGATAACCATGACAACTATGTTCCAACTTCCAAAAATATTGAATCAGCATTTGAGGCCAAACTTTCACTTAAGAAGGGCAAGAAAATAAAGGACATCCAGTCAGAGAGTGAAGAAGAATTAGAGGAAAGTTCTGATAGTGATCTTGAAGTTCTTGAAGCATTACTTGCAAAGAAATATTCTAGAGGTAGAGGTAAATACAAAGGTAAAACTCCCTTAATCTATTTTTCATGTGAAGAAATTGGTCATATTGCAGCTAGGTGCCCAAACAATCAAAGCAAGGATGAGAAGAAAGGTCACAAGTACAATGGAAAATCATTCAAGGATAAAGGTAAGAAAACATGTTTTATGGCTAAGGATTCTGATAATAGTAAAGATGAAATTGTCTACATTGCTATAGAAGATGAATCTAATGATGATGAAGATAAGATGGCACTTATCTCTCATGTAAACAAAAATGATATATGGATCATAGACAGTGGATGTTCACATCATATGATTGGTGACAAAACAAAGTTTGAACACCTTGAAGACTATGATGGTGGTAATGTAAGGTTTGGAAACAATGAACCTTGTTGCATAAAAGGAAGAGGACAAATCTCATTAACGAAGGAACTTATATGTGATAATGCATATTGGGTTGAAGGAAAAAAGCATAATATTCTAAGTGTAGCATATCTAATCAACATTGGATTCAAGGTTGAATTCATGCATGGCAAAGCAAGACTGCTGGATGACAAGGGAAAATTGATTGGATCAGGCAAACAAACCAAAGGTAACTTGTTTTATCTTGATCTTGGTGAATGCTCATGTTTTATTGCTCAAATTGAAGAAAGTTGGTTATGGCACAAAAGGTTATGTCATGTAAATTTTGATAACATGGTGAAAATGAGAAAATTCAAGAAAGTAAGAGGCAGTCCTACATTGAAGAAACCTGATGTTGGTCTATGCAAGAATTGTCAAATTGGTAAAATGGGAAAGAGTAGCTTTAAAAGTAAAAACTATCAATCTGAAGATATTTTGGAAATTATACATACTAATTTGTGTGGACCTATTGGAATTGAGAGCTATACTAGAGAAAAATTCTTTATTCTCTTTGTTGATGACTACTCTAGAATGATGACTGTTATGTATCTAAGAGAAAAGTCAGAAGCATTTGAGAAATTCAAATGGTATTTGACAAGAGTAGAAAAGGAAATAGGGAAAAGAATGAAGTGCTTGAGATTAGATAGAGGTGGTGAATTCATCTCCCATGAATTCAATAATTTTTGTATTGAAAGAGGAATCAAAAGATAGGTATCAGCCCTAGGAACTCCTGAGCAGAATGGAATAGCTAAAAATAGGAACAAATCTATCATGGATTGTGCAAGGACTCTAATGATTGAAAAGAACATTGCTATGAAATACTAGAAGGAAGCTATCAGCACTACAGTTCATACCTTAAACTAAGTATAGTTGAAGAAAGACACATTCAAAACTCCTTATGAGTTATGGTATGGCTATAAACCCAATGTAAGTTACTTGAAAGTATTTGGTAGTAAGTGTTACATCTTAAAAGAATCTAGAAAAGGAAAATTTGATGTGAAAAGTGATGAAGGAATATTTTTGGGATATTCTTGCAAGAGTAAGGTATATAGATGTTTGAATTTGTCTACTCACAAAATCATAGAAAGTGCACATGTGAAAGTTGATGAGTTTGCAAAAAATATTGAAGAAGAAAGAAAAAAGGAACCAGAGGATTATAGGAGATTTGTTTAAATTGAACTTGATACATTACCAGACACATCTGTCAATAAGAAGACTGCATCTACTGAGCCCAGTACAGTAACCGAGTCACAAGAAGAAGTTCAAACCGAGTCACAAGGACTCGAGTCTCAGTCTGAAGCTACTGAGCCAATATCTACCAAGCCCGAGCAACCAGAACTTGAAGATGAAATTCAAGAAGATGACAATGTAACTCATTCAAGAGGCAAGGAACCTATATTGGCCAAGTATGTCAAGAGGCATCATACACTAGATTAGATTATCGGAAACAAATTAGAAGGTACTATGACAAGAAGTAAACTAAAAGGTACATGTTTACTTGTTGATTTTGAACCTAGAAATGTCAAAGATGCATTGGAAAATGAAAGTTGGATTGAGGCTATGAATGAAGAAATAAAACAAATAGAGAAGAACAAAATATGGACTCTTGTACCCAAGCCTAAAGATAAAAATGTAATTGGAACAAAATGGGTATTCAAGAATAAGTTGAATGAAGATGATCAAGTATCAAGAAACAAAGCTAGATTGGTGTGTAAAGGATATTCTCAAGAAGAAGGCATAGATTATGGTGAGACTTTTGCTCCTATTGCAAGATTAGAAGGTGTAAGAACTCTACTTGCATATGCAGCACATAAAGGATTTAAGGTTTATCAGATGGATGTAAAATCTGCATTTCTCAATGGTATTCTTGATGAAGAAGTCTACATTGAGAAACTTGAAGGTTTTATTGATCCAGACAAAAGGAATATGGTCTGCAAGTTACACAAAGCATTGTATGGTCTGAAACAAGCCCCTAGAGCATGGTATGAAAGATTACATAACTATCTTATTTAGATTGGTTTCAAAAGAGCTAATGATAACAGTAGTTTGTACATCAAGGAAGGACCAGATAAAAAAATTGTTTTGGCAGAAATATTTGTGGATGATACTGTGTTTACAGGTAATGATGATCAGTGCAAAGAATTCTTAGAGAAAATGAACAAAGAATTTAAAATGTCTATGTTTGGTCAAATAAAGTTCTTTGTTGGTCTTCAGATTCAGTAAAGCAAGAACGGTATCTACATTACTTAGTCTAAATACATCAAGGAAATATTTAAGAAGTTTCATATGGAAGATTCAAAACCAGTTGGTACCCCCATGTGTACTAGACTAAAGCTTACCAAAGATGATGATTCAAAAGAAGTAGATCAGACCTTATATAGATCAATGATTGGAAAATTACAGTATGTAGTTCATACAAGGCCTGATATTGCCTTAGCAGTTGGTATAGTAGCAAGATTCTCAGCAAAACCCAGAGAAAATCATATGATGGCAATCAAAAGAATCTTGAGATACTTGAAAGGAACAGAAGATTATGGCTTGTGGTATAAATTTGGAGGCAATCTAGACTTAAAAGTGTTTACTGATGCTGACTGGGCAGGAAACATTAATAAGAGAAAAAGTACAAGTGGTGGACCATTCTTTCTTGGCAAGAGGTTGGTATCTTGGACTAGTAAAAAGAAAAATTGCACATCCCAATCCACAGCAGAAGAAAAATATGTTGCTGTAATAGTAAACTACTCTAATATTGTTTGGTTTAAATAGTTATTGGAAGGCATGAAGGTTGAGATCACAAAACCAGTTGTTATGTTTTGTGATAATACAAGTGCAATAAATATTTCAAAGAA
Organism: Chamaecyparis obtusa; assembly: GCA_027943335.1. Classification (NCBI taxonomy): domain Eukaryota; kingdom Viridiplantae; phylum Streptophyta; class Pinopsida; order Cupressales; family Cupressaceae; genus Chamaecyparis; species Chamaecyparis obtusa. Next base: position 743,778 of record BSBK01002333.1, read on the forward strand.
TCCAGTAATGCATTCCAAAACCAAGCACATTTCTATAAAATATCACTTTGTCAAAGAATTAGTGCAGGAAAAGGAAATCAAATTGGAATATGTTCATATAAATGAATAGATTGTAGATATATTCACCAAGCCACTACCTAAGGATGCATTTTTGTATCTAAGAGGTAAGTTAGGGGTCATTCCCCTATCTGAAGTTCACTAAATAAAGTTTTAGTGATGCATCAACCAGAGCATGTTGAAGATCCGTTAGTTGATGTAGCATATTCAAAGAATCATTACATATGAATCAGTACTCAAGCTACATTGATATTCACCTAGTATGTGTTGTCTTTGGCATGTGTTGTCAAAGAGGGAGAGTTTGTTGTCATATCTCAAGAAATTTCTCTAAGAGGGAGAAGTTAAGAGGGAGAGTTTATAGTCAGAGAGAGAATTTTGCAGATAGGAAGAGCTTACACTGATAGAGGGAGTTCTCATAGATGAGAATCAGAATGAAACTAAGGATATGTTCCTTACTCTATGTTTTCTTTGAAATTTCATTGTGCTATGACATGTTGTGTTGCCATCAATTCCAAAGAGGGAGATTGTTGGATACAATTGTCTAATTGTGTGTTGTCCTTGATGTCACACAAATGTCATATCAATTATCACTCCGTGTCTACCTAGCTCAGCTGGTCAGCTAAGTGATTTTCAGTGTTTGCCAAGATCACTCGAGCATCAAAGGAAAATATGGCAGAAAATAGTGTTAACTGAGCTTCCATGGTTAACGAAGAAAATTTAGTGTTTACTGAGTTCACTTGGTCTCCAAAGGATGTTGTAGAATTCACAGTGGTAATCGAGCTTCATTCAGTCATCAAAGGAAATCTTTTCAGGATCAATGTTTACCAAGCAAGGTTGGCAAATGAAGGAATTTGTTAATTTTGAGAAATAAAGTTTATTTATTCCAGCTGATTGAGGTAATGATTATTGGTTTTTGTAACATGTATATGAGTTGACTTAACAATCTGAATGGTATATATAAAAGGTCAAGTTGAGAATTCAATGGGTGGATGTGTGAATGGATGGATGAGTGAACATACAAATGAATTGATCATTTTGAAGGAAGGTGTATGTGAATTTTGAAGGATGTTTAGATATCCTTGAGGAGCAACGAAGATATATTTGACTAGGAAGGATCTAGTGAAGTAGAATAGAGATTTGTAATCAGCAATTCAGTTGCATCTTATTCAGGTCATTTAATTATTACTTTCTTACCATTGTAGTAGTGATTTCAAAATCTCTTAACAGAGTTGGTTTAATAGCCATTTTGTAAATCCTCTAACAAGGTGATAGTTTTATTGAATTGTTTCAAAGACCTCTTACAAGGCCACTCCTAACAAGGTGATTAAATCCTCTAACAAGGTCACACCTAATAGTGTATTTTGTAACCTTTAACTGGGTTGGCTCCTAATAGGGCTCACTTCAGAAGAGTGAAAAATAGTAACTAGTTACATTGGTGGTTTTCCCAGATTGGGTTTCCATGTTAAATCTGGGGTCACATGTGTTCATGTTATTTTCTTTATGCATGCATGTTAATCACTAATGAATGCTTAAGATCAGTTATAATTAACAATCACTACAATAATCGAGTTACAACATTTCTCTGTATGTTTGCCAAGTAATAGTAGTAAATGATTTAATAAGACATCTAAGGGATCTGTGGTAATATTTTTATGGTTAACTGATTCACCCAACCCCCCCCCCCTACCCCTCTTAGTTACTCCATTTATATTTTCAACAAAATTCACTCAGGATCATGACCCATTTAGCTAATCTACCTGTGAGGGTAGCTTTGCTTTTTAGGTACTTGAGTGGATCAATCTTAGCTACTAGATATGTGGTATGAGCTAACATATAATGTCTTAGTTTCTATGATGCAAATATTACAGCTAGAAAAGCTTTCTCAATCATTGAATAGTTCTTTTCATATACAACCAAAGTTCTACTTATATAATATATAGCTCTTTCCTTTTTATTCTCATCATGTTGTGCTAGCAATGCCCCCAATGATGTATCTATTGTAGAGACATATAAGATCAATGGCTTCCCTTGAATAGGAGGCATCAAAATAGAAGGATTTGATAGATATTTCTTGATATGGTTAAAGTTCTTTTCACATTCCTCACTCCATGCAAAAGTCACACCTTTATGTAATGTTTTTGTAAAAGGCTGTGATATGTCTGCCAACTAAGATATGAAGCATCAGATAGATTGTACTCTCCCTTGCAATATTCTCATTTGACTAATGTTCTTGGGAGGTTGCATCTTCATGATGGCTTTAACTTTAGCTGGATCAACTTCAATACCTTTCTTTGAAACAATGTATCCTAGAAGCTTTCTAGAAGTGATGCCAAAAGCACACTTCTTAGGGTTTAATCTAAGACTAAACTTCTCCATGCGGTCTTTTATTTTTCTCAAATAATTTAGATGTTCAGCCCTTATCATAAATTTTTCTAAGGCATCATCAACATAATCTTCCATAGTTTGATGCATCATGTCATGAAAAATAGATGTCATAGCTCTCTGATATGTAGCACCAACATTCTTAAGCCTAAATGGCATGATATTCCAACAAAAGGTACCCCATATACATGTGAAAGCAGTTTTCTCTTGATCCTCTGGAGAAATTTTTATTTGATTATATCTAGAATAACCATCCATCAAGGAATACATTTCAAAACCCGCAGTCATGTCCACTCTCATGTCAATGTTAGGTAGTGGAAAATCATCCTTTGGGCATGCTTTATTCACATCTCTAAAGTCTGTGCACACTCTGATTGATTTATCTAGTTTTGAAATAGGTACAATATTAGAGATCCATTCAACATAGTCAATAACTTGGATAAATTTGAATTTTAGTAGTTTCTCTAATTCAGCTTTGACCAAGAGTGCAACATGTGGATGCATCTTTCTTAATTTTTTCTTTACAAGTTTGATGCCTAGAGCAATAGATAGATGGTGCATTATAAGATCAGGATCCAACCCTAGCATATCTAAATATTTACAAGAAAATTTGATTTTTTTCTCTATTAGGAATTTAGTAAATTTTTTCTTTTCTTCTTCTGATAAAGACTCTGCTACATGTATCAACTGTGGTTCCTCTGCTATACCCAAGTTGATAGATTGAGTGGGCTTAATTAGAACTGGAGATCTATCTTGTAAATGACTCAGAAGGACATCAAATATCTCATCCTTAGGTGCCTTAGAGAGGTTTTCACCTTTTAATACATCTTTTATTTTTACCTTTGTAGGTTCTGAGACTTCCACAAAGTGGTTTTCACCCTCAAAACTCCTCTTTTTATTTTTACTTTTATTCTTTTGAATAAGATACTTGATGTCTGACTCTGTCATGCTAAGGCTTGGTTCATTGATGGAAGTCCTCATTGTTGGCATTAAGCAGAATTGCCACTAGTGACAACACTTATTTGCATTCTTAGTGCAAACTGAGCAGACAGTGCAAACTGAGCAGACAGTGAAAACCGAGCAGACAGTGCAAACTGAGTAGACAGTGCAAACCAAGTAGACAGTGCAAACCGAGCAGACAGTACAAATCGAGCAGACAGTGCAAACCGAGCAAGTTAGTACAAACCGAGCAGGACAGTGTAAACCGAGTAACATCATGTCTACCGAGTCACCAGTATTTACCGAGTTCAAAACCTACCGAGTGGTCAGTATGAACCATGCCTTCACTTCTACCGAGTGCATGACAATGCCGAGTAATGCAGTGGATGCCAAGTATCAGAAAGTCACCGAGTTAGTTTGCAGGAACCATGTAACCATACTTGGGCTGACTTAGTAGCACTTATGTTTATTTGTCAAGCCGACTTTGTAATTGTAATTGTAATTAATTGTTTAAGACTTGTATATAAACAATGTTGTAAAAATGTCAAGATGTATGTAAGAAGAATATATGTGAAAAAGAAAGAAAGGCAGAGATAAGCGAATTATAAAGGGCTTCAACAGTATAAGGAACAGCAAAGATAAATTCATCACAGAAGGTGATCAGTATATCAGTGAATCTCAATCAGCAATCCAGTTGCAAAGCAAGAGATCTACTGTTTCATCCTAACAGGTGAATCAGTACTAAATCCTTTAACCGGGTAGACTTAACAGTCTTTTGTAAAATCTCTTTACCAAGTGCATACTTCATTGTATGTTTGTAAATCCTTTAACAGGGTGGATTTAGCAATCCTTATTGCTCCTAACAGGGCAGATCATCAGAAGTGATCAAAATTGTAAGCCTTAACCGACCAACTTTATTCTGCAGTATTAAAGCTTTGTGGGTTTCATCCCCACCCCAGTTTTACTTTCTTTTTGGAAGGTTTCTGGGTAACCAAATCTATGTGTCATTATTGTGAATGCTTTTAAGTTTCATGCTTTCTGTATGCAAAGCTTAAAGTAAATTACATGTTAATACATCTGTAATTGAAAGAAAATTTGGAGTTACTGATTCACCCCTCCCCTCTCAGTAACTCAGTTAATTCCTAAATATTTCCAACACTCATAGGCTCAACTACATTTAGGTAGAAGGAAAGGGCATAGTCATTTGGAAAAGTATAGATACCTTGGCTTGGATTCGTGGAAGTTTGGTCAAGAAGTTTGGGATTTTGGATAGTCAAAGTGGGAAAGGATTGGGAGATAGTGTTTACAGATATGGATCTATCATCATTAGTTCTAATCTGACACTCAAGTTCAAAGGTGATATTACAACTTAAGATGTTCTATTTGTGAATAGGCTCAATGTCATTATGGGAGTCCACTTCAGCCTTCAGTGGATCAGATTCATTAAGTTCATTATTTCTCTCTAAACTTACATTGGGTTTAGGTGCATATTAGTGAATAACATCAATATGTTTTTCTGTAATAAGTTCATCTTCCTCTGGAATGACTCCCCATTCATTGTCATTAGATTGCTCATCTATGCCTCTAGGAAAATTAAGAACATGAGTAAAGTCAGGATGGATCCCCCAAGAAGGATTACCCTCAGATTTTGATTTGAATTTATACTCATGAGAATCTATCTTATAATAGCTACCACCTTCCTCCTTGTCTATTTGATTGTCTTTGAGAATAGTTGGTTCTTATGTTGAAACTATTTCTTGTTCCATAGTAGGTTCTTGTATGTCTACCACATTAATTCTTTTGATTGGATCATCTTCTACTTCAAGGAGATCCTTTATTTCTTTAGGAAAATGCTCATAAGGAATGAGCTCTTCAGTGGTGTCTAAATCATCACTGTTAGATTGTTTTGTTTCTTCTCATGGTTCAATCTATTCTAAGACATGTGGGGAGTTCTTGCTAAGATAGAAAGGCCTCTTCTTATATCCTAGACCCATTATATTCTTGTTTGTTCAACCATGATGGTCAAGAGGTGATAGAAGACCTTTACCTTGTAGTCCTAGAGGTCCCTTTCCTGTATATCCCATTTTTGTGATCAATTTGTCTCCTAGTCCATATGACTTATGAGGAATTCTACTTGAAGTGGAGTCACATTTCTAGACTGATTGGGATTTAGATTCATCTTTATATAACCATGCAAGACTAGCTTCATCTTCCTCAAACTCTTGTTTAGATACTTGCTCTGGGACAAAGCTTCAATTGAATATGACTTAGGATTCTTTAGCATTAGGTTTCAATTTGTCTGAAGGTTGTCCATAAGACTTTGGTGATAATGGGAGAGATGTGAGAGATAAGATGGGTTCCATTGTGTATTCTCCCATACCATTATCTTTGATTTTAACCTCTTTAGCAATGTCTTCCATCTTGGATGTTGAAGCAACATCTAGCTGCTTAGTGGAAGATTCTCTATTATTAGGAACAAGTTTATCAACACTTTCTTTTAATGCATTGCAAGTTGTAGAGAGGTCTGCTTGAATCATCACCTCTACTCCCTCATAAGGAAATTTTACACATTGATGGTATGTGGAAGGAATAGCTCTCATTTCATGTATTTAGGGTCTCCCTAAAATGATATTGTAAGCCAAAGGTATATCAAGAACTTGACATATACTATCTCTGATGAGATGACCTATTCTGATAGGCAAGACAATTGTTCCCTTGGAAGATTTTTCTTCTTCATCATATGACTTGATAGTTATTTTCTTTTTAGAATCAATGGTAGCTTTAGATAATCCCAATTGTGTAATCAAGTTGTAAGAACAAATGTTAAGACCAACGCCTCCATCTATCAACATGCATTTGACTTGATGGTTTTGGATTAAGACTTCAATATGCAAGGGTTAGTTATGCAGATCACTCAAGGAATTATCATCTTCCTCTAAAAAGGAGATATACTATGGAGATGTTAGATGACCAACCATAGTCTAGAATCTGTCTAAATCATGATTATCAGGAACATTGGATCGGAGCAAAGCTTTGTCTAGAATGGCTCTATGAGTTGGAGATATCTGAAGAAACTCAAACATGGAGATTTTTGCATTGGTATGCTGGAGTTGTTGGACAATATTGTATGATGTAAGCCTCATGTCTTTAGGATTTGAAGATTTAGATGTAGCCTTCTATTTAGAAGTAGAAGAGAGATTGAAAGGTACCTTAGGGCCATTCGATGAATCTGGGATTTTTCCTTGTAGATGTGCTTGAGCTTGTGATCGAGTAACTACATTGGCTAATTGATTTTCTCTATCTTTTCTTACAATTGTGAGGACATTGCAATGCTCAGATAGGTAGGGTTTGTTAGAAATAGGAAATACTAAGAGGGGGGGATGAATCAGTATTTCACAAACTTTTACTTTTGCCCACTTATGGATATAACAAATTACTTTAGTGCATACAAAGATTATCAAGCTGATTAACAAACATAGTAGTAAATAGAAAGAACTCATAACACATGATATGTTCTCGAGGAAACCCTGGCCAAGGGAAAACCCGGTGGGGATGGTACCCACAAAGATCACTAATCAAAAGTATCCTATTAGGGATATTGGACCCTGTTAAGAGTCAATTTACAATATATAGTAGATCTATCCTAGTTAAAGGACTTTAGGCCTTGTTAGAAGCCTTAACCCTGTTAGGAGTTAGATTACAAAACATGATCACCAGCTGAGCTCACTGCCCAAATAGGTAATAAAAAATCTTTCTAACTATAGTATGGTACTGCTTACAACTTACATCAATAGCCTTTGCTGCTATCACAATATACAACTTTCGCAAGTTATCCTTTTCTTTCTTTTCACAAAACACATCCTTATCATTACATTTCAAGTATGCCTAATATATGAGTTATTAGAGCTAATAACTTTATATGGTCGGCTTCCAAAATATTTATCCAAGAGTAAGCATCTAGGATGTCATCCCTTCATAATGTTAAGTCATTATTTTGACAAGCAAAAATAATCCCTTAACTCTTTCGCTAATACTGTCTCCAAAACTGTTCTGTCTGCAAAACTATCTTCGGTAAACTTTGAATAACTTCATCCGTACTACTCCAAAATTTATGCACACTAAGATGGGGTATTGTCATACTCTATAAAAGCTTTAGTTAACTATGCAAACCAAAATATTTCTCTAGTGGACGTTGCCAACTAAATCTTCATCGGGTGCTCTGTCAGGATCACTATATCCATACTTAGACAATTTCTTCCTTCAACTTGCCATACTTGCATTCCAAATTTTGCACTCTTAGTAGAGATCATATGTTTCCATAATGACAACATCTATGCATCCACATTAGCCAAATTTCCAACAATCTCCCCCTTTGTCATTGGTGGCAACATATGGGAAAATTGGCTAAGTGTGCAAACAAAACTTCAAAACACTTACACAAAATTGTGGCCAAATGTTATACAACACATATACAATATTGTACTCTATAGAATAGCTCCCCCTATGAGTATCCTTCCTCAACATATTATCAATTTTCTGCTATCTCTCCCCCTTTGACAATAATGACAAAGATAGGGTGTACAAAAATTTTAATAAAAACTTGATATCGTGTTATCAGCTATTGCAAAGCTAATAGGCTTGCAACACAGTCGCCAAACTCTGAATTCCATGATTCAAAATATTTCTCCCATATCTTCTTGATGGATTCAACAACATTGAGTAGAGTACTCAATCCGTATGCTATTGTCTGACAAGCTTGCAAGGAATTAAAGCTAAACTTCTAAAAAGATGTCTTTGCTGAAAGACACTGCTCAATTTGGTCTTCAACAATTGAGGTCTTGATTGAGATATGCTCTCTCAAGATGTGAATCCTGATCATCTTTCTATTCTTCTCCTTTGTTAACATTCTAATTTCATCATTTAACTTCCTTATGTTCTTCTCCACAGAACTTATCTTTACATTTGGGCTTGTCAAGGTGTTTGTTTCAGCTGTAATTGCATCTACCTTCTCTCTAATCTTCTTATCTTATTTAGCTATTAGGATTTTTGATTTTGTGCATTGTATATACAAACTCTTTCCAGTCTCAAATTGTTTCCTCAAATTCTTTATGCATACATCCAAATTACCAATATCATTTCAAATATTTACACTTAAATTTTGTTGCATTTTTGCTTCAAAGGCTTCTTGAACTTTTATTCTAGCAATATCCTTTAAGTTAGAAAATTTAGAGTCAAAAGAGTTTATTACCATTTTAGCTTTCTTAAGTGGATCTGATTCAAATACCTTAGTGCTAATCACACTCTTAAGTTTCTCTGTCAAAACTCTAACTTTGCCTTCAAGGTCCTTCACCTTCTTATTCTTTCCAATAATTTTATTAAGAGATGTGATGAACTCAAGCTAATCATCATCTTCAACCTCTTTTCCAAGGTCTTCAAAAATTGAACCAATTTGTCTCTTCTTACTGGTAGGTGCACTAGGGGTAGTGACCTCTATCAAAATTTGTTTACCTTTAACTATCTGCTCTGCTGGAACTGATTCTGATACAACTAGTGCTTCCACTGCGTCTGTATCCTTTTTTGATTCTGTAACCTTCTCTTGCTCTTCTAAAGCCAAATTGTCAACAATGTTTCCTAGATCATGAAATACTGCATCATCTGACTCTAGTGTAACTTTGGTTCCTTCAATGTCCATTGATTCTTTGCCAATATTGATATGTGAAGAAGATGGGACTTCTTGAATACCAACTTCCTCTGCATGCGGTTCCTCTGATTGCTTTTGTTGAGGATCTGATTCAACATGCTTTCCTGCAACTATATCTACAAGAACTTGCATTACTACTTGCTCAGTCTCTTTCTGTACTTCATCCTTTTTGCCTCCCATTATAAGAATTGTTCTTCTCTTAGTTCTCAATAAAGTTCCAAGAGGCTTCAAGATTCTCTTCAAATGATCTTCATCCTCAACTTCACAGAACTATCTAATTACATGTTCTCTCATCTTTATGTCCTCTTCTTGTGCTCTCTATTTTCTATTCACAAGTCTGTTATACAAATCTTCTGGGATCTTACCATGAATAGTGCTAAGTTTCTTATTTGTCAAAATCATATGTGTAATCATTGCATTTTCAAAATTCAATCTGTCAAATGATCCATATAGATCATAGAATTTATTTATCTTAGTGAAGTCTCCATGCTACAATATATCTTCATTAACTCTTTCAATTCTTGGTTTCCAAGTTTTCTTCTTGATTGAAACTTCATCATCATCTTTAATTACTGCTACTTTTCTAGGTATAGGTGGTACAATCACTTTCTATCTCTTGTTGGGTCCTGTTGCACTCACTTTTACTCTTTTTCTAGGAATAGGAGAAAAGGATTTTTCTCCTTCATCTTTTTTAGGTACTTCAACTTTTACCTTTACTGAAATAGGATCAACAGGGTCTGCACTAGATGCCACAGGTGGAACTGCAAGATTTTTACTTTGCTTCAAGGCTTTTGCAATCTTCTTAGCTATGTCAAAATCATGACTTGACATACCTAATTCTTTCAGTATTTTCTTCATAATAAATTCAACTCTCCTACTAGATTGCTTCTTTTCTTTCAAACTTATTGTAGAGTTGAAATTCTCTTCATAGGTTCCAAACCTATTTGCATGACCATCCAACTCACACTTTAACAGTCTATTCACATATCCTACTATTTTTGCTTCAGATATTTCATAGCCAAGAGGGTTTATGAATTCCATTCTAGGCTCAACTACTTCAATGTAGGTGAAATCAGTGTCTACCATAAAAAAAATGTCATCTTTATGCTTTTCAACTAAGGATTGAGGAATCCTTGATCTGTTCTTAACAATATTCTGATAAGTCTTCAATACAAGCTTCACACTGTCATTGACTTTATCAATTAGGTGCTTCATGTAGACTGAGTTTATTCTTTCCATTGTGTTCACATTATCACTCTAGTCAACTGTGTAAGGAAATCTTTGCAAAATATGGAAAAACCTATAGGTTATCAGAGATGAAAACCTAAACTGTGTGTACTTAGCCTTCTTAATCTTTTCTAAATTCTCAAATAACTGAATTTTTAGAATTTCACATAGGTCTACTTGTTTCTTCTCAATACACATAAGATAAACTACATGAACCATTCCTGCAACCATGTCATCTTCCTTTGAACTACCACAGAATTTAGTTGTTAGGATCTTGCAAAGGTACCTAACTGATGGAATATGGATGAAGTGACTGAGAGGGGGGGGGGGTGAATCAGTCAACCATAAAACACTTCACAATTATTTCTTTCCAGATCCCTTAGGATATCTTAAAGAATGTTATCTATTTTAGCACTCGGTAAATAGATTGCAGTAACTTTGAAGATGTAGAAAGTATTAGCAAAATTATTTTTAGATATTCATCAGCACTTGTATATGATTAAGATAGCAATTAAAAACACAAGAGACACAAGATTTAATGTGGAAACCCAATATGGGAAAAACCACCAATGTATCTAGATACTGATTTTCACTTTTCTAAAGTGATGCTCGGTTAGAAGCCAACCCGGTAAAAGGTTACAAAACACACTGTTAGGTGTGACCTTGTTAGAGGATTTAATCACCCTGCTAGGAGTGGTCTGGTAAGAGGTCTTAAAAACAATTCAATGGAATTGTCACCTTGTTAGAGGATTTACAATATGGTTGTTAAACCAACTCGGTTAAGAGATTTAGAATTCACTGTTACAATGATAAGAAGGTAACAATGAAAATGCCCTGTATAATAATGCAACTGCCTTGCTAATTACAGATCTCTATTCTGCACAAGTGTGATCCTTCCTGATCGAATAAATCTCTGCTGCACCCTAAGGATATCTGAACATCCTTCACAAATTCACACACACCTTTCCTGTCTTTCTTCTATAAATCTTTTGTTGTATATCTTTTTTATTTTTCACATTTGACCTTTTATTTATATGATTTTAGATTTGTCAAATCGACATTATTTAGTATAACAGTCGGCTGAATTAAGCAAACTTTATTTGCAAAAATCCTTCAAGGGCTAGCAGTGCTCGGTGACCATAACTTTCTACAATCTTTCGGAGACTGAGGGAACTCGGTAAACACTGACAATCCTTTACCTTTGATAACCGACTGAACTCGGTAAATGCTAACTTTTCTTTGACAACTGACTGAACTCGGTAAACACTGAATTTCCTTTGACGACCGAGTGAACTCGGTAAATGCTGATTTTTCTTTGATAACCGAGTGAACTCGGCAGACATTGATTTTCTTTGATAATCAAGTGGACTCGGTAAGCACTAATCTTCCTATCTAGCAGACTGACTGAGCTCGGTAGGAACTGATTGCTACAGACTATGACATTGTGTGACATCAAAGACAATACATAATTTGAGTAGCAATTTCCTTCGGACAATTGTTTCCAACAATCTCCCTCTTTGGCATTCATGGCAACACAATATGTCATAGCATAAGAAATTTGAAAGAATTAGCTCGGTTTAGATTCAAATCTCCCTTTGTCAGCAAACTTCCTTTTTCCTGAAAATTCTTCCTTCTGACTATTGAAAATTTCTTGAAGTAATAGCAAAGATATAGCAAACACTCCCTCTTTGACAACACATGCCAAAGATAATTCACTTAATACCGGTGTAAATTAATGTACCTCAAGTACTGATTCATATGCAATGATTCCTTGAATATGCTGCATCAACTGGTTGATTTTCAATCATGTTCTGGTTGATGCATCACTAAAACTATATTTAGTGAGCCTCAAATAGGGAAATGACCCCTAACTTACCTCTTAGATACACAAATGCATCCTTAGGTAATGGTTTGGTAAAAATGTCTGCAATCTACTCTTTTGTATGAATATATTCTAATCTGATTTCCTTTTCCTGCACCAATTCTTTGACAAAGTGATATTTAATAGCAATATGCTTGGTTTTGGAATGCATCACTGGATTCTTCGAAATGTTTATTGCACTGGTATTGTCACAAAATATAACAACTGGTTCTTTGATTTCAACCTTCATACCTTCTAATAACTATTTAAACCAAACAATATTTGAACAGTTTACCGCAGCAGCAACATATTCTGCTTCAGCTGTGGATTGAGATGTGCAATTTTGCTTTTTACTAGTCCAGGATACCAGTCTTTTTCCAAGAAGAAATGCTCCACCACTTGTGCTTTTTCTGTCATCAATGTTCCCTGCCCAATCAGCATCAGTAAACACTTTTAAGTCTAGATTGCCTCCAAATTTATACCACAAACCATATTCTTCAGTTCCTCTTAAGTATCTTAAGATTCTTTTGATTGCCATCATATGATTTTCCTTAGGTTTTGCTGAGAATCTAGCTACTATACCGACTACTAAGGCAATATCAGGTCTTGTATGTACTACATACTACAATTTTTCAGTCATAGATCGGTATAGGGTCTGATCAACTTCTTTTGAATCATCATTTTTGGTAAGTTTTAGTCCAATACACATGGGTGTACCAACTGGTTTTGAATCTTCCATACCAAACTTCTTAAGTATTTCCTTAATGTATTTAGATTGATAATGTATATACCATTCTTGCTTTTCTGAATTTGAAGACCAACAAATTTTTTTATTAAACCAAACATAGACATTTCAAATTCTTTGTTCATTTTCTCTAAAAATTCTTTGCACTGATCCTCATTCCCTGTAAATATAGTATCATCTACAAATATTTCTTCCAATACAATTTTGTCATCCGGTCCTTCTTTAATATACAGATTGTTGTTATCATTGGCTCATTTGAAATTAATCTGAATCAAATAGTTATGGAGTCTTTCATACCATGCTCTAGGAGCTTGTTTCAAACCATACAATGCTTTGTGTAACCTACAGACCATGTCCTTTTTATCTGGATCAACAAAACCTTCAGGTTGTTCAATGTAGACTTCTTCATCAAGAATTCCATTAAGAAATGCAGATTTTATATCCATCTGATATACCTTAAATCCTTTGTGTGCTGCATAAGCAAGTAGAGTTCTTACACCTTCTAATATTGCAACAGGAGCAAAAGTTTCTCCATAATCTATACCTTCTTCTTGAGAATAACCTTTACATACCAATCTAGCTTTGTTTCTAGATACTTGACCATCTTCATTCGGATTATTCCTGAATACCCATTTTGTTCCAATTACATTCTTATCTTTAGGTCTAGGTACAAGAGTCCATGTTTTGTTCTTTTGTATTTGTTCTAATTCTTCATTCATTGCTTCAATCCAACTTTCATTTTCCAATGCATCTTTGATATTTCTAGGTTCAAAATCAGTAAGCAGACATGTACCTTTTAGCTTGCTTCTTGTCATAGTACCATCTGATTTGTTTCCAATAATTTGATCTGGTGTATGATGTCTTCTGACATATTTGGCTAGTATAGGTTCCTTGCTTTTTGAATGAGTCATGATGTTGTCTTCTAGGATCTCTTCTTCAAGTTGCTTGGGCTTGGTAGATATTTGCTCGGTAACTTTAGGCTGAGACTCGGTCTGAATTTCTTCCTGTGACTCGGTTTGAACTTCTTCCTGTGACTCAGTTTGTGACTCGATAACTGTGCTCAGCTTGATAGATATAGTTTCCTCATTGATAGTTGTGTCTGCCAATGTTTCAGGTTCAATGTAAATGAATCTTCTGTAGTTCTCAGGTTCCGTTTTGCTTTCTTCCTCAGTCTTTTCTGCAAACTCATCAAATTTTACATGTATACTTTCTATGACTTTGTGAGTAGATAAGTTCAGACATTTGTATGCCTTGCTTTTGGTAGAATATCCTAGGAATATTCCTTCATCACTTTTCACATCAAATTTATTTCTTCTGGATTCTTTTAAGATATAACACTTGCTACCAAATATTTTCATGTAACTTACATTGGGTTTATAGCCATACCATAATTCATAATGAGTTTTGAATGTGTCTTTCTTCAATTGTACTCGGTTCAAGGTATGAACTGCAGTGCTGATAGCTTCCTTCCAGTACTTTATAGCGATGTTCTTTTCTATCATTAGAGTCCTTGCACAATCCATAATAGATCTGTTTCTTCTTTCTACTATTCCATTCTGCTAAGGAGTTCTAGGAGCTGATAACTATCTTTTGATTCCTCTTTCAATGCAAAAGTTGTTAAAATCATGGGAGATGAATTCACCACCTCTGTCTGATCTTAAGTATTTCAATCTTTTCCCTGTTTCCTTTTCCACTCTTGCTAAGTACCATTTGAACTTTTCAAATGCTTCTGATTTTTCTCTTAAATACATAACAGTCATCATTCTAGAATAATCATCAACGAAAAGAATAAAGAATTTATCTCCAGTATAGCTTTGTATTCCAATAGGTCCACATAAATTAGTATGCACAATTTCCAAAAAAAATTTAGACTGATAGTTCTTACTCTTGAAACTAGTTTTACTCATTTTGCCAATCTGACAATTCTTACATAGACCAGTATCAGGTTTCTTCAAAGTAGGAATGCCTCTAACCTTCTTGAATTTTCTTATTTTTATCATGTTATCAAAATTCACATGACATAACCTTTTGTGCCATAGCCAACTTTCTTCAATTTGAGCAATAAAGCATGAATATTCACTGAGATCAAGATAAAATAAGTTACCTTTTGTTTATTTGCCTGATCCAATGAGTTTTCCTTTTTCATCCAGCAGTCTTGCTTGACCATTCATGAATTCAACCTTGAAACCAGTGTTGATTAGCTGTGTTACACTTAGAAGATTATGTTTTAGTCCTTCAACCCAATAAGCATTATCACATATGAGTTCTTTGGTTAATGAGATTCTTCCCTTTCCTTTTATACAACAAGGTTCATTATTTCCAACTCTTACATTTCCACTATCACAGTCTTCTAGATATTCAAATTTTGTCTTGTCACCAGTCATGTGGTGTGAACATCCACTGTCTATTATCCATATATAATCTTTGCTTATATGAGAAATAAGTGCCATCTTATCTTCATCATCATCAGATTCATCTTTTATAGCAATAAAGACAATTTCTTCTTCACTATCATCAGAATCTTTAGCCATAAAACATGTTTTCTTACCTTTATTCTTGAATGATTTGAAATTCTTTTTGCCATAGTACTTGTGACTTCTCCTCTCTTCCTTGACTTTCTTGTTTGGGCACCTAGCTGCAATATGTCCAATTTCTTCACATGAAAAATAGATTAAAGGAGTTTTACCTTTATATTTACCTTTCCCTTTAGAGTACTTCTTTGCAAGTAATGCTTCTACAATTTCAAGATCACTATCAGAACTTTCTTCTGATACTTCTTCACTTTCTGACTGAACTTCTTTAATTTTCTTGTTCTTCTTTAGTGAAACCTTGGCCTCAAATGCTGATTCAATATTTTTGGAACTTGGAACATAGTTGTCATAGTTGTCTAATTCAAAGGCTGTCAATCTTCCAACTAAAGCATCCAAAGTTATATTGTGGTTTGTTTCACATCTTCTTTCTTGAATAGATGATACTCTTATCACATAGATAGGGAGTAATGTTCTAAGTACCTTACTTATAATAGTTTCATCTGAGATTGTTCCTCCAGAAGCTCTAATTGTACTTACACTTGCTTTGATTCTTTCAACATATTTTGCAATGTTTTCATCTTCCTTCATATTCATCTTGTCAAACTGTCCTCTTAGGCTTTCTGCTTTGGCTCTTTTCACATTTGCATCACCACCATATATTTTCTTCAGTGTCATCCACATTTCATATGTAGTAGTGCATTCTTTAATATCATCAAATTCTTCATAGCTGAGAGCAGATGCAATGTCTATCATCATGGTGTTATGAGTCTTTTTCTCTGCAATGTCTTCAATAGTTAATGCGCCAGTAGGAACTGTGTATTCTTCATCAATGTATTTGCATCCTGAATCACCAATGGAAGCCAGATGAAGTCACATGTGACCTTGCCATGCTAAAAAGTTATCTCTGTTGAGCTTTGGAATTTCCCTCTTGTAAGACATCCTGATCTTTAGCTTAGGTCCTTGAAACCCTTCCTGCAAGCACCAAAAGCTCTAATACCAATTGATGGAATATGGATGAAGTGACTGAGAGGGGGGGGGGTGAATCAGTCAACCATAAAACACTTCACAATTATTTCTTTCCAGATCCCTTAGGATATCTTAAAGAATGTTATCTGTTTTAGCACTCAGTAAATAGATTGCAGTAACTTTGAAGATGTAGAAAGTATTAGCAAAATTATCTTTAGATATTCATCAGCACTTGTATATGATTAAGATAGAAATTAAGAACACGAGACACAAGATTTAACGTGGAAACCCAATATGGGAAAAACCACCAATGTATCTAGATACTGATTTTCACTTTTCTGAAGTGATGCCCGGTTAGAAGCCAACCTGGTAAAAGGTTACAAAACACACTGTTAGGTGTGACCTTGTTAGAGGATTTAATCACCCTGCTAGGAGTGGCCTGGTAAGAGGTCTTGAAAACAATTCAATGGAATTGTCACCTTGTTAGAGGATTTACAATATGGTTGTTAAACCAACTCGGTTAAGAGATTTAGAATTCACTGTTACAATGATAAGAAGGTAACAATGAAAATGACCTGTATAATAATGCAACTGCCTTGTTGATTATAGATCTCTATTCTGCACAAGTGTGATCCTTCTTGATTGAATAAATGTCTGCTACACCTTAAGGATATCTGAACATCCTTCACAAATTCGCACACACCTTTCCTATCTTTCTTCTATAAATCTTCTACTGTATATATTTTTTATTTTTCACATTTGACCTTTTATTTATATGATTTTAGATTTGTCAAATCGACATTATTTAGTATAACAGTTAGCTAAATTAAGCAAACTTTCTTTGCAAAAATCCTTCAAGGGTCGACAGTGCTCAGTGACCATAACTTTCTACAATCTTTTAGAGACCGAGGGAACTCGGTAAACACCGACAATCCTTTACCTTCGATAACCGACTGAACTCGGTAAATGCTAACTTTTCTTTGACAACCGACTGAACTTGGTAAACACTAAATTTCCTTTGACGACTGACTGAACTCGGTAAATGCTGATTTTTCTTTGATAACCGAGTGGACTTGGTAGACACTGATTTTCTTTGATAACCGAGTGGACTCGGTAAGCACTAATCTTCCTGTCTGGCAGACCGACTGAGCTCAGTAGGAACTGATTGCTGTGGACTATGACATTGTGTGACATCAAAGATAATACATAATTTGAGTAGCAATTTCCTTCAGACAATTGTTTCCAACACCTAACATCATCTTTCTTAATCTTACTTATCGTAATTCCTCTACGATTATAACTAGATCCAGTGTTGTCTAAGACAATATTTCTCATGTTCTTTTCATTCAGTGGAGTCTCTCCAACTTTTGATAATCTAGTAACATCATGAATTAGGTCGGTAGTTATATCAATAACTCTATCCTCCATCCAGAATTTCCCATTGTGGATTCTACTTAAAATGATCTTGGTACATTCCTCATCATTAAATTCATACTTCATGGAATAATTGATAATTTCATTGTTCTCTAGGTGCCCATAAGGAGGTTTAACTGACATGTCTTGATTATACAATTTCCTGTAATCATCACTAAAATTTGCATCTCCCAAAGTTTCAAACTTACAACCTAAATATCCTTTAACATTCTCAATGTGTAATACTCAATCTAGTATGGATGATAGTGTTAGTCTATCATCAATTTCAACTGGTTCTACTGATTCTTTCTTAATCTTAGGTCTATTCTTATCCTTAACATTATGAACCATAGAAATACCTCAACTTTGCAAATCTAGGGTTTCAGTATGATCGGCACTGCAAACTACTTCCAAACTTCTTCAAATCATCCTCAACTCACTTTTTCTTCTTTGAAATCTCTTTTTAATCACTTTTTAATCATGATAACTTTGATTTTGACCTTATAACACTTCACATTAACTCGATCTCACATCTCATTCATTTATTTTTCCGCTAAAACCTCAAAAAGTTGATTCTGCAAATCTGCAACCATAAAACCTTTTTGCGACCTTGCAAAACACAATATTTTATTTTGTGCACTTAACCATAGCATTAGTACAACATAAAAAACCTATATCTAACTGTGCAAAACTTAACTCATTCAAATTCCTAATCTACACTAATCCTAAGTCCAAAACTACAGAAACTTACATAATTTAAGTACTTAAAGAAGGGTCAGGTAAAGATTCATCCTTACCATTACTTACATTACCTTCCTAACTACTTTTACTACTAGATATACCTCCTTGATCTGTGCCTTTATCAAATTTTACTTCATCATTATTGCTACAACAACCTTTCTCTTTGTTTGCTGCATTTTCTTTCCTTCTTGCATTGTTCCTAGGGTTAGGGTTATGATGATAACCTCCATTGTTCATTCTGCAAACTCTTGCTGAGTGTCCAAACTTGTCGCATATCTAACAAATGATTTCATTGTTTCCAAATCTCTATTCTTGCTAGTTAATTCGTGACCTACAATTTCTAGCAATATGTCCTACTTTGTTGCATCTAAAACATACTACCACTTTTCTTTTAATCATTTCTTCAATAGATCTCTTATCTGCATTGTTAGTATTCCCAATCATTCTATTATCATAATGTTAGAAATATGAAATACTGAGAAGGGGGGGTGAATCAATATTTCACAAACTTTTTCTTTTGCCCACTTATAGATGTAACAGATTACTTTAGTGCATACAAAGATTATCAAGTTGATTAACAAACATAGCAGTAAATAGAAAGAACTCATAACACATCATATGTTCTCGAGGAAACCCTGGCCAAGGGAAAACCCTGGTGGGGATGGTACCCACAAAGATCACTAATCAAAAGTATCTTGTTAGGGATATTGGACCCTGTTAGGCGTCAATTTTCAATATATAGTAGATCTATCTTGGTTAAAGGACTTTAGGCCTTGTTAGAAGCCTTAACCCTATTAGGAGTTAAATTACAAAACTTGATCACCAGATGAGCTCACTGCCCAAACAGGTAATACAAAATGTTTCTGACTATAATATGGTACTGCTTACAACTTTGCATCAATAGCCTTTGTTGCTATCACATTATACAACTATCACAAGTTATCTTTTCTTTCTTCTTTTTTTTACATCACTTGTATCTTTCATTAAATTTCAAGTATGCCTAATATATGAGTTATTAAAGCTAATAAATTTACATGGTTGGCTTCCAAAATCTTTATCCAAGAGTAAACATCTAGGATTTCATCCCTTCATAATGTTAAGTCATTATTTTGACAAGCAAAAATAATCCCTTAACTCTTTCGCTAATACTGTCTCCAAAACTATTCTGTCTGCAAAAACTATCTTTGGTAAACTTTGAATAACTTTGTCCGTACTACTCAAAAATTTATGCACACTGAGATGGGGTATCCTCATACTCTATAGAAGCTTTAGTTAATTTTGCAAACAAAAATATTTCTCTAGTGGACATCGCCAACTAAATCTTCATTGGGTGCTCTGTCAGGATCATTGTATCCATACTTAGACAATTTCTTTCTTCAACTTGCCATACTTGCATTCCAGATTCTACACTCTCAATAGAGCTCATATGTTTCCATAATGACAACATCTATGCATCCACATTAGCCAAATTGCCAACAATCTCCCCCTTTGTCATTGGTGGCAACATATGGGAAAATTAGCTAAGTGTGCAAACAAAACTTCAAAAACACTTATACAAAATTTATACAATATGTATACAATATCATACTCCATAGAATAGCTCCTCCTATGAGTATCCTTCCTCAACATATATTCAATTTTCTACTATCTCTCCCCCTTTGACAACAATGACAAAGATAGGGTGTACAAAAATTTCAAAAACTTTATACCTTATTATCAGTTATTGCAAAGCCGGTAGGCTTGCAACACAATCACCAAACTCTAGCTTCCAAGATTCAAAATATTTCTCCCATATCTTCCTGATCGATTCAGTAACATTGAGTAGAGTACTCAATCCATATGTTGTTGTCTGACAAGCTTGCAGGGAATTGAAGCTAAACTTCTGAAATGATGTCTTTGCTGAAAGACACTGCTCAATTTGATCTTCAACAATTTATATCTTGATTGAGACATGCTCTCTCAAGATGTTAATTCTGATCATCTTTCTATTCTTCTCCTCTGCTAACATTCTGATTTCATCTTTCAGTTTCCTTATGCTCTTCTCTATAGAACTTATCTTGACATTAGGGCTTGTCAAGGTGTTTGTCTCAGCTGTAATAGCATCTAACTTCTCTCTGATCTTCTTATCTTGTTCAACTGTTAGGATTTCTAATTTAGTGCATTGTATGTACAAATTAATTCCTATCTCAAAATGTCTCCTCAAATTCTTTACGCATACATCTAAACTACCAATATCATTTCAAATATTTACACTTAAAGTTTGTTGCATTTCTGCTTCAAAGTCTTCCTGAACTTTTATCTTAGCAATATCCTTCAAGTTAGAAAATTCATAGTCAAAAGAATTCATTACCATTTTAGCTTTCTCAAGTGGATCTGATTTAGATACCTTAGTGTTGATCACACTCTCAAGTTTCTCTGTCAAAAATCTAACTTTGTCTTCAAGGTCTTTCACCTTCTTATTCTTTCCAATAATTTTGTTCAGAGATGTGATGAACTCAAGCTGATCATCATCTTCAACTTCTTTTCCAAGGTCTTCAAACATTGAACCAATATGCCTCTTCCTACTGTTAGGTGCACTAATGTCTTCAACTGGTATAGAAGGTGCACTAGAGGTAGTGTCCTCTATCAAAATTTGTTTGCCTTTAACTGACTATTCTTCTAGAACTGATTTTGATACAGTTGGTGCTTCCTTTGCCTCTGTATTCTTCTCTGATTCTGTGACCTTTTCTTGCTCTCCCAAAGCCAAATTGTCAACAATGTTTCCTAGATCATGAAATACTGCATCATCTTATTCTAGAGTCACTTTGCTGCCTTCAATATCCATTGATTCTTTGCCAATATTGATATGTGAAGAAGATGAAACTTCTTCAATACCAACTTCCTCTGCATGTAGTTCCTCTGATTGCTTCTGCTGAGGGTCTAATTCAACATGCTTTTCTACAACTATATTTGCAAGAACTTGCATTACTGCTTGCTCTATCTCTTTCTGTACTTCCTCCTTTTTGCCTCCCATTATAAGGATTGTTCTTCTCTTAGTTCTCAATAAAGTTCCAAGAGACTTCAAGAATATCTTCAAATGATCTTCATCCTTAAATTCATAAAAGTATCTAATTACATGTTCTCTCATCTTTATGTCCTCTTCTGGTGCTCTCTATTTTCTATTCACAAGTCTGTTATACAAATCTTCTGGGATCTTACCATGAATAGTGCTAAGTTTCTTATCTACCACAATCATATGTGTAATCATTGCATTTTCAAAATTCAATCTGTCAAATGATCCATATAGATCATATAATTTATTCAACTTAGTGAAGTCTCCATGCTTTAATATATCTTCATTAACTCTTTCAATTCTTGGTTTCCAAGTTTTCATCTTGATTGAAACTACATCATCATCATTAATTACTGCAACATTTCTAGGTACAGGTGGTACAACCACTTTCTGTCTCTTGTCAGGTCCTGTTGCACTCACTTTTACTCTTTTGCTAGGAATAGGAGAAAAAGATTTATCTCCTTCATCTTTTTCAGGTACTTCAACTTTTACCTTTACTGCAATAGAATCAACAGGATCTGCACTTGATGTCTCAGGTGAAATTACAAGATTTTCACTTTGCTTCAAGGCTTCTACAGTCTTCTTAGTTATGTCAAACTTCTGACTTGACATACTAGATTCTTTCAATATTTTCTTCATAGTAGATTCAACTCTCTTACTAGATTGTTTCTTTTCTCTCAAACTTATTGTAGAGTTGAAATTCTCTTCATAGGTTCCAAACCTATTTGCATGACCGTCCAACTCACACTTTAACAATCTAATCACATATCCTACTGTTTCTACTTCAGATATTTCATAGCCAAGAGGGTCTATGAATTCCATTCTAGGCTCAACCGCTTCAATGTAGGTGAAATCAGTGTCAACCATAAAGCAAATTTCATCTTTATGCTTTTCAACTAAGGATTGAGGAATCCTTGATTTGTTCTTAACAATATTCTAAAAAGTCTTCAATACAAGCTTCACACTATCATTAACTTTATCAAAAAGGTGCTTCATGTAGACTGAGTTTATTCTTTCCATTATGTTCACATTGTCACTCCAATCAACTGTGTAAGGAAATCTTCTCAAAATATGGAAAAACATATAGGTTATCAGAGATGAAAACCTAAACTGTGTATACTTAGCCTTCTTAATGTTTTCTAAGTTCTCAAATAATTGAATTTTCAAAATTTCACATAGGTCAACTGGTTTCTTCTCAATACACATAAGATAAGCTACACGAATCATTCCTACAGCCATGTCATCTTCCCTTGAACTACCATGGAATTTAGTTGTTAGGATCTTGCAAAGGTACCTAACATCATCTTGCTTAATCTTACTTATCACAATTCCTCTACCATTATAACTAGATCCAGTGTTATCTAAAACAATCTTTCTCATGTTCTTTTCATTCAATGGAATCTCTCCAACTTTTGATAATCCAATAACTTCATGAATTAGGTTGGCAATTATATAAATAACTCTATCCTCCATCAAAAATTTCCCATTGTGGATTCTACTTAAAATGATCTTGGTACATTCCTCATCATTGAATTCATACTTCATGGAATATTTGATAATTTCATTATTCTATAGGTGCCCATAAGCTGGTTTAACTGACATGTCTTGATTGTATAATTTCTTGTAATCATCACTAAAATCTGCATCTCCTAAAGTTTCAAACTTGCAACCTAAATATCCTTTAACATTCTCAATGTGCAATACTCCATCTGGTACAGATGATAATGCTAGACTATCATCAATTTCAGTTGGTTCTATTGGTTCTTTCTTAATCTTTTGTCTATTCTTATCCTTAACATTATGAACCATAGAAATATCCATCTTATCAACTGATTAAAGATCAAAAAATACCTCAACTTTGCAAATCTAGGGTTTCAGTATGATTGTCACTGCAAACTACTTCCAAACTTCTTCAAATCATCCTCAACTCACTTTTCTTCTTTCAAATCACTTTTCAATCACTTTTTAATCATAATAACTTTGATTTTGACCTTATAACACTTCACATTAACTCGATCTGACATCGCATTCATTCATTTTGCCGCTAAAACCTCAAAAAGCTGATTCTGCAAACCTGCAACCATAAAACTTTCTGTGACCTCGTAAAAAACAATATTTCCTTTTGCACACTTAACCATAGCATTAGTACAACATAATAAACCTATATCTAACTGGGAAAAACTTAACTCATTCAAATTCCTAATCTACACTAATCCTAAGTCCTAAACTATAGAAACTTACATAATTTAAGTACTTAAAGAAGGGCCAGGTAAAGATTCATCCTTACCTTTAGTTACATTACCTTCCTGACTACTTTTAGTGCTAACTATACCTCCTTGATCTGTGTCTTTATCAAATTTTACTTCATCTTTATTGCTACAAAAAACTTTCTCTTTGTTTCCTGCATTTTCATTCCTTCTTGCATTGTTCCTAGACTTAGGGTTATGATGATAACCTCCATTGTTTATTCTGCAAAATCTTGCTGAGTGTCCAAACTTGTTGCATATCTGACAAATGATTCCATTGTTTCCAAATCTTTGTCCTTGCTAGTTAATCTGTGACCTGCAATTTCTAGCAATGTGTCCTACTTTGTTGCATCTAAAACATACTACCACTTTTCTTTGATTCATTTCTTCAATGGATTTCTTATCTGCATTGTTAGTATTCCCAATCATTCTATCATAATTATTCAAAATTACTTTAGGTCTTCTACATTTGTTAGCTCTATGTCCAAAACTATGACAATTATAACAATGTCCATTAAAAGATTTAAATTGCTTACTTGTGCAATCTCTCTTCATGTGCCCAATAGTATTACAAGCAAAACATCTACCTTTGAATTCTCTTTGCATACCTTTAGATGATTCTTCCTATTTTGATTCTTCTTTCTTTGATTCTTCTTTAGGTGGATCTTCCAATGTGTTCTCATCTAGCTTTATTTCCTCCACACTTTCAGATGTCTTCAGATCTGGCTTCTTACTTTCATGGTTTTTTCTAAACATACTATATCCAAATCCAGTCCTTTCAAAGAATGGTTCTTCAAAAGAAATTTGTTTTTTAGTCTTATCACTTTTTGAATATAGCCTTTCAAGTTGTTGTTTAGATTGAGTTAATTCACCTTTCACAATTTTATTATACTTCTCAAGTTCCACATACTGCACTTTTACTTTTTCAGATTTGGATGTGTCCTTTTCAAGTCTTGACCTCAGATCTTCATTCTCAATTTTCAATTTTTCATTATCAGATCTCAAATTTCCATGTTCCATACTAAGCTTCAAATTTACTATCTTCAACTCATGCTTAAGGATTTCATTTTCTTTTTCTAATTCATCACAATCTTCAACAAGCATATCAGATTTCTTTTCAGATTTCAGATCTTCAATCTTACCTTTTAATTTGTCAATAGCATTCTTTGCATCTTCATATTTTCTTCTTAAGGAGTTTCTTTCATCAATAGGCATATCAATCTATTCAAGAGCTTCTTCAAGATTCTTCTGAAGTTGATCCATATCCATAGAGATCTTACTCAAGCTGCTAAGCTTTCCTTGAATGTTCCTTCTCCGAGTAACTATGCTCTGATATCAATTGTTAGAAATAGGAAATACTGAGAGGGGGGGGTGAATCAGTATTTCACAAACTTTATCTTTTTCCCACTTATGGATATAACAGATTACTTTAGTGCATACAAAGATTATCAAGCTGATTAACAAACATAGTAGTAAATAGAAAGAACTCATAACACATGATATGTTCTTGAGAAAACCCTGGCCAAGGGAAAACCCAAGTGGGGATGGTACCCACAAATATCACTAATCAAAAGTATCATGTTAGGGATATTGGACCCTATTAGGAGTCAATTTAAAATATATAGTAGATCTATCCTTGTTAAAGGACTTTAGGCCTTGTTAGAAGCCTTAACCCTGTTAGGAGTTAGATTACAAAACTTGATCACCAGCTGAGCTCACTGCCCAAATAGGTAATAGAAAATGTTTCTAACTATAATATGGTACTACTTACAACTTCACATCAATAGCCTTTTCTGCTATCACAATATACAACTATCACAAGTTATCTTTTCTTTCTTTTTTTTTTTACATCACTTGTATCTTTCATTACATTTCAAGTATGCCTAATATATGAGTTATTAAAGCTAATAACTTTACATGGTCAGCTTCCAAAATCTTTATCCAAGAGTAAACATCTAGGATGTCATCCCTTCATAATGTTAAGTCATTATTTTGACAAGCAAAAATAATCCCTTAACTCTTTCGCTAAAATTGTCTCCAAAACTATTTTGTCTAGAAAAACTATCTTCGGTAAACTTTGAATAACTTTGTCCGTACTACTCCAAAATTTATGTGCATTGAGATGGGGTATCCTCATACTCTATAGAAGCTTTAGTTAACTATGCAAACACAAATATTTCTCTAGTGGACGTCGCCAACTAAATCTTCATCGGTTGCTCTGTCAAGATCACTGTATCCATACTTAGACAATTTCTTTCTTCAACTTGCCATACTTGCATTCCAGATTATGTGCTCTCAATAGAGAGCATATGTTTCCATAATGACAACATCTATGAATCCACATTAGCCAAATTTCCAACACATAATTATTCAAAATTACTTTAGGTCTTCTACATTTGTTAGCTCTATGTCCAAAACCATGACAATTATAACAATGTCCATTAAGAGGTTTAGATTTCTTACCTATGCAATCTCTCTTCATGTGTCCAATAGTATTACAAGAAAAACATCTACCTTTGAATTCTCTTTGCATAACTTTGGATGATTCTTCCTATTTTGATTCTTCTTGCTTTGATTCTTCTTTCTCTCTAGGTGGTTCTTCTTTAGGTGGATCTTCTAATGTGTTATCATCTAGCTTCATTTCCTCCATACTTTCAGATGTCTTCAGATCTGGCTTCTTACTTTCATGATTTGTTCTAAACATACTAAATCCAAATCCAGTCTTATCAAAGAATGGTTCTCCAAAAGAAAAAAAATTTTCAGTCCTATCACTATTTGAATATAGCCTTTCAAGTTGTTGTTTAGATTGAGTTAATTCACCTTTCACAATTTTATTATACTTCTCAAGTTCCACATGCTGCACTTTTACTTTTTCAGATTTAGATGTTACCTTTTCAAGTCTTGATCTCAGATCTTCATTCTCAATTTTCAATTTTTCATTATCAGATCTCAAATTTCCATCTTTCATACTAAGCTTCCGATTTACTATCTTCATCTCATGCTTAAGGATCTCATTTTCTTTTTCTAATTCATCACAATTTTCAACAAGAATATCAGATTTCTTTTCAGATTTCAGATCTTCAATCTTACCTTTTAATTTGTCAATAGCATTCTTTACATCTTCATACCTTCTTCTTAAGGATTTTCTTTTGTCAGTAAGCATATCAATCTCTTCAAGAGCTTCTTGAAGATTCTTCTGAAGTTGATCCATATCCATAGAGATCTTACTCAAGCTGCTAAGCTTTCCTTGAATGTTCCTTCTCTGAGTAATTATGCTCTGATACCAATTGTTAGAAATAGGAAATACTGAGAGGGGGGGGTGAATCAGTATTTCACAAACTTTTTCTTTTGCCCACTTATAGATATAACAGATTGCTTTAGTGCATACAAAGATTATCAAGCTGATTAACAAACATAGTAGTAAATAGAAAGAACTCATAACACATGATATGTTCTTGAGGAAACCCTGGCCAAGGGAAAACCCCAGTGGGGATGGTACCCACAAAGATCACTAATCAAAAGTATCCTATTAGGGATATTGGACCCTGTTAAGAGTCAATTTACAATATATAGTAGATCTATCCTAGTTAAAGGACTTTAGGCCTTGTTAGAAGCCTTAACCCTGTTAGGAGTTAGATTACAAAACATGATCACCAGCTGAGCTCACTGCCCAAATAGGTAATAAAAAATCTTTCTGACTATAGTATGGTACTGCTTACAACTTACATCAATAGCCTTTGCTGCTATCACAATATACAACTTTCGCAAGTTATCCTTTTCTTTCTTTTCACAAAACACATCCTTATCATTACATTTCAAGTATGCCTAATATATGAGTTATTAGAGCTAATAACTTTATATGGTCAGCTTCCAAAATATTTATCCAAGAGTAAACATCTAGGATGTCATCGCTTCATAATCTTAAGTCATTATTTTGATAAGCAAAAATAATCCCTTAACTCTTTCGCTAATACTGTCTCCAAAACTGTTCTGTCTGCAAAACTATCTTCGGTAAACTTCAAATAACTTCATCTGTACTACTCCAAACTTTATGTGCACTGAGATGGGGTATCCTCATACTCTGTAGAAGCTTTAATTAATTTCATAAACAAAAATATTGCTCAAGTGGATGTCGCCAACTAAATCTTCATCGGGTGCTCTGTTAGGATGACTGTATCCATACTTAGACAATTTCTTCCTTCAACTTGCCATACTTGCATTCCAGATTCTATGCTCTCAGTAGAGATCATATGTTTCCATAATGACAATATCTATGCATCCACATTAGCCAAATTGCCAACAGGGTTCAACCATATTGACAATAATATTGTTTCAAGAGTAAGCATAATTGACTTTAGCACCCACATTAGGCTGAGAAGACGAATCTCATTGACCATGTTTCAGAAATGGCTCCATGAATGTTGTATGATCATTATTGCTCTTATGATTATCAATTGTGATTTCTCCATTATCAATTTCATCTTGTATGATGCATTTCAAGTGGACGTGGTTATTAGTTTTATGATCCTTATTGCAATGGAAGTCACATAAATCATTCTCTCTCCACCATTTTGGTTTAGGTTTAGGATCAAAGACCTTTATCTCAGGAAAGAAAATGATATTGTTAGCCAATAGAGTTTTCATGGCAGATTCCAAGGACTCTCCAAGAGGAGTGAATTTGCATTTAGGATCTATGGCACAAGGTTTATAGTTAGATGGCTTCTTGTTCAATTTTTTTTCCTTCACCTCTGAGGCTTTGATGTCTTGGGTACCAACAGTGAGATTGAAAGGGGGTGCCTTAGATGGGGCATAGATAGTATCAACAACACCATCTATGAAAATGACCTTATTCTTGTTCCATTTTTTTTCTTTATCTTTAGAATTAGATCCAGATTCATATTTGTCTTTTTGAAGTGATATGTCTCCTTTTTGCACAAGTACCTTATCAATTTTGATTTCATTTTCTACCATCATATCAAAGGATGTATGATTTTTAATTTGCAAATGGTAGTTGAGTTCTGGAACAAGATTGTTGATGAAGATTTCCAGCTACTTAGTTTCTAGAATGGGTCTAGCATATAGAGAAAACTTCTTCCTCCATCTTTTGAGAAAATTTAGGAATTCTTGAGTTCTGTTTCAGATTGTAGATGTTTATCATGGTGAATAGATGTTGAATGTTGTAGGAGTATTATTGATAGAATAGTTTGATTAACTTCTCAAAAGTTTTGATAGTTGGAGGCATTTTTGAGAACCAATGAATGGCTAACCCTCCCAGAGATCAAGGGAAAAGACACATTAAGTAAGTTGGTTCATGTATAAACTCCCTAGATTGAGTACAAAATTATTTGACATGATCTTGAGGATAAGAGTTACCATCATATTTATCATACTTAGGTATCTCCACTCTTTTAGGGAATGGTGACATGTACAAGTCTTTATCAAATGTAAAAGGGCATAGAGCCTCCATGGAGAACTCTTTAGGTTCCTTTTCTTTTTGAAGTTTGTTAAGTTTGACTTGCATGGCATGCATCTATTTCATCATAGATGTGATAGGGGTTTCTTCCTCATGTGTAATGATATCTTCAACATTAAATTTGGGAGGAAGCTTAGCCCCTTGATGAGCTAACTCTAAGAAGTATGTTTCTCTATCTTCCTTCAAGAAATGCCTCATCATTTTCTTGAAGTCATCATCCTTTTGATATCGAGAAATTTCAAAAGGTGTGGGTTCTTGATCCGCACCATGTTGAGAGTGATGTCCTTAAGACCCTTGGTTTGTCCCTCCTTGAGACATGTTAGGAGTTTTAGGACTCCCTAGGATAGATTGATGCAGAGTTTGTTGAGCACCTCTGTGGGTTGATGGAGGAGGAGGTATGTAACCAGTTTTCAATTGAAGATTGTCGAGACCATCATCTTTGTAAAAACCTGAATTGTAGAGTTTCTCAAAGGTTAGCAAATCATCACTCATTTCAAGACATATAGCATTGTTTTCAACTTAATTGGTGTACTAAAATTATCAAACCTTGAGCGTAAAAAGAAAGACACAACACAATAATATTTTTGCAAGGTTTCCATCTAGTGTTTTCTTAATAAGCTAACTTATAAGTACTTTCTAGCCCCCAATTAAATGAAGGATACATACCTATATATACAAGTGATCAAGTTGTAAATAATTTCCTAGTATGCTTAAAGTATACATGTTTATGATTTGAATTTTCATGGTAAGTCATTTATATCATTTATATATTTTAAATTAGTTGCTTTCTAATTACTTTAGACACATTTGCATATTCATTGGGCTATACCAAAATTAGGAAGATTATATTAGAACACATGGAATAATATTTAGTTCTATGACTTATTTTCTATATAGTGTAACATCCAATATTTAAAATATTACTTAAATTCTTAATTTAGATCAATAAATTATATTAATATGGAGCTTCACACATTTAAAATTTAACAATTCAATCAGAATAAATAAATATGAAGAAATCAAATTAATAATTACGAGGTTAAATTTTTTTCCACTTTTATCAGCGTGTCTTCCCCCCAAATTAATTAACGGGGGGTCGAGGGGCAGTGCCCCACGAGGCCAAAAATAATTCACCTTATTTTATTAAGAAGTTTGAATCAATTCATGCATACTAGTGTAGACATGTTATCTTTCCTAATTTGAAATTTGAATTATGCCCTTATTTCTTGAATATTGATCATTAGAATTGTGAATATGTTAATTGACTATGAAACTTATACAAGTGAATCTTGTGTTTATGTAATAAGTATTAATTGTGAATTTCTTTTACCATATGTATATTCAAAAAGTGAATTAGAGATGTAAATGTTTGGGATGCTATATTTAGTTTGATGAAAGATGAAAATGATATCAAACATGACATTGGTGTTAGAAGAATTTTTTTATTTTTTTATTTTTATTTTTTGAAACATTTAAAGATGATAAAGATATGAATATTGTGAAAAGTTAGTAATGTAAATGTGTTATGTAATCCCTTGTAAATGTGATTGAGCCTGTACTAGTGCTTGTGATGAGTGTTGTGATGAAACTAGTGTTTGATTTGTGTTGCATGGAGTGATGTGAGTGAGCATCACCCATGGGATATCTACTTGTTAGGGGTATGGGGACACAATATTCACTATTTGTTAACACTTGTATGTATGTGTGTTACCTTACTGAGTTATAGCTAGCAGGGTATTTTGTGCTAGGGTAGTGTTATTACTCATCCCTTGGGTAGCACATAAGGTGTATGTCAGGAAACACAAAGTGACCTTAGCTTCCACTACTTGAATCTCTTAGGTAGCACGTATTGTGTATGTTTGGTAGCATGAGGCGACATGAGCCTCAACTATTCAAGGGATGGAGTAAGAGACACTATCCTCCGATTCCCCCACAAGGACTCAGTATGTATAGGGGTGGTAGCAGCCACAAAGTTTCTTGGTTGTTAGGGTATTGCATACGCATTATAGTGGCATGAAGTGATTCTAGCTTCCACTAACCAAGGAATGTACTCACTACCTCCCCTTCTATGGACCCAAGTGTGTGGTTCATATGTGTGTATCCCTTATCCCCACATTTTGAGAATTGTACCAATATTCAATGTGAGACTCTTTTGGATAGATTGGACATTATTGATGTTTTATAGCTTCACATATATTCATTGTGGTCCAGCATGAGGTGGGAAGTGTATGCCTTGCTGTGATTATTCCGTACTGCACGTGTTCCAACATGTTGCATGAGGTACAATGCCACACCCCACTTATATTTTAACATAGTGTTGGGCGATGATGCCGTGTTGCTGATGGTAGTGAGCCGAGCTCGAGGACATGATACCATGTACATAGGTATGTGAAGGCGCAGTATATGTATGTTATGTATTCCTACTTGATGCAGAGCGATTGGGAGACACTTGCATGCTTCTAGAAGGGTGCCCATGGATGCTCAGTCATTAGATGTGGTAGGCATATGGGGGTCCCTAGCCATGTATACCTCTAGCTATAGTGATGACCTTGGGAGTATCACTATTTGGAGTGTGTCCTATGCATGCCATATCCGCAAGGAACACTACCGTATGATATATTACCAGCATATGCATTATTATTATTGTTATGCCATGTGGTTAGAGACTGTTGAGTCGCCACATGAAGGGCTATTGTGATAGCCAGACAATGTTCCCTCCTTCCTCATTGGTGAATATGTATGGTCACACAGTGATGTGTTGTGCCTTTTCATGATGATTTTTGTTGCTTGTGTGGACCAACAATTGTTCATTTTTGTTTTTTTGAAAGTTTAGCCACAACTTTTGGGAAATTTATGTTATAATGATTTACTGTTGCAACATCTTTATGTTATTTATTGTTGAATTTTGGTAACTCTTTTACCTTCATTTGTGATTTCGGTGGCTAAACTATTTTCCTTGGTGTTATTTGAATGTTGGTCCTGTGTAGTAATGTGATTCCTTGCCAAGGATGCTGGAGGTAGACTTGGTGAGTGTATGCGAGGAAGCAGACATAGGGAACCCTTGAGTATGGGGGTATGTGAGGCTATTATGCAGCTAATATCCACTATCTACCTTAGAGTGGTGACTATTCCTTGGAGGCTAAACACCTCAACAAGGGGTAGGTCACGTGGTCTTGTATGGTGAGCCTCACCATATATGAGTGGATGTCATGTATGTGAGTGACTCTAGTACCATCAAGCCACTTGACGATATCTGTATCATTGGATTATGTATCTTTGGATTATGGATTTTGGATCATGGATGTGTATGAGACTAGCACTTTATACCCTGGACTGTGATGGCATGGCCCACTCCTGAGCCTTTTGTAGTGATGTGTACCCTAGTGATGTGGATTGTTGTGTGATTGTGTGGATTTGTATCTTCTCATGTTTAGAGAGATGTCATATAAAATTAAAGCAAGTGGCATGAATATGTGCATTTACGATACCATGTGTGGTGATTATGATGTCATTTGTGCTAATGAATGTTGGAAAGGAGAATTTTTGTAATATTAAACTTGTCCTTGGGAAAAGGGCACAATTGTGAGAATGCTAGTGTCTACAAGAATGTCTATGTGATTAATCTTGCTATTCGTGTCATACATCATTGTATGGTAGAGGTTTTTTGTGGAAATTTTTTAATGAGTTTGTAGGAATTTTTGAAACATGAGAGATGTTAATAAAATATAATAAAATTGTTATTAAGTGTTACTATAAGGTTCGGGTACACCATCTACTCAGGCATTAAAACATGTTTAAATTGTGTTATTATGTACTTTCTTGTGAAATTTGAAAGAGGACTAGAAAATGATTTATTTTACAAATAGTTGCCTCCAAGATGATTGCAAATATTTTTTGGCATAACAAACATGGTTATATTATTGTTTATGAAGAAAATGCAAAGTTGTTTCTAGATGCTAACATGCAGGAAGTTAGTGCCATGGATCAAGTTGATGACATGGAAATTGGTAGAAATTCTACTTGAGGGTGTTAGTACGACCGTGCGACTTCCAAGAGTAAGTCGAGACCTAGGGGGGGAAGATGTAGGACCCCTCCATTTCCCTCATCTTGGTAAGAATGCTCTAGTAAGCACTACTATTATTTCTTGCAAAAATTTTTGTAGATTTTATGTGAAGTTATTAGATAGATTTCATCTTCAAATGAATTCATGGAATATGTTAATTTAAGACATAGTTTTGAAGTAATATTACCTTTAGTTAACTATTGTGGTATTAGAACATGAAGGTGTAAACCTGTGCTTACATGATAGAATTAATATTACTCTAAGATGCTTGGAAATTCCATCTAAAATTATAATAAGGAGCTTATGTGGATTAGAATATTGCCCTAATGAATAATTATGGTTAAGCTAGGAAATGATGTACAAATGAAACTCTCATTGCACTTTTATGTAATTATGGATTTAATAGTTAGTTCAATTTGTTCAAAGTTTAATATTGTAGAATTGGAACATCCTGACAATCAGATTAGACAATTAATTGCTATGAACTAGAGGTGAAACTGCAATGAATGGTTAGGTTACTTAACCTTGAGTTAAAATGAGAAGTTTGAAATAGCATTGATAACTATTTTACCATAGTCCCTACTATACCCTGAGGTAGGGTTAATAATGAAGGGTTGATAATTAGGTGATTTTAACATTAGGTCACAATGTTTATTCAAAATTAATCTTACTTTTGGGAATTGAGAAGATTATAATTTCTTGATAGAATAAGATTGGTTCAATAAAGCAAATAGTGATGATTTCATATATTGGAATTTTGGATTAATTATAATTTGAAGCATTTGAAATCTAGTATCATGAGAGAATTGATGGATTCCTTAGAGGATAACTTGTTACCTAACTTGAAAGTGTATTGATAAAATGAAAGTTAAGTTTTAATTGTATTTTGATCATGCTCTGATTATTATGGGAATATTGATAATTACATTGAGTGTGCAGGACTAAACCCATGGAAAGGGAAAATCAAGCTATTCTTTGTGTTCCTCCCATGACACCAAATTTGTGTCCTAAAGGGGGACTAGGACTATTGTGATGTGTCTTATTTTTTAAAAGAAAGGGGGTTATGTGCATATTTAATTTTGCCATTTCTTTGCTTAATTGTGGACCTTGCCAAGTAAGAAAGTGATGTGTTTTGGAGTTGTCTATGACACTTGTAAAGTGAATTTAGTTGCATTTTAAATTTATTTGGTAACAAGGAAGTTGTCACCATCCAAATCTAGTACAAATTGGTCTTACCTATACCTCTACCTTGGTTAGGACACACATGGGAAGTCACATCTCCTTAAATCTCGAATTTCACTTTTAGGTGGGGTTTTGAGGGGTCAAATTAACCCCTAGGGATTTTTTTTTCACAAATAGTAGGCCCATGGGTTATACCTATGGGTAAGGGTTCTTTTTTAACCATAGGACACCCTAGAGCCACCTTGGGAAGCCCTCCAAAAGTGGGCTTTTGTCAAATGACGAAAATCAAGAAGTTTCCAACTCTCTTCCCCATTCACCTTTTTCAATACCACCTTAGGAAAGTTGTAAGGTTTGGGTAGGTCACCCAATGGGAAGTTGAAAACTCTTCCAAGCGCATGGGATAGTGTGAGAAGCCTATTTTAGTGGCAAACTTGGATGGTTTTGCCCAATCACCCACTCTCCAACTTTGGAGACAATCCTAGGAGCTAGGAGAAAGTTAGAGAAGAAAAAGGGAAGAAAAGGGAAGACTCGCTTGAAGGTATGTGCACCTCAACCTCCATTAATGGAGTTTATGCATTTTATGAGTTCATATGAGTAGGAAGGTATTTTAGTTTGTATATGTGCATTGTGAGTTGTTGCTATGCTTTATGTAAGTCCTTGAGATTATTCATGAGAGTATTGTGTGGGCAAAGTGTTTTTGAATCTCTTGTGTCATAATGGAAAATGTGTTTGTTAGGTGAGCTAGAGATGAACCATGGATGTTTTTGCTTGAAGTTCTTATTTCCTTCTTGTTGGGTGGGTCTTAGTAGATCCTTTTTGTATATGGGTGTTTCTTATTGGCTTGATTTCCCCTTGCTCAGGGGTTGGCTAGGACCTACGAGGTCTCATGATGCCATATGGTAGGGAGGAGAGTACCATGGTTGTTGCTAGTCAATTTTGTTCTCTTGCAGGTTTCTCAAGATATCTTGGTTGGACCAGGCTAGACCTATGAAAGAAAGTAGTGTTTGTGATTTCCCTCAATGTGGTTTTGGGAGTAAAGTGTACCTTGTAAAAATGTAATATAAGTCTTTTTTCTTCTTGTAAGATCTTGTAAGATAGAATCTCCTTGTAAAGATTTGTAGTGTGTGTAAGAAGTGACATGCTTCTAAATTGTAATTAAGAAAAAAAAAGGAAATGCTTATTGTTGTATCTCTTTGATTGTAGCTGTAACTTGTAGGAATATTAATGCTCTTTATTTATTTATGTTTCTGGTGATAATCTGTCCATACTAGAGCTTGTATTGCTATTGTAAAATGTGTTTAGAAGAATGTTTAGTAAGCTATACACTTTCCTCATATATATAGGTTAACATTTAAAATAAATTAGTTGTGTTTTAGCCTA
Source organism: Chamaecyparis obtusa (assembly GCA_027943335.1). NCBI lineage: Eukaryota > Viridiplantae > Streptophyta > Pinopsida > Cupressales > Cupressaceae > Chamaecyparis > Chamaecyparis obtusa. Next base: position 779,737 of record BSBK01002333.1, read on the forward strand.
AGGAAATCTGGGCATGACATTGGACCCACATGAGAAGACAAAGGTAAGGTATTGTGTGCTTCTCCAGATTTCTTATGTGAGGAAGCTCTAGTTTCCACCATTAACCTTGGATGAAGCAAAAGAGAAAGATGAAAACACTAAATAATGACTTGATTCAAGAAGATCGAATGACACAACCTTGTCAAGATTGGATTGATTGAAGATTAGATTGGACATAAATGAAGGATGTTGTGCCCTAGTAGTATGGGTAGACACCCAAAAGATGGCAGACATGAGCTCACAACACTTAGCCATTTTTGTATGAAGACTTAATTTGAATATAATTTTGGCAAGGTTTTGACACAAGATGAAAAAGACTCAAATCGATAAATCAGAAGGCTAAATCAAACTCAAGAGACCACTTTAGGAAAATGAATGGGTTTGTTCTAGTTTCTACTATGTTCCTAACATAATGATTTGTTTGACAAATTCTAGGATTTGGTTGCAAATGATTGAATTTCTGACAAAAGATAATTTCTCAACTCTAGACATCCAGTTTCAGGTAGTGTGCAACAAGAAAATAGGCATACGGATCTTAGACAAAAATCAAATCTAATAGAAAGTTGACCAACAAAGGGGATTAAGCTTTCTATTTTGAAAATTTGGAGAAAGTCTCACATGAAAAAATATTGTCCCGCATGAGCAAGTACCAGATTGCACGTGAGGAGATGTTATCTCGCGTGAGGAAATACCTAGAAAACTAAAATCTCACATGATAGAGTAACAAAGTTTTGATAGTACAACATAGTTTTCGAGGTAGGAATAGATTTTGAGACATAATGCTAGCTATTCTCTAATAGAATATTCAGTTTTTACACCAAAAAAGTATTTTTGCAATTTCTTTGTTTTTAGAACCAGTTTGTTTGTAAGATTTTCTCTATTCAGGTTTGCAGATTCATGTAATAGTTTGGGATCATTCATTCTCCAAAGACCAAATAGATAGAAAATAGATAGAACAATAAGCAAAGGGAAGCAATCAATCATATGAAAATAATGAACAAGGGCAAAAGCACCCTTGCACATGAACAAGCAATAGTGACTTAATGTGCTAATCCCTAGGAATGCTACTTGCCTATGTTCCAAAAAGTTTTACAATAATGCACATAGTCCTAGAAAATAAAAAATTTGGCCTCACTAGGGTTTGTAGTAATGGTCTGACTCTACAACTTTTGTGATCTCAAGAGGGAAAACTCCAATCCAAGTGTACCAAGATTTTGACAGAGTTTGATAATTTAATCAATTAGGAGCTGCTAAAGAGATTTGATAGCCCAACAAGAGACAACACCTATGAATATTTCCTCCACAAGGATATTTATATAGTGGCTATTGGTACCATGACAAAAATAGCTATTACCACTTGAGGTTCTATCCACGTGGTTCACCCAATTAACGGAATGCCCACTATGGTTAACAATCTCTAAAGGTGACTCACAAAAGATACCACAAGGGGACTAGATTAGATTCAAGGATTTGGGTTTCTGGTACTATCCAAAAAGGAAGTAGAGCATAATCCTCTAACCTCTTCACTTCACCAAAAAAAAGTAGATAGATTAATCTAACATGCTAAGACTTAAATTATCTCACCAAGATCTATGATGTCAACAACTTATGTTCTATCAATCTCTTTGGAGAGAGAATGTATCGATCAAAAGCCAAGGATGCAAACCTAGTAGAACACAAGAAAATCTTAGTATCCTCCCTACCTACAAGGGGATCTTTCATCAATAAGAGCTTCACATGAATAAACTAGAAAAAGAAGCCCAATCTCTCAAGATCAGCCACAAATAGTGTTCAGAGGGCCTATTTACTATGTGTAACAGATATGCAAAAAGAAAATCCATGTTCATTTTTATAGCCCAAAAACTAGTCTGAATTATGAAAGCTATAAAGGCACTCAAGCTTGACATAAGAGAGTTCATTTTATGTCCCAAAATGAAGTGTTATCAGATGTAAAGTTCCTTGCAACACGCTTAGTATATTTTACCTATTTTAGCAATTTTTGAGCATTTGTCTTCTATCTTTTGTACCCATAGGATGTACTTGCACCTGCACCTTTCCAAAAATGTAAATTTTAGATCTTGTGGTTGTGGGCTCAAGAAAAATGATATAAATTTGATAGAATAGAATGGAAACCCATTTCAGGGCCCCATGGTGGGCACCAAAAATGTGTGTGTGAAAATTGTACCTAGCTGTGGACACAACAAATCACCTTGTGTGCAAGAGCTTGATTCTTCAGATGTCAATTTGCTAGAGTGAGTATGTAAATTTGAGAGATATAAGATTGATTAGAAGCTTGAGAGATCTAGAGAGATGTGAGATTGATTGAAAGCTTGAGGGATTGAGAGATGAATTGTGAAAAGCTGAGCCTTGTTTTTATAGAAATTCAGGGCTTGAGGATGCATGAGAAAAGCCATAAATCACTCTTGATAAACTCAGGTTGATTTTTGAGTTAACAATAAATTAAAAATAAATAACTCATAAAATCTTGCAAAAGCAATTTTTATCTCAAAATAGAGTTTAGTTATTTTTTTCAACTTATCATTAGATGTTGAGTTTAGAAAGTTAACAAATTGAAAATAATAGTTGTTTTAAAGTTGACTGCTTTTCTGATTGTGCATGATTTAATTTGAATTAATTTAAAAATAAAGTGATTTATTCTCAACTTAACTGATTTTTGAACTAAAATAATTGATTTATCGGTTAATCAATTATTAAATCAAACTTTACTCAAAAATTGTATTATTAAATATTGACAACTGACATTAATTAATTAAATAAGAATTTAATCAATTAGTCATAAGATTTTTTATTTATTGTCAAGATTAAATAATATGATTTAGGAATAAATAGGATTAAATTTAATTAAATAATTAAGTGGTAGTATTAAATCTAATTAATTAAATATTCAGAATATTCAATTAATCAAACTTTAGGATAAATAAGATGTATCGCCAAATAATTATTAAATTAAGAATAATTAGGATAAATTAGGAATATTTCTACGAATATTCCCCAATGCAAAATTAAGATAATCAATTAGGTTTCTTATAAAGTGATGTGCAAATGTGCCTTAGGTTAGGACTTTGATGTTGATTTCATTATATTTGAGGATATAGGAGGTTAATGAACCTATAGCCCATTTTTGGGGTATTACATATAGCACCATAGTAGCTTTGCATACCCATGGGTCCACAAAGATTGGTATAAACTAGATCTAAAGCATTCTCATAAGTAAAAATCTTTCTATTGAAACTAGACTTTGTCATTTTACCCAACTGACATTGCTTGCACATTACATTATCAGGTTTCTTCATTCTTGACAAACCTCTAACTTTCTTCTTTTTACTAATATTTACTAGATTGTCAAAGTTAACATGACATAACCTCTTATGCCATAACCATATATCATCATATTGTTGCAATCAAACATGTTTCTTTAGATAAGTCTATATAGAACTGTGGACAAGGCTTTCGAGGGTACCTGCTTTGAAAAACTCAAGCCAAACAAAGGTTAGATGTTAGCCTAAGCATGAAATTAATCAAAAACAAATAAAACTCTAAACTAAGCCACCTCAGATTGAGCTAAAACAGGTGCACCCAAGCACTGTTTGATTTGCTCTTGCTTAAGGGGATGTGGGTGTGCTCTCTAATCACTTGGAGCATATTCCTTATGCATTTAGGATGGATTGAAATCTATGAAAATGCCAAAATGGAACAAAAATAGGTATAGAACACCTGATTTTCCCCTAAGGCCTCAAGGATCCAAATGATGCTGAAATGAAGATTAAGCTACATGATGTTTATGCTAAGATTGATTTTAAACTAAATAGAGATGTGATGATGATGATATGCTATGCAAAACAATGAAGTAAACTAAGTTAATCCATTATTGCTAAGCTATGATGTGTTAGAAAGCTTGAAGAAAACAAAGAAATCTAACAATTAGGAATGATTATGCTAAGTCTAGAGCTAAATGGGCATGATAACAATGCATGAGAATAAAAGTTAAGCTAATGAATTTTCTCTTGGAAAAGGGGGTATTTATAGGATTTGGGAAGGAGGAATGAATGGCCAAGATCAAAATCCTTAAGAGAGGCCAAGATTCATTCAAAGGGGAGCACATGGATTGTGCTAGTTCAGGGCCACCTCCTTGTGACAAGTGTCACAAGGGAATTGGATTGAAAGATGGGAGGAATGTGCACAATTTGAGAAATGTGCCTAAGGTCAAAGGGTGTAAGAAAGGGGTGAGGGGCTTCTTAAATGCATGATAAATGCATGTAAGAGGGATAAGGAGGCCTTAAATGCACTTAATGCATGTAAGAAAAGTCTCTAAAAGTTTGTTGACTTTGGGTTAAACTTAAGAGTTTGCTAACCTTAGTTAGGGAATGTGACAGGATTAGGGGAGGGATTAGAATTAGGATTAGGGTTAGGGATTTCTAAAAGAGTGTAGAATTTCCTTAGGATAAATGATGCAGGAGCATCCTGGGTGTAAGAGCAATCTTGCATCACCCAAAAATATTTTTATTTTTGTATTCAATAAGGGCTATCTTGTGCAGAGTTGCTATTTATGGAAACTTCCTATTTTTAGTAAGCTGGTCTTACGATCTCAGAAGGTTCTAATTTTACATGTGGAGGTTCATCTCAGTCATATCAGCCTACCATCAAAGTTTCATGGCTAGATCAGGTCTAGTTTTGAAGATATTGAAGATTTTCGGTATTGGCAGCAGGGTACAGAAACTTCGAACTCAGTTTTGAAGACTTTAGAGGCCTCAGATGAGGTTGAAAATTTGGGTGATGGGCACTTTGCACAAGTCAAGCCTATAAAGCACTTCGTGGCATTTCCAAAATGGGGTTATAATAGCCAGTCGGGTCAACGGGTGATGACTTATGGTCTTCGGAAGTTGGGTCACTTAAAATGGCGAAAAATAATTTTTCTTCAAAATTTCTGTTTGGGTTTCAAAACTCATTTTGAGCTGACTTTGATGTAATAAATTGTAAAATAAAATACTTCTAAATTTGGTCAGCCCTAAGGGCTAAATTTCTAGAACCTTCTTGGGCGGTGGAAATTGCCTATATAAAGAAGGCCCGTAGTGTTGTCTAAGGTAGTTCTGGTAGTAGATCTAGGTATTGATTCAAGGCTTTGTCCTACATAATATTGTAAGGGAATGCCCATGTGGCTTTGCATATTGTAATTCTAAAAGCTTGTAATTCCACATTTGTGGAGATAATAAGAAGCCAATTTTTTGTTCTTGCATATTATTGTTGTTGTTTCTCTATTTCTGTTAAGTGTTTGTGGTATTAAGGGGAGCACCCTTAATCAAGTGGTATCAGAGCAAGAGTTCTTGAGTGTGTAAATAGATCACCGACTGTGAGGCAGTTTTCACTAGGACCGTGGTTAGGGTTTCAGTGCGCATCGCGAAAATGCCTCCATGAAGAGAATGTGGCGGAAGAGCTAGTGCTATGACACCTGAGGTTAGAGAGCTGCAGAGACAAGTGCGAGCATTACAAGAAGAGATTCATAGAAGAATGAATCTTAATGTCAGAGACGAAAGCAAGGATGAAGCCAAAGAAGAATATCAAGAAGGAGAAGCTGAAATTGTGAACCAGGAGGAAGAAAGACTTTTTTGAGCAATTTCCAAGATTGGGAAAAGACCTAAGATTGAGGTTCCTACATTTTTTGGAAATCTTAACCCAGAGGAATTGATCGACTGGATCAATGAATGTGAGGAATATTTTGAGTACGAAGATGTTGAGGATCCTGATAGGGTCAAATTTGCGAAGGCTAGATTGAAAGGTCATGCGAAGATCTGGTGGCAAGAAATTTAGTTGGAGCGAAATAGAAGAGGGAAAGATAAAATCACAAGATGGGATCAGATGGTGGATAAATTGAAGTGATAGTTCATTCTTCTTGATTATGAGCTTGACCTACTAAAGAAAATGCAAAGTTTGAAGCAAGCAGGAAGATTTATTCAGGAGTATACAAAGGAGTTCTATCGACTCCTCATCAGAACAGGCCATGCAGAAACTGATAAGGAGAAAGTTGCCCAATACCTTAATGGGTTAAGGCCAAGCATTCAGGAGGAGTTGAATCTGGTTCAAATGAACAGTATTGAGGAGGCATACCAGTTTGCCCTAAAAGTAGAGGAAAAGTTAAACAAGAAGTTTGAGAGCAGACAAAATGGAAGAGGTCATGGTGGAAGATCTGGCCGACGGTCATATGGTGGCTGAAATGAAGATCCAAAAAATAAAGATGAGGCCAGTAGCAGTTAGAATCAGAGAGGAAATAATTCCAATCGTTTCCAAGATCAGAGTAATAGAGATCAGAGAGGAAGAGGAAGAGGACAAGGATTTGGAAGAGGAGGCTTCCGTGGAACATGTTTTCACTGTGGACAAGAAGGTCATAGGGCATTTGAATGTCCTTAGCACCAAGGTAGAACAAATAGGAGAAATGAAGGCCAGGCCAGAGTTGCACATGTAGATGAAGATGCTAGATCATCAAATTCTAAAGATGCTAAAAGAGGAGAAATGCTAATTAACAGAAGAGTTTTGCTGAGTGGTGAGAATGAACCTAAACAAAGGAGGAGCCTATTTCACACACGATGCAAGTGTGAGGGTAAATGCTATGATGTGATTATTGATAGTGGAAGCACTGACAATTTGGTGTCAGAAGAGATGGTGACAAAGTTGAAGCTCAAGAGATAGAAACACCCACATCCATATCAAATTGCCTAGGTGTAGGATGACCACAAGGTCATGGTCAGTGAACAGTGCCTAGTAAAGTTCAAGATCGGTGGGTACCAAGATGAGGTACTATGTGATATCATCTTTATGGATGCATGTTATATGTTATTGGGTAGACCATGGCAGTTTGGCAAATGTGTTGCACACGATGGTCATGCGAATACCTATTCCCTAACAAAGGATGGAGTGTGACATAAGATAAAGCCATTGAAGGAGACCAAAGAAAAGGTATGTGGTAATGCAAGAATAACATTTGTTGATGAAAGAAAATTCCTAGATGGTATGAGGCATGAGCATGTGTGTTTTGCTTTAATTCTAAAACTTGGTAAAGAAGAAGTAGAGGATGTACCTGTAGAGGTTGTAGATTTGTTGAATGAGTTTTAGGATATTGTATCTGATAATGTACCTGATGGATTACCACCGGTAAGGAAGATCAGTCATCAGATGGATTTGATTCCAAGAGCCAGTTTGCCAAATAAGGTAGCACACAGAATGACACCAGTAGAAAGTGAAGAGTTGAGTAGACAAGTACATGAGTTATTGCAGAAGGGGTTGATTCGAGAGAGTCTGAGTCCCTGTGCTGTACCAGCAGTATTAGCACCAAAGAAGAATGGAGAGTGGAGGATGTGTACAGATTCCAGAGCAATAAACAATATCACAATCAAGTATAGGTTTTCATTGCCACGAATGGATGATATTATGGATTGTTTGAGTGGAGCTGTGTATTTCTCAAAGATAGATCTGAAGAGTGGATATCACCAGATTTAGATCAGAGAAGGAGATGAATGGAAGACTGCCTTCAAGACAAAGGAAGGAATGTATGAGTGGTTAGTCATGCCTTTTGGGCTAACCAATGCATCGAGCACTTTCATGCGGCTCATGAACGAGGTTCTAAAAGAATTTCTGGGTAAGTTTGTCATTGTTTACCTAGATGATATTTTGATTTGTAGCAAGACATTAGAGGAACATATGATGCATATTTGTATAGTGTTTGAGAAATTGAGAGATGAGAAATTGTTGATTAATTTGAAGAAGTGCAGTTTTGTGAAGAAAGAGTTATTGTATTTGAGATTTGTAGTTTCAGCAGAAGGTCTAAAAATGGACCTAGAGAAGGTACATGCTATCTTTGAATGGCCTACTCCAAGGAGTGCTACTGAGGTAAGATCTTTTCATGGTTTGGCTAGCTTTTACAGAAATTTTATCAAAAATTTTAGCAGTATTTGTGGACCCTTGACTGAAACAATGAGAGGGGATAGAAAAGAGTTTAAGTGGACTAATGGGGTAGAAAAAAGTTTTCAATTGTTGAAACAACAATTTACAGAACAACCTATTTTAGCACTTCCAGATTTTAATAAGGTGTTTCAAGTAGATTGTGATGCTAGTGGTACTACAATAGGAGTTGTTATGAGCCAAGAAGGTAAACATGTTGGTTATTTTAGTAAGAAGTTAAATGATGCCAAGAGAAAATATTCTATCTATAATCAAGAATTTTATGCTATAGTTCAGGCATTAAAGAAGTGGAGACATTATCTACTTCCTAAGGAGTTTGTTTTGTATACTAATCATCAAGCTTTGCAATATTTGAATAATCAAGGAAAGTTGAATTAGAGGCATTTGAAATGGGTTGAGTTTTTACAGAGTTATACATTTGTTTTGAAACACAGGAGTGGAAAGTCTAATAGGGTTGCAGATGCTCTTAGCAGAAGACAACTATTGCTGACAGAGATGCAAATTGAAGTTGTTGGATTCAAGGACCTCAAGAATTTGTATCCAGAGGATCGTAATTTTGGTGAAGCTTGGAAAGCTTGTATAGAACCTGTTACTCTAGACAAGATGAAATGGCTAGATTTCATCATCCAGGATGATATGCTATTTAGAGGGAGTCAGTTGTGCATTCCAAGAAGTTCTATGAGGGAGAATCTCATCAAAGAGAAGCATAGTGGAGGATTGGCTGGACATTTTGGTCATGATAAAACCCTTGCTTTGGTTGGTGAGAGTCATTATTGGCCACAGTTGCAGCAAGATGTGAAGAAGTTTGTACAGAGTTGTAGAGTATGTCAGATGGTGAAAGGAGTGAAGCAAAATACAGGGTTATATCAGCCATTACCTATACCAGAAAAGCCTTGGGAGGATATCAGTATGGACTTTGTTCTTAGTTTACCGAGGACACATCGGGGACATGATTCAATTTTTGTAGTAGTTGACAAATTTTTGAAGATGGCACATTTCATTCCCTACAAGAAGACTAATGATGTTGTTCATGTAGCATAATTGTTTTTCAGAGAAGTAGTGAGATTACATGGTTTGCCAAAGACCATAGTTTCAGATAGAGACACTAAGTTTGTTGGATATTTCTGGCGTACATTGTGGAAGAAGTTGAAGATAGATTTGAAGTTCAGTTCATCACATCATCCACAGACTGATGGACAGATAGTGGTGGTGAATAGAAGTTTGGGAAATTTGCTGAGATGTTTGGTTGGAGATAAGCCAACAGGATGGGATTTGATTTTACCATAGGCAGAATTTGCATACAATAATTCTGTCAGCAGGAGCACTGGTAAATCACCATTCCAAATTGTACATGAAAGTAGTCCAAGAAATGCATCTGAGTTGAGAAAGATAGATAAAGGAGAAATAAGTAGTGCTGAAGCTGAAGATTTTGCAGAACACTTGAAGAACATGCATGAGCAGGTGAGGAAGCATATTACCAAGATGAATGCATAGTATAAGGCTAAGGCAGATGAGAAAAGGAAGCATAAGGAATTTTAGGTTGGAGATGAAGTCATAGTTCATTTGCGCAAGGAGCGATTTCTGATTGGTACATATAACAGTTGAAAATGAAGAAGTTTGGGCCATGTAAGATATTGAAGAAGCATGATACAGGAAATGCATATGAGGTAGAATTGCCTACTGAGCTGAATATTTCACTAGTGTTTAACATTTTAGATTTGACAGAGTATCATGAAGGAGGTGTTGAAGATGAGGTTGCAGCAACACAGTGGAGTATTCCAGCAACCAGTTCAGATATCAAGGAGATTGAAGACATACTAGACAGTCATGTTGGCAGAAGCACAAGGAACAAGACATATGAAGAGTATTTGGTCAAATGGAAAGGATGACCTATTGAAGATTCATCATGGCTAACAAAGGAGGAGGTTAACCATCTTGGTTTTCCTCTGCACACCTGAGTCGTGATAGGGTCACTTCTCAAATTACCCCAGGTGTCTGATGCAGGAGCATCCTGGGTGTAAGAGCAATCTTGCATCACCCAAAAATATTTCTATTTTTGTATTCAATAAGGGCTATCTTGTGTGGAGTTGGTATTTATGGAAACTTGCTATTTTTAGTAACCTGGTCTTACGATCTCGAAATGTTCTAATTTTACATGTGGAGGTTCATCTCAGTCATATCAGCTTGCTAGCAAAGTTTCATGGCTAGATCAGGTCTAGTTTTGAAGATATTGAAGATTTTTGGTATTGGCAGCAGGGTACAGAAACTTCGAACTCAGTTTTGAAGGCTTGAGAGGCCCCGGATGAGGTTGAAAATTTGGGTGATGGGTGCTTTATGTGCGTCAAGCCTATAGAGTGCTTTGTGGCATTTCTAGGATGGGGTTATAATAGCCAATTAGGTCAACGGGTGATGACTTATGATCTTCGGAAGTTGGGTCACCTGAAATGGCAGAAAATAATTTTTCTTCAAAATTTCTGTTTGGCTTTCAAAACTCATTTTGAGCTGACTTTGATGTAATAAATTGTAAAATAAAATACTTCTAAGTTTGGTCGGCCCTAAGGGCTAAATTTCTAGGGCGGTGGAAATTGCCTATATAAAGAAGGCCCGTAGTGTTGTCTAGGGCAGTTCTGGTAGTAGATCTGGGTATTGATTCGAGGCTTTGTCCTATAGAATATTGTAAGGGAATGTCCATGTGGCTTTGCATATTGTAATTCTGAAAGCTTGTAATTCCACATTTGTGGAGATAATAAGAAGCCAATTTTCTGTTCTTGCATATTATTGTTGTTGTTTCTCTATTTCTGTTAAGTGTTTTGGGCAAAAAATAAATAAATTATTTATTTTGGGATTTTTGGTCAATTTATTAATTAAATAATTAATAAATAAGGAGATAATGTTTAAATAAGATTTAAACATTTTTGGGAGGGATTTCTTAATTAAATATTTTTAATTAAGATAAAGGGATTTAATGGCATAAAAATAAATTAATTAAATAAATAATTAATTAATTAATAAATGATGATGTCATCAGGAATTTTTTAGAAAATAAAAATAATTTATTTTCTAAAGGATTTTTAGGTGTCTACAAGAACAAATTACCTCTAGTTTGTTCTCCACTTCTAATCAATTCACCACTGGCATCAAATATTTTAGCCTATCTATGATGAAATTCCACTTGGTATCCACTGCTATTAAGTTGTACAACACTTATAAAATCATAGTTAAGACCTTCAACCCAATAAGCATTTTCACAAGTGATCTTATCAGTCATCTTAATTATTCCTTTACCATTTACATGACATGGTGCATCATTACCAAACTTAACAATTCTACCTTTGTAATGATCTATGGTATCAAATTTACTTTCGTCACTGGTCATGTAATGATATAATTAAATACAAAGGTAGAGTATATAACCTTTTACTTTTTTTGAATAGCTTTCCTATTCTAATTTATCTGTCTCTGCTCTTCACTTTAATATATAAAGTCTGCTTGATTTCTTTCTTACAATATAAAACTTCACATTATATCATATTACATTACTACTATGTCACTTCTATATCTTTTACATTACAAAGTTCCTACATATATACAAGTTATTGCTATAATCACCTAAAATTGGACAAGATAAATCAAGTGAAGAATCAAGGTGAAAATTAGATCAATTAAATCAAATCGAGCTATTATCAAATCAAAATTCAAATCAAGCCATAATTCAATTTAATTAAAAATCAAAAGTCATAAATTCAACTTAAATCAAATAAAGCATAATAAGGCAATCAATTATGTAATTAATCTAATTAATTACATAGTTCATTTAAATCAAATCAACCCATTCAAGAGGTACACATGACTAAAGATTTTAATTAAATTCAATTAGTTAAATCCTATTTTCCCTCAACCACCAAATGGGAGGAAAATTCAACAACCAATAGTATCTAAAGATTAAGCTCACATGGATCAAGCCTAAATTGAATCTCAATCACTCACTTGGAGAATGCATCTTGTCCACTCATTTTATCCTTTGGTCCCAAGCATTGAGGAAAAAATATTTAAATGGTCTCCAAAGGTGGAACCATGGACTTAACCCTCACCTAATCATGATCAAATCAACCACACCCCCTACCCTTGCCAAAATCTATAACAGAAAGGCATAGTTCAATCAATAATCATCCACAAATTTGAGAATAGCATCAAACCTCTTGCAATCTATAACTAGAAAGGAAAATCTAGGACTAATTAAGGAAAATTTCATTTGGAATTGAAATTTTTAGTTTCTTTATCATTCATTCTTATTTTAGGACTATCACTAATCAAAGCTTGCTGAGAGCTTTGCATTAGCATCCCTAAATAAAGATCCATAGAGTGCTTAATTGTCAATTATTTTCTTAAATAGCTTACTCTTTGTGGTAATTTAGTTCATTTATTCATTTATTTGTAGTAATAACCCTATGAAGGTGCTTTCCTTAGCACACAAAATGGTGCCCATTGTGGGGCATTAGGCCTCAAAATTTTTAAATTTGGAGAAGTAGAAAAATTTCTTGCAAATCTTGTTTTACTCTATATTTTACAAGTTTTTCAATGCATTTGAGAGTTTCTCCAATGCGTACACTAGTTTCTCCAGTGCATACAAGGTTTGAAACAACACGTTTACAACAAATTTATGTGCCTTTACTTGGAGTTTCAGCACTTTTAAATCCTTTTATTTTCTATCTTCTTTCTTCCAACGTGTATACCTTGACTCTCCAGCGTGTTTGATTCATTCTCCAGGGTGTTTAAGACTTTCTTTTAACACCTTTGCTCAGTTTATTAGTGCTTTCAATTTATGTTCCTACGCTTTTAATACTTTTCTATAGAACATTTGATTTGTTTAACAATGCTTTAAATCATTTTAATAGATTCTGTTGTGCATTCAATTAAATTCAGAATTGACAGAATCTAACTTGTGGAAAATGATTTCTCTGTCTGCAAGATGCATGGTCATAAAAAATTAAAGAACCAAAGACCAGGTGTAATAGCGAAGGGAAGGCTTTGACTAAACAGATTAAGGAGGAGAACATTGCACACATCAAGCTACTTTTGGAGGATTCTCAGCAAGAAAATGAGGTATATGAACAATACTTAAAATTTGTAGTAGCTTATTAATCAAAGTTCATCTCATTAAATTGGATTTACTTTCCTTAATCAATTTTTATAAAATTTGGTAAATAAGGCTTACATTCAAGTTTATTATTGATTTTTTCTTTATTTTGGTTGGTTGTGTTGACTAATTTATCAGAGGAGAAGCAAATGGAAAGGAATGATCACCACTAGGTCAGCATAAATAAGGGAAAATTCATCAAAAATTCCCCTAGTCTTAGCTAGCTTCAAAACAAGGTAAGCCTAAAACTTGGTCAATTTTTGCTTAAATTGTAGCCTTGTCAATTTCAAAATCTAGTAATTCAAGAAGCCTATTATTGTTTAAGGGATTTTATATTAGGCCTATTCTCTTCACTTTCTAAGTGAATCAAAATACAAAAAATATCAAAATCCTTGATTAAAAGAAAGGCTAAGTAAATCAAGCACTAAATTTGAACAACCCCTTGTTTGTGGAAAAGAGTAGAAATACTCAATTCTCATTAGTTAGTGGGTTTGGTAATTGAACCTTATTAAAAGTGTTTGGGAATTGATAAATAGATAGGGATATGATCTTCACCTTTTGGTGAATCAAACTCCCAAAACCTATCTCTTCATTCAACTTTATTACTTTCAAAATGAACATATTAGATCTATAGTGGGCTTGCCTCCCAAGATTTGCCTTAATAAGGCCGATGAGAGGGATAGCCCAAAGTGGGATACATTTTATTTTCCACAAAAATCCAATCCACTCTAAAATAAAATACATGCATCCTTAATGGGGTGTGTGACAAAAGGATATTAAGCTTTTGAACTTCCTTGAGTAGTCCTTCAGGATTGCACAAAACTCTGACATATCAGTGGTGGGAAGCCTCCTAATTTTGGAGGATGAAAACTTAATATCCATTTTGAATGGAATCTTGATTAAATACCTTGTTAAAATAGAAAAACCTACCTTATAGAGCCATGTTTATGAACCAACTTGTGAACTAGGTATATTACTTGAAGTATCTTTTTGTGCAAAAACTTGTGATAATGTCCTTATAAACTCAAACACTTTTTGTGTAGAGGGTTAAAAAGAACAAGTGTATTTGTGATTTCTTTCTTTGAAAAATACATACAACAAGTAAGAGATATCTATTTGAAAATTCATCTTATATTTTTAAATCTCTTCATAAAAGAAAACAATTACCAAATTGGGGAAGACAATTTGAAATATCTTTAGGAGAAGATGAAACTTGCATTACAAGAGAGGTCCCTGAATTTGAATCTCAAAGTTCTTTCATAAATCACAACCGAGGGGATAGTCTCCCAAATATTTTTGAGAAAGAAATTGATCCAATGGATATAAACTCCACATTTTATGATTACCATCATTGAGGAAACAATGAAAATATCAATAACACCAACCAAGGGCCTAAGGAAACACTTGAAGAAAGAGCTAAAAGAGTGGTTCAAGATAATTAATTTCTTGAAGTCATGGATAAATTAGTAGATAGAGATAGGGAGAAGTTTTTCCTAAACTTAGCCCAACCAGGGGTAAAAATTCCACATGATTATGATGTGGACGAACTTAAGAAAAATCAAGAAGAGGATAATCAGAAGAGTGCGTTGAGTAAACAATTGAAAATGTTCCAAGCATAGATTAACCTAATGAAAAAGGCATCTAAACCTAAGTCATTCTCTATCGAGGCCTTGTGCCCATTTCCTTTTGACAAGAGCTTGGTTATGGTACCTTTTCTGATAAATGTAGACTTTCTTAAGTATGAAAAATACATGGATAAATCAGACCCACAAGACCACCTTAGAGAGTTTTGCACTCTAAGCATAGAATTTATGAATGATACAACTTACTTAATGAGACCTTTTCCAAGAAGTATAGTAGGTCAAGCCATGGAATGGTTCTCCAAACTTCCACAAGGGATAAAGACATTCAAGGAATTAGCCTCCAAATTTGTAACCCATTATTCTAAACACATCAAACACAAGATTACCATGCTCAAATTATGTGATACTAAACAAAGAGATGGTGAATCTTTCCTAGGGTTCCTTCAAAGGTGGAGAATAATTTTCACAAGATATCCATGAAGTATCCCTAGAAAGGAGAAAATGGAAATATTTATGAATAAATTAAATGTGGAGATGAACTATAGGCTCCAACTTCAATGGCCCCCTACTTTTGAAAAACTTATTGAGAATGGGACTAAAATTGAAGATGTGTTGGTTAAAAGGGGATAAATCAAGTTGTTCAAAGATAATAAACCCTATACCAACAATAATAACAACCATAATGTATTTAATTATAACAATAATAAAGGAGACAACAATCACAATGATAAACCTATACTATGGTTGAAGAACAATAATATAAACCTTGTGAATGATGGAGTTGTGGAAGCCCACAACTTAAAGTCTATCCCCTTTAATTTATCAAGTGGGGCTAATTCAACATATAATGTAAATCAAACAAACAAAGCTCCTTTTATTAATGCCAATTCTAACAATAAAAACAACAATGCCAACAACAATCCCTTTAATAATTCCAATGTCAACAAGCCTAAGCCTTTGTTTTCCACATATCAAAGGAGAAAATTCACCTTTTTAGGTGAACCATTAGAAAATGTGTTAAGGACTTTGGTGGCTAACAAAATCATTACCTTACCCAAATTAAGGCCATATGAACCCCAAGTTAATCTAAATTGGTGAAATGATTCTCACCATTGTGAATACCATCTTAATAAGGGACATAAAACTAATGAATGCATGAAATTGAAACATCTTTTCCAAGACCTAATTGATGATGGAATGATAAAGTTGGAAGGGCCTCAAAAAAATAAAGATCACATAGATTTCAAAAACCCCTTCCTAAACCATGATAAAGGGGAATCATCGAATGCAAATGAAAATAACAAAAGATGTAATGAGAAGGTCAATTTTTCCCATACTTATGATTGTAATACCCCAAAAATGGCTTGTAGGACTATTGACCTCTACATCGACAAATTGATTGAAATCGACACTAAAGTCCTAACCAAAGGCACATCTATGCATCAAATCATTCAAACCCTAATCGATATAATCTCAATTTTGCATCAGGGAATATTTCCTAAATATTTCTAATTTATCGTAATTACTTTTAATTAAATATTATTTGGTGATAAATATGTTCTATTTATCCTAAAGTTAATTAATTGAATATGTTGAATATTTGATTAATTGATTTAATTTGGCCACTTAATCATTTAGCTGGATTTAATTCTATTTATTCCTAATTAATATTATTCAATTTTGACAATAAATAAATAAATCCTATGTATAATTGATTAAATTCTTATTTAATTAATTAAAATCCAGTTGTCAAATATTTAATGATATAGTTTTGGAATAAAGTTTGATTAAATAATTGAATAACCCATAAATCAGTTGTTTTAATTCAAAAAATAGTTAAGTTGAGAATAATTCATTTGAATTATTAAATTAATACATAATTATCCATGCACATTCAGAAAAGCAGTTAAACTCCAAATTAATAAATCAAATGAATTTGTTATCTTTTTTGAACTCAACATCAATTTCAAGTTAAAAAGTGATCTAAACTTTTGATTTGAGTTAAAAAGATGATTTTGCATGATTTTGTGAGTTAACTAATTTTGATTTCCTTATAACTCAATAATGAATCTGAGTTAATTAGGGAGAAATTTTTGGCTTTCCATGAGCTCTCAAAAATCTTGGATTTCTATATAAACAAGGCTCAACCCTTCACAAATCATCCTTCAACTACGCTTTCAATTACTTAGAGAATCGAGCTCTTGCGAACAGGTGATTGTGAGATTTTTGCAATTATAATTTCATTGTTTTCAATCAATTCATAGCATTTCATAGCATTGTTAGATTAAATTTTCAATTCATTTCAGTTCATTTTAGACCAATTTCATATTAGTTTTTCATCATATTGCATAGAAAATCCAAAAATATAGATTAATCTGCATCCATATTTCCATTGCTTTCATCATTTCAAATCCTTCGTTTAGGTATTCAATTGTCACTAGTCTCAGTTATAATCTGAGAATATCAAACTCATAACTACTAGAAGGCAGTAAATTGCGTTGTTAGCTATATTGTTTTCATTTGCAGATTTCTTGATTTGCTAACCTCTAATGTTTTACTGGAGTGTTGTGTCCACAACTAGGTACAAAATTCACACAGACAATGATAACACCATTAATACTTTAAGTGGTGATGAAAATACCATAAATGTTATTGTGGTAAAAGAGAAGCCAAGAGAAGCAACATCTAATGTTGTAACGATGGGGCAAGCATAAAAAATTACTCTCCCTAGAAATGCCACAAGGATTGTCCTACCAAACCAAACTTCATCTTCATCTTCAAAAGAATATAATTTGGTAGACCAATTGCAAAGAACCCTTCCTCATATCTCTATTCTATAATTACTCAAGCTCTCACCAACTCATAAGGAGATTCTAGAGAAAGCCTTGGTAGAAACTAGTGTACCTCTAAATTTAGATGTGAATAAATTTCAAAACATGGTAGGACATCTTGTTGCACCCCATTGTCTATCCTTTTCAGAACAAGATGATATGTCCCTAAACCACCCACAAAATTTTCCCTTCCATATAGAGGTCCTAATCGACAAGCATAGAGTGAAAAGAGTCCTCATTGATGGTGATGCAGGAGCATCCTTGGTGTAAGAGCAATCTTGCATCACCCAAAAATATTTTTGTTTGCTTTTCAATAAGGGCTATCTTGTGCAAAGATGCTATTTTTGGAAAGTTACTATTTTTAGTAAGTTTTTATTCAAGCTTAGAATGGTCTATTTTCTTCTCTGGAGGTTCATTTTGGTCATATCTGCCTGCCAGTAAAGTTTGATTGATAGATCAAGTCTAGCTTTGTAGATATTGAGTATTTTCAGTATTGGCAGCAGGGTACATAAACTTTAAACTCAGTTTTGAAGGCTTTAGAGGCCCCCGGATGAGATCAAAACTTCGAATGGATGAAGCTTTCTTGATTCAAGTGTTGTAGAGCTCCTCGCACCCTTTTCGAAATGGGGTCATAATAGTCAATCTGGTCAACTAGTGATGACTTATGGTCTCCAGAAGTCGGGCCACCTAAAATGGCAAAAATTGATTTTCCTTCAAAAATTTTGTTTGGGTTTCAAAAGTTGTTTTGAGCCGACTCTGATGTAATAAATTATAAAATAAAATAATTCTAAGTTTTGTCGGCCTTATTGGCTAAAATTTTGGAACCTTCCCAGGTGATGGAAAATTGCCTATATAAGGAAGGTTGTAGTGTTGTCTTACGCAGTTCGGGACAGTTCTGGGTAGTAGATCTGGGTATTGATTCAAGGCTTTTTCCTATAGAATATTGTAAGGGAATGCCCATGTGGCTTTGCATATTGTAATTCTGAAATTTTGTAATTCCACATTTGTGGAGATAATAAGAAGCCCATTTTCTGTTCTTGCATATTGTTGTTGTTTCTCTATTTTTGTTATGTGTTTGTGGTATTAAGGGGAGCACCCTTCATCAGATGGAGGAGCCAACTTGAATATTTTTACCCTAAACTTGCTAAAGGCCTTAGGATTTTCTGAGGAGGCTATATATCCAAAGAAAAAGATAACCATAAAAGCCTACGATGATGAAGAAAGGGCTTTGAAAGGGGTCATAGTACTTCCTATCATAGTTGGTCTAATGCAAAAAGAGACCATTTTCCAAGTCCTAGACCTAAAGTTTACTTCTAATATTCTATTAGGGAGGCCATGGATCCATGAAATGAAGGTTGTACCCTCAACCTACCATCAATGTCTCAAGTTCCCCTATCTAGGACAAGAAGGCATGGTAAGCGAGGACTCAAACCCCTTTCAATATTGTAATAACATGAAGCCTATTAATGAATCCTTAGTCCCACATAATGTAGAAGGTTCCATTTCCCAAAGAATGGAGCAAGAAAAAAGTTCAAAAGATCTTCCATCTTTGAAGGGAAAAGAAAAAGAAGAAAAATAAATTGTTGTTGAAAATAACTAAAGTCCTACTAACCTAACTACATCGACAAAGGGAAAAGAGAAGGTTAGTGAGGAGAGTGCTCCTGACAAATAGAAAGAAGACCAAGCTAGATCCACTCAAATCTACACCAAAAATGCTCATTACCAAAAAAAGGATCACATGATGAAAAACTTTAAAAAGCAATGTCAAATCAAATAAAAGGGTATAGGTGAATACTCCTTATCCATGATGGATCTACCCTTAACTCCAAAATCATATGGAAGGCCATCTAATCTACCTCATAAATAAAATGATCACTTTGTGAGAGAAAATACACCTTCATCCATGGATGAAGAAGATAACAAAATCCGAAATTGGCTATATAAGGATAAAGAATCAAGTGCACATGAAAAGAGCATCCAAAATATAAGCATTCCCACACATCAATATGGGAAAGGATTTCAAATAATTTAGAAAATGGGATACAAGGGACAAGAACCTTTAGGAATGATAAATGAAGGACTTTTTGAAACCATTGAAATGACATGGAGAGATAGAAAATAAAATATTGGATTAGGATACATAGAACAAGGGTACACTCAAAATAAGTATCCCTTGGTATATGATCAAATGTTACAACTAGGTTCCCAAAGTGATGAAGACTTGAAAAATTGGAAATGGGACTCATTGTTAGGTGAGTCATGCCAAGATAAGGAAATTGATTTCATCCACACCTACACTCCGAGAAAGGGAAAGGAAAAAGTCTCAGAATCAAATCAGAATCAAGCCTTGAGTTCTAGTCAAGTGGTCTTAGATAATGTACCAATTTAGGAGATTGAGATAAATCAATGGGTAGGAGAACCCTACATACCATCATGGAGACCTGCTATGGAAGAATCTTACCCTAGGTTTAGTCCATGAGATTTTTACCAAATGGAAACCTTAGAGGATTCTAGTGAGGAAGAATTTGACCCTAGTTCTCTAGAACATCTTGAAGAAGCACATATTATAGATTTAAGTGATACAATGTTTGAACCTTCAAATGAATTCATGTCCCTACACCCCATTGGACTAAACCAAATCATTGATCCTTTGACCCTTATCTATCTAGAATTAATTGAATGGGATTCCATTGAACCTACCATCCTTCCTACATTTTTGAATGATAACTTGGTGTCCTAATACCTAAATGTAGTTGAGACTTCTTCTACCATGGAATATTAGGAATAAGTGACAAAAGGGAGTATTCAACATTTCAATTTGGAAAAATTTGAGAAAATGAATAAAAATAAAAAATGGAAAGAATTTAATGTTGAAAACCACATTGTGGCAACATTAAATCAAAAAGAAAAAGAAATAAAGAACGTTTCCAATGGTGAAAAACCAAATGAGGCACAAAAGGAAGAAGGGTTGGATACTTTTCCCAAGCACTATGAAGAAACATCACCCATCTTAATTGGACCAATAGAGAAAGTAAATATTGGGTCAAAATCAGAGCCAAGAATTATAAACTTAGCAACATCTCTATCTAGTGAAGAAAGAAAGGACTTCATTAGGTTTTTTAAAGAAAAATAAAATAAAATTTCATGGTCATATGATGATATGCTTGAATAAGATCTGAATTTGATCATGCATCATTTGAATATAAAATGAGTAAGACTAGTAAAGCAAAAACTAAGAAAGATGCATCCACACATAGCTTTCCTTGTAAAAGTGGAGTTAGAAAAATTGTTGAAAGTAGGGTTTACAAGAGCCATTGATTATGCCCAGTGGATTTCAAAAATTGTGGCAGTTTCAAAAGTAGACAAATCTATTAGAATTTGCATGAACTTTAGGGATCTTAATCTTACACGTGCTAAAGATGACTTTCTGTTACCAAGCATAGACGCCATCATAGATCTGACAACAGGACATTCAATGTTCTCACTTATGTATGGGTTTAGTAGTTATAATCAAATAAAGATAGGACCCAAAGATCAAGACAAGGCAACATTGACATGTGCACAGGGGACATTCTATCGGAATGTTATGCCTTTTGGTCTATGGAACGCCAGAGTGACCTATCAAAGGGCCATGATGACAATATTTTATGACATGATGCACAAGTTCATGGAAGACTATGTAGATGATATACTTTCAAAATCCCACTCAACATATGAATATCTACCCATCTTAGAGAAAATATTTGTAAGATTGGAACAATTCAAAGTAAGGTTAAATCCAAAGAACTGTGTGTTTGGTGTTCAATCAAGAAAGCTACTAGGGTACATTATTTCAGCAAAAGGAATAGAGTTAGACCCCACCAAAGTCAAAGCCATCATGGAAATAGGGGCACCTAGAAATATAAGTTAGATGAGATCTCTTCAAGGTAGGATCCAATCCATTCAAAGGTTCATCTCTCAATTAGCAGAAAAGTGCCAGAATTTCACTCAACTCCTTCATAAGGACATAGTTCTCAAATGGGATGAGAAATGTGAAGAAGCCTTCACCTTTTTGAATAAATATATAACGAATCCCCCAACTTTGATGCCACCTATAAGAGGCAAGCCCTTAATTCTATACATTTCAGGGTGACCCCACAATAGTGGGTTACACTTTTTTAGGCATGCTGATTTTTGCTGAAATAACACATTTTTAATAAAATATGATGATTTAGGCCTTGAGATGTTCCATTTTATGGAATTAATTAAAAATTTTTAGCTCAAAACCTCTTAGATTAAATTTTTTTTCATATAACATCTATACTCCTCATTCATATCTACAATGGAGTCTCCTTCGCACCTATTAAAATGCTGACAAAAAATCACTTCAAATTTTTCTTTTGGAAGATCAAATGAATCCATTTGACAAACCTATCTATTTACTAAGGTACTACTAAGAAAAATATTTCCAATTATTATAATTTTATTATGTATTAAGTTTATTATGCCTTTGTATTTATAGTTTTACTAAACATATATATTTCACTGTATGTCTACCTCTATGTTTGACGCTTATGGAAAAATAGTAATTGAGAGAAAAAAAATTCTAAAAAATATCTAAGCCCTAGGTATTGAAGTTATCTTTCTATAAAAAAAATAAAAATGAAATTGGACAAATACATGATAAGTTATAAGCTATGTAGTCAAAGTATGTCAAAACTACAATTTTGTCAACTTCAAACATTAATAAAATATGCAATAATTATGACAATTTCATCAAACCAATTGCATGCCCTCTGTATGGATGTTATAAAACTAAATTCGAAAGAATCATATTGATATCTATTTTAGAAAAAAAGTTATGCTCTATGAAAACAATGTAACTCCTTGAAAATGACATTTTCAGCAACATACTAGTTTTCGTGGGAGAAAGAAGAAACCATTCAAATCAATTCAAAAATAAAAATAAAAAATATATTTAGAATCTAGACATAAAATACTAAAAGACTCTAATATACTTCATCTTTTGATTTCAAATGGTTTAATGACAATATGCATCTAAATCTTAAAGTTGTTTTCAAATTCTAGAGTTCACTATCTGTTCAGGCAAAAAAGTGTAACCCACTATTGTGGGTTCACCCTCCGGTGACCAAACATTTATTAGGGGCACTCCTAGCTCAGGAAGATGAATTAGGAAAAGAAAAGGCGATATACTACATAAGAAGAACATTGGTGAAATATGAGTTGAACTATACCTTCATTGAAAAAGCATGTTTGGTCATAGTTTTTTCTTCCCAAAAATTACACCACTATATGTTATCACACAAAATTTGACTCATTGCAAAGATTGATCCCTTGAAATATCTTCTCAGCAAAATAGCATTGAATGGGAGACTAGCCAAATGGGTCATGGTGCTAAGTGAATTCAACATAGAATATGTGGATCATAAATCTATCAAGGGCCAAGTCATACCTAATCAATTAGAAGAGTCACCATTACAAGATGAATATCCAATTCATGTGGAATTTTCAGATTCTAAAATTGCGCATGTTGAAGCAAAAACATGGCAATTAAATTTTGATGGTTCTTATACACAACATGGATTATGAGTAGGCATACTTTTGATTATTCCTCAAGGGTCTACAATTTTGAAATCATACAAATTTCTATTCCCATGCACCAATAATATAGCTAAATATGAAGCATTGGTCATTGGCATTAGAATGGAAATTGACAGAGCTATAAATCTATGGAGATTCACAACTAGTTATCAATAAAATCAATGATGAATATCAAACTAAAGATGACAAGTTGATACCTTACAAGAATATGATTGAGAATCTCAAGAAATACTTCACTCTCATCACATTTGAGAAAGTACCAAGAGATAAGAATAAAGAAGTAGATGCAATGGATACTTTTGCATCACTTCTCCAAATACCAGATCAAAGCGCTAGATATGAATTCCTAGTAGAATAAGTTGAGAAAACCACATTTGATCCTATCCATCCTCATACTATTTGTTTTCTAACATGACATGAATTACCTTGGTATGGAGCCATTTATACCTACTTAAAAGACAAAATCCTACCTATGGACCTAACCAAGACTCAAAAGAAAAGCTTTATCTAACAAGCCTCTCATTATACTTTAATATCTGACACATTGTATCGTAAGAGTCTAGATGGGATGCCTCTAAGATGTCTAGAAAAAGAGGAATCAAACATAGACTTACAATAAATTCATGAGGGGATTTATGGGTCACATTCAAATGGTTTAACCCTAGCTAATAAACTTCTTAGGATAGGATATTTTTGGCCTTCAATGGAAAAACATTCTTGTCAATTTGTAAAAACTTGTCATAAGTGTCAATATCATGGGAACTTGATCCATGTACCAACATGAGAGCTTCATCCTATGACTACACCTTCACCCTTTTATCAATGGTGTTTGGACTTAATAGGGATGATTTCTCCACCATCTTCAAATGGTCATAAATTTATCATTACTGCAATAGAATATTTTACCAAATGGGTGGAAGCTACACCCTTATCAACTGTTACAGGAAAGAAAATATCCTTGTTCATTCTAAATCACATAATTTGTAGATATGGTGTACCACATGCCATCATAATAGAAAATGCACAACATTTCAAAAATAAGGATTTAAAAGAGCTATGTACAAAATTCCACATGATACATCACTCATCTTCAATATATTACCCCCAAGGTAATGGACAAGTAGAAGCAACAAATAAGAACATCTTTAAGATATTGAAGAGAACCGTAGATAATTCAAGTAGAGATTGGCATATATAAATAAACCCAACCTTATGGGCTTATAGGACAAGTATCAGAATGCCAATAGGAGGTACACCATTTTCCTTAGTCTTTGGAGCATAAGTAGTCTTACCTTTGGAGGTGGAAATTCCATCTTTAAGAGTATCCCTACATGGTTTAATAAGTGAGGAAGATTATAGGGTTTCTAGATTACATGAACTAGAACTGCTACATGAAAAATAACAACAAGCTTTCAATCATTTGAAAGTGTATTAGAATTGAATGTCAAGGACCTATAACATGCATATCAAATCAAGGACATTTCAAATAGGTGACTTAGTTTTGTGAGAAAATCCCAAGAATTAAGCAGAAAGAGAAAAGAAAGGAAAATGAGAAGCAAATTAGTTAGGACCTTTTGTGATCACTTCATCTTTTGGGACATGCACCTATAAATTAGCTAATTGTGATGGAGAATAATTACAAGAACCTATCAATAACATTCACCTAAAAAGGTTCTACACATGAAATAGATAAAAGGGTATAAAGAAAAAAGAGTATCAAAAAATAAGATGGAGAGAATCCTATTTATTATATATAGTCAAAAGAGATCCTGAAAATACCAAAAACATTGTAAAGAAGAAAAGAGAAAACAAATCAGAAATCCATAAAAGATAAAAAATAGTGAAAAATTGAGCATGAAGAAAGCCAAAAACATTCATAAATAATCCTCAAAAAGATGTTGTCTCGGTGAAAACCTAGAAAATAGGCGCCTTGATAATTAAAGAAAAAAGATTGAAAAATAGAAAAAGAAAGTCAAATAATATCAATCGATGAAAACCTAGTAAACATGTGCCATTGCAAGTCCAAGTCAGTTGCATACTTGGTGGTCATCCTTGTAAATATTGAATTCACCAGCATTTGTATATAATTCATATTAAAACCCCACAGTTGCATCTGCAAGTACCTCAAGATTTTGGGTTACCTAATCTGCAAATTGTCGTAAGTCCCACAAACATTATCATATCAAACTAGAGGAAATCTACTCTAAAGGAGGAAGGATTCATCAAAAGAAAACTTCAATCAGACATCAAATCAATTCATCAAAGAACAAGTGAAACACTCAATCAAATCCTAAATCTAATCCAATTTGAACCAAACACAAAATTAAATCCCAAATCTCATGAGACCTTATCTTTATCAGGATTAAAAGTATGAAATGGATGGAACTATACTTAAAATATGGATTTGAGAAACAATGCAAAATTTTTCTAAAGTGTTGACTTGATTGATGAAATCATGTTTTTCTAGCGAATTGATGAAATTTTTTAAACTAGACAAAGCTATGATGAAAGTATGATATTTTTTTTTATTTTTGATTGATTGTTTTAAAATCAAAGTTTTAAAGCATGTATTATTTATCTAAGGATGTGATCATCAAAGAATCATCAAGGACTTGTACATACAATAAAACTAACATATTCATTTTTCTACGCAAAAGGATACCTTGGATATTTTCATGTTAAATATCATAATATGAAATTGCACTTACAACATAGAATCTGACAAAATCAGTATTCGTACTCTCATGATTGAATTCAATCAGTGATAGTTGTACCAAAGGATGGAAAGACATGTAAGGGGTGAAAAATGTATTCATATCATCATAGTTGAACTAGTGATGATTGTACTAAATTGGGATATCACAAATTACTCAATGATGAATATAAACTCCTAATTTTTGAATAGTGATAGTTAGTTGTATACATCCTAAATTAAATACATTTAAAGTATTTTCCTTTCTTAGCATAAAAACAAAACTGCAAGAGGAAAATAGATGGGGTGGAGTTATATCAGAAATCAAAGGAACATCAAAAACTATATGTGATCGAGTGTGTTAAAAATCAAAAATAAAAAACAAGAGTGCATTGCATTAGTTCACTTGCATTTGTTAGATTTAGGTAATCTTGCATTCATTTAGTAATTCTCCCTAGAGTTCAATTAAGTTCATCACATTTAGCTTACATCAATTTTACTAAATTTAATTGCATTGGTTTACATCATTTAATTTAAAGCTCATTAGGTGACATTGCATTAGGTTGCATTCATTTTAAAGATCCATCTCATTTAGTGTGCATTCTTTTTAAGAAATCATTCATATTAAACCATTAAGATCATTTCTGATTATAAATCATTATATAATGTTCATTGTGTTGGGACTCTAAAATTTTGATAGAGTTTAGAGTCTATGTTTTAAATTTTTCCCTAAGTCTCAATTTAGTGCTTCGAAAGACTATTTTAACGGGCCTAGTTCAAGTGCAAGTAAAAGAGGACCTAATGATTTCCATGGGATAGGGCTTAGAACATGTGTTCCTCACCTATCATTTAGCATATGTAGTTGTCCACAACTCCCATAATTTAGTTATGGTAAGTTTTGAAGACACCCATTTGGAGGTTAGTGCCCAAATCTGCACTTTGCATTCTATTCGGTTATTTATGAGTCACCTAAATTAAAGGTTTGCATCTGAAACTAGGTTGATAGTCATGGAATAAGGATTGTTGCACTATATTTTAGGTATGAGAGTGAATCTTCATGCCCATTTTTACATTCTGGTAAGTTTGTATGATCAGTTTGCTATGGCTCTTCTGTTTGCATTTTATTCAGTTTTACTGAATGTGGGAATGTAGATTTTAAGTAGCCCACTTTGAGGTCATACAAATCACATCCAGTTTTTGATCAAAAGAAATTGAATATTGTTCTATATTGTAGACATGGAAATGAGCTTCTCTGATTATTTTGAGATCGTGACCAATCCATTTAATCACTTTGCTTAGTCAGTTCCAAATGCAATTTCTACAAGTTTCATTGCTTTCAATTTAGGATGTTCTGAGGGCATTACTTTAAGGATTATGTCTGAATAATCAGTTAATCATTTTGGAAATCTGATTGTAGCCTTTTTTTATACATATGAAAGATAATCTACATCCAAGGTTTTAGGCTATGTGGGTTCCATTTGATAAGTTTGTAAGGTCAAACAAAAGGTGTTTTATGATGATGAATAATGCTAACATGATAACTTTGTGGAGTGACCATTTTCAAAAATTAATAACTTGATACTTAACTCTTTTTTTTGGATGGTGATTGTTTCCTCACATTCTTTGCATTTGAGTCTCCTACCAAAACAAGTTTTTCAGCTTCAGCTCATCATTTGATATTTTTGGTTCATCTTCTTTGATGGTAGTTTCCAGTTTGTGCATACAGAACAAATTTGAATAGGTGTTTTAAAATTTTAAAACCTTTCGCCCTATTCATCTTTATGGAAAAATGTTTGACAAAGTGTTTCTCTGTACTACAAATTTTGTATTTCCCAATTGCTAGTGTCCGATGACAAGTTTTTCTCAATCTTTTAATGGCATGACTGGAGGAATTTTATTCAATTTGGTGACTTTGGTGAAGTTAATCAAGTTTTTTAGGTATCCAATGTTGTTCAAATGTTTTCTAGTTGCTGGAGTTGATCTTCTAGATCGTATTCTGAGGCTCAGTTGATTAAAATTAAAAAAAAAATTAGCCAGACCCACTTGGGGCCTAGCTTGCCTAATTATTTTATTGTACTTTGCTAGCTTCCATTCCAATGTTCTTGCCATATTTTTATCTAGCTCTAAAAATACTCACTTTTAGTTTTTGAGGATACTTCTCAAATATAGAGTATGAATAATGGATTCATTAATGATGACTTCCTCCATAAGAAAGGTGGTGCTTAACACCTTCTAAAATGCACAAATGAAGCAGACATAGTAGTTTCTTGTTTCTATTTGAATGCATAAATAGTTGGATTGGTGAATGTGCTCTTTGCCTTCACAAAGGTGAGCCTTTCAATGATATTGATTTTTCTTATATACTAAGCAACGTGCCCACCTTCTTTTATGCTAACACAAAATAGAAGGCTGCAAATACCAAATATGAGGCTACAAATACCAAATGAAAAGAAAGAAAACAAGCTTGTGCATTTTTAGACAAAAGAGAAAGTGTTGTATGCACCATTTAAAACATAGGCTGCCCCATCATTTATGGTGATACACGCACCATGTTTGGGGTGCTTCTCTACAAGCCCAAATGAAACCAAGGAGGGGCTGCACTTACCAAAATAGGGTGAGTGGACCATTTCTTTGGTGTGTGCTACTCTCAAAGGGCACTTTGTGCACTAGTATTTTGTGATAAGGGGGCTGCATTATGGAGATGCTTAGTCCCACATATGTCCAACATAGTGTATTGATGTTGTTTTTAATGAAAAATACTCAAGCTAAAGGTGAGGTAAGAAAGAAGGAGAGCTATGAGTGTCCATTTAGATTCATGTGGCCCCAACTAGTGTATGCTAGTTGGGTGCGCACTATGGAGACTTTTGAAGTAAAAATTATTATTAAAATCATTGGCATTTAATCTCACATTCGCTAGATTGTGTGTGTTGGAAGTATTTAAAAGAAAGTGCACTCGAAATGATAGTAAAGAAGGAAAGAGATAGGCATGTGGAGTGGGGCCTCTTAGATATGCATGGGCCCAGCTAGTTGGCACACACTTGGACATTTTGAAGATAAATTTAATAAAATCATTGGGATCTAATCCCACATTTGCAGTGAGAAGGGAAAAAAAAAATTTTATAAGGCAAAGTGCACAATAAAAAGATGCCCAAGAATGGATGCCCAAATAGAGGCTAGCTCATGCATGTGTGAAAATCGAGGTGGTGATGTGGTAAACAAATGGATATGATGTGTCAAAGTGGGTCCCACGTGAGAAAGGTAAGTAATTTTGATGCAATGAAATCAAACTACTTAGATACCTTGGGATGTGCACCTAAGATCAATGGTTGGGATAAAGGCGTGATGAAAAGATGCATGAAGATTACCCATTATGGCATTGCGATAAGATGACATGTGGTAGCCCAATGACATGGTAGATGGATGTAGTTTAGTGCCTAGTCAGAGAGATAGACCAATGGGAGAGTGACAAGTGGCACGGGTGGTGTTGTGGTGGTTAGCTTCATGATGAGGTGTCAGCTAAGCCAATCAAATGGTACCACATGGCACATAGAAGCTCACATTAAATTCAAAGTCTGGAGAACAAGAATTAAAATGAATGATATAGTCTAATCATAGAGAATTTTGAATTTTAAAAGCATTGTATTGTTCATGAAGCTAGAAACAAATTTTGATTTGCTGATTCAATTTTTTCCTAAATATACAAGTGTAATATATCCTTGGAAACAATAGGAAATGATGGTTTCAATGGTGGTGGAAATTTCTAGTTCCCCACAAGTGGGAAAGAGCAGTAGGGGAGATTGATTCCGAAGTCATTTTTGGAGGGAAGAGAATATTATTTGCAAAATTGATTTTTCTGGAAAGAGATAGATGTCGAGTAGAGATATTTTAGGTCTCCTTCCCCTTCTCCATATAAGTTGATCTTTTCATTATTGTAAGGGTTCCAAAATCTCTATATTTTTCTTAGAGATGATCCCAAGTTTGTTGTGGGCTAGGTAGGAGATATAGGTTTATTTTCCTTCTTGGTTTTAGAACACTAACTAATGACTTTTCTCTCAGTCTAGGATGTATCAAACTTTTATCATATTATTTTGTTCTAGTAAAGGGAAAACCTCTTGATTATTTTCTATTATTGAAGTGGTTCAAATCTCAAAGAAGGATACATATCAGAGGCATGATCCTCATACATAATACTAATACCATTTCTCATTTCTCTCCATGTGTGTCAATCTTATGAATCTTTGACTTTTTAATTCACTACATAGAGATATGCATATGTTTTCATTCTCTAGTTCAGATTTATGATTAGATTAAATGAAGTTGTAGATGAAGCATAAATCCATTTGGTTTTCACAGGGATGTTTGTAAGAAGTGTGGGTTTGGGTATTTGTGCGAGTGAATTGGATCTGTGACAAACAAAAATAGTTGAATTTTGTATACTATAGTGCATTAGAGGTTTTGCCCAGTGGATAAGGCACTGATCAGAAGTGAGTATATTCTGCAATGATGTGTCTGGTATGGTCTATTATATCTATCAAAGTTTTAAATCATAAACAATCCCTAATTGTTCAAAATATTGAGGTTATAGGGCCTTTTCTTAAATCATGGTGATTGAGAATCAATGAATGACTAGTTGTCTTTTAGTATTTTCTCACCATCCCATTTTATCTACTTTATTTGAATCCAGTCTTGGTGTATTGTTTTCATTTGATTGGATTTGGTGCACCTGCCTTGGTTTTGCAAAGCCAAAAGTGGAGAGGGTACTCTTGTCCCTATAGTTGGTCCAGTTACCTTAAGATCCATAGCATATTTGGAATTAACAACTCCTGAAATCCAATCTGAAGGTATATTGGCACCCCAAGTGCATAAGTCATTTTGAAGAACCAACACATTGCATCCATTAAATCATTTCATTCAAATAGACATAATGATGAAGGGTGCTCCCCTTAATACCACAAACACATAATAGAAATAGAGAAACAACAACAATATGCAAGAACAAAAAATTGGCTTCTTATTATCTCCACAAATGTGGAATTACAAACTTTCAAAATTACAATATGCAAAGCCACATGGGCATTCCCTTACAATATTCTATAGGACAAAGCCTCGAACTATTACCCAGATCTACTACCCAGAACTATTATGAACTGCCTAAGACAATAATACAGCCTTCCTTATATAGGCAATTTTCCACCGCCTGGGAAGGTTCCAGAATTTTAGCCAATAAGGCCAACCAAACTCAGAATTATTTTATTTTACATTTTATTACATCATAGTCAGCTCAAGATAACCTTTGAAACCCGAACAAATTTTTTGAAGAAAATTACTTGATGAAGGGTGCTCCCCTTAATACCACAAACACATAACAGAAATAGAGAAACAACAACAATATGCAAGAACAGAAAATTGGCTTCTTATTATCTCCACAAATGTGGAATTACAAACTTTCAGAATTACAATATGCAAAGCCACATGGGCATTCCCTTACAATATTCTGTAGGACAAAGCCTTGAACTATTATCCAGATCTACTACCCAGAACTATTCTGAACTGCCTAAGACAATAATACAGGCTTCCTTATATAGGCAATTTTCCACCGCCTGGGAAGGTTCCAGAATTTTAGCCAATAAGGTCGACCAAACTCAGAATTATTTTATTTTACATTTTATTACATAATAGTCAGCTAACCTTTGAAACCTAAACAGAAATTTTGAAGAAAATTATTTTCTGCCATTTCAGGTGGCCCAACTTCCAAAGACCATAAGTCATCACCAATTGACCCGATCGGCTATTATAACCCCATTTCAGAAATGCCACGAAGTGCTCTACAGGCTTGACCCATGCAAGTGCCCATCACCCAAATTTTTGACCTCATCTAGGGCCTCTAAAGCCTTCAAAACTAAGTTCAAAGTTTTTGTACCCTGCTGCCAATACTGAAAATCTTCAATATATTCCAATATACACTTGATCTGGCAATGAAACTTTACTGGCAGACTTATATGACCAAAATGAACCTCCAAGAAAGAAATCAGATCATTCTGAGCACATACGAAAATTACCAAAAATAGTAACTTTCCATAAATAGCAGCTCTGCACAAAATAGCCCTTATTGAAATATAAAAATAGAAATATATATATTTTTTTTCAGGTGATGCAAGATTGCTCTTACACCCAGGATGCTCCTGCATCACATAAGTTCATCATCAGTTGCATGTCATTTAGTTCATTCAAAAACATTGCACATTACATCATTCATCTAAATCCATTTAATAAAATCTCATGACATTTATTTTCATCATACATTATATATAATTGCATTTACCTTCATCAACATCATTCATATATATAATATATAACATTTAGTGTCATGTAAATCATTAATCATTAAATATCCATATTCATTCATTACATCATCTAGTTACACCACATTTTGCATCACATTTTCTTACCATAAATCCATTACATTTACATAGTCATTAAATATATCCATATTATCAAAATAGATGTATCCATAAGTACCATTACATTGCATTATTCATTAAATCATTACATCATCATATAACACATTTATGTACCATTTTCATCATGTATCATAAATCATTATAAATTAGTTAAATCCATATTGCACACATTCACCTATCCTATGTCATACATAAGATAACGATATAAGTATAAAAAGAACATGTGCATCCATCTCATTAATTTCATCTATAAAAGAATAAAATAGAGCATATAGGAGATAGAATCATATAGCTATTCATATCATAGAAAAACACTGGAAAAATGAAGTCAAACACATGATGATGTCACATAAAGTAAATCTGTCAACTAAGTATCAAAGTCCATGGCATCAACATCAAAGTAATAAACATCAGGAAATGAAAGTCCATCAAAGTATCAACAAGTATCAACACATAACATAATGAACATCAACTAATCAGAGAATACAAATAGAGTCCAATGTCTCAAGATAAAAAATTGGTCATCGTATACATCAATGATTAAAGAATATATATCAGCTTAGCATAAATCAACTTCCAGAACCACCAACAACATCAACACCATCAAGACCACGATCACTATTAGAAGGTTTGTTGGAACTAGCCTGTAAACCATGCTAACTCATAGAAGCCATGAAGGTCTGTATCATCAAACTCAGCTGAGTAACTTGCTATCTCATCTATAACATCTCAAACTACAATGATCTAACATCTGAGGCTAAGGCTTATGCAGGAGTCTGAGCTACAACCTATGTAGGGGGAGTTGGTGGAGGAGCAGTACAAGAAGATGGAATGGAAGATGGCGTAATGGATAAAGATGGAAGAACTGAAGAAGATGACATAGAAGAAGAAGCAAGAGCCTGTACTAGAGGAGCTTCTGGAATAACCTATGGCATGAACTATGGGGGAGCTTGTGTTGGAATACCATGTGCCAGATCTAGAAAAATATGAGTAGTCTAAGCATCCATATCAGCCACTACCTGAGCATCCACTTATCTCTGATATTGTACCCTATGATGGGCCCATCTAGCTATAGGATCCACTGCTACCCAATGTAAAACCCTATTCACACTAGCACCTCATACTATAGGCTAACCACCCCTCATCTAAATACCACCCCTAGGAGGAATATGTGCAACAATAATCATTGGGATCACAACTTTGCCTCCTCCAACTACTTTCCTTCCCCATCATCCCTAATGAGCTCATCTCTAACCACCCCCATCTCTACTAGATTTGTGAACATCGGAAAGGGGTTCCAAGTGAACCAATCACAATAATCATCAGTCATGCCAACATATATGATATGATCTCTCATATCCCAAGGTAGGTCACCTAGTTAAAGTACCTCCTAGTGAGCTATCCTATAATTAATCTATGGCCCCTATATGGAACTCTGCACTTGTACCCTAGCATACATCACCAATCCCTATGGAATTCCCTATGTGTTAGTAAATAGATTTGTCCTCTCTTTTTTCCTATGAAAATGACTCTTAATGCCCAAATTATGAACAATATCTAAATACAATAGTTGAAAAGCCACTTTGTGATTGCTGGCTTTTCTCTGAATTGATAGGTACAACTCCCTAAGTTGGATATGCAATGAATTATGTTTTTGATCCTAAAACTAACACAGGGTATGCTCTTAACCTGAGAGTAGAAGAGGCTAAACTGAATTAAGCCTAAATAGAAATTAATCCAGGCAAGGAAAACTCTCTAATCTATGAACCAAGTTGTAGAACTCACACATCCTATGAATTCATACACTCAACACTTAACATGATTAAAATAATTAACACCTTACTACAAAGAGAGAAATGAAATAATGATCAA
The DNA here is from genome assembly GCA_027943335.1 of Chamaecyparis obtusa. Classification (NCBI taxonomy): domain Eukaryota; kingdom Viridiplantae; phylum Streptophyta; class Pinopsida; order Cupressales; family Cupressaceae; genus Chamaecyparis; species Chamaecyparis obtusa. Next base: position 813,924 of record BSBK01002333.1, read on the forward strand.
CTCCTAATTAGTTCTTCTCCAAATATCCCACAGCACATCCTACTGGGTTTATTCACATCCTCGAAACAAAGGAATGAAACATCCTTTCCTTCCTACTGTAACTTAGATTAAGAGAAAGAACCATCTAATTAACAATTTCAACTAACTAGAATAGAAAATAATTGACATAAAATACTTTTCAATTGACTTTGCAACATCAAGTATCCCACACCAAAAAAATATCGTCCCTTTCATTCACTTTTTCAATAGTATATATAGAGATTACAACATACGATCTTCATGAGAATGTGAAGTGTTTCAAATTCCAGAATTTGGAAAGACTGGAGATAGATGTTTTTGACATTACAACAAGGAGGAACTGATAAGACTTTTTCTTTTCATCTAACTCAACTTGAGAAGGTGAACCGAATAGATCTCTATCAGATCAATATAATTTAATATAGAATATCAAATTTGATCGACATAAAATAGAAGATGTCATATGAACAGTTGCCAACCTCTATCCATCTAGCACTGTCAACCTTCTTTTTCTGTGCTAAGATAATTTGATATAACAAAATTGATCAAAACTAGATCATCATTTATAAGTATTCAACTATCTCATGGCATCAGACTTCATCTCTATCTTAATTTCATAATAAATCAACCTCGAAATAGCTCTGGTTACAATTTGAATCTGTAATAAGTCATGCCTTATCGCCATGAAAATATCCAACAAGATCACTATGCTCGACATGCTCTGTACTATTATTCTTCCTTTTTGCCATGGTTGATATAGTGACATTTACCACTTCCTTTAAGCATTGAAAGAACCATTCACTCTATTTTTATATGCATAGAGGCTCCAACAGTTTATGGTTAACGGCTTTGAGATGTGTTTTACCGCCGCTTCAATCTCATTGATAAAGATTTAATTACCTTCAATACTGGAATCATATCCAATTTATTCCACTAAGAAGCCCCGTCAATCTCTAAAAAATCCATTATTGATATCACAAATAACAGACTGTATCACTAGTGTCAATACTCTCTTTGCGAGAATTGCACCTAGTAGGTGCGATATCCACTAATGGAAAAATGCTTCATTGTGGGAATCATTGCTTTTGATTCACTTTTCTAATTTCTTCTCCATTATTGCATGATCACATGACATTTCTTAACCTCCTTCGATCATGTGACTGCTATAAATGAACTGATATATAATATTTTAAAACTAAACCTTCACCTGCCTGGTTCGCATTGTCGCATCTGTGCTATTGGCATACGTGGGTCCGAGCCTAGAAATGATAATCTTCTCTATCCTTTCCACATTTACTCTGCACCTACCACAAGCTGCACCTCATACCTTGTCGCATGATCACATGACTATTATTTTATTCATGCGATCATGCGACTAGTTCATTTTTAAACTGCCAACTACCGCATTAAACTTAGTTTTATTTTATATTTCTTTTTCTGATGATTCTTCTAATTGGTCATTCTCCACTAGCAATCAACTATCCTGTAGTTTCTTTCTTTTCTCTCAGACCTATGTATCATGATTATGAAGATCGACTGCATTGAAATATACTCAAGAATAGAGAATGCACTGCAGAACATCCAAATATGATCATAAATTGAGATTTTTTATTCTCTATGAGCACTGTTTATGTACTGAATGCCAGAGTGCAACACTTTCATCCTTAAGAGCCCACATGTTCATTGTAATCATAATGAACTTTGCTAATTTATGTGTCACAACAAAATACTAGTTAGGTTGAAGGATTAAGCCATTCATGACTTCCTCTGTTTCATATTCAGAGAACTTAAATACAAACCAATTTGAGATTGTCCAAAGCTCTACTGCAAATCACATGTTTGATGTTGAGATTAGTATTATGTTCTTCCTGAGTAAATATCTTGATCATTTTGTATTGGAAGGCTTTTAAAGAATTAGTTTTAATGCATAAATCAATATTAAAACCTTCCTCCCAAGTCTAATTACCATTTGAGATGAGGCCTTTTATATCCTAAGCCTTGTGTAACATGATATCATATAAGATATAACAATACATTAACCATCTTTATTCTGCAACTCTCTAGAAATACATCTTGAGATCTCCTTAACTTACAGAGTTTTAATGTAACCAAATGTCTTCAACTGCAATCTCTACTTCTCTATTACTGGTGTACATATTAAAAATAAGAGAAGTCTCATCAACTAGACTGCACACACTACCCTATGGAGTAAATTTCTAAAATTTTTAATGCCAGATTTGTTATTGCATCAGTCATATGAGAAAACTTCCATATGATTCCTTATAAATGCCAAGAGATCATAATTTCACAATCATCATTCCATCTAAGAAAGATCATCAATGGGAACATATTATCCTCACCAGGTTGGGATCTATAACCTATCCAATTGTAAAGAGACTTCCAAATAACCCACTTGGCTTGAAAAGATAAGATAATAGTAGGGGAACCCGACAAGGAGAGCCTATCCTATGAAAGGCTTAGACCTAGACTAAACCATGACTAGACCTGACTGTGAGACCCAAATCTTCCACTTTGACAGCATGGTTATGGGATGAAAAGTGGGGCAACACTATGTATGACCATACTATCATAATACCTAAAGGAAGAAAAATATCTCAATGATAAGGGGAGTGTGCCCTATCATCCATCTAAGTGTTCACATGAAAGGAAGCTTAGATATGTCCTATGGGGATGCCTCACATCCAATATATGGTCCCCATATGACCTGGTCTACATCATCAATGACCTGACTCCAGTAATCCAACTTGTCCAAATGGGCCTGGAAAACCATCCCCTCATACATCTATCCAAAATGCCACTTAGGATCACAGTGCCTGATTGAGATAGGTCTAGTCACTGGGATATGCTCCCATGTCCATAGTTTTAGGAAAATGACTCCTGCAGATAGAGTTAATCCATGAGGATATACAACCGAAGGGAACTCATGATATAGTTGTGCCAAAACACAAGTACCCTAATCAAACTTTCATGGATGAGAAATCAAATCCTCAAGGATATGCCCCCAACCAACTATGAAACCATGCCCTTGGAAATCAAGAACAAGGAAGACACCAATCAAATCACCCAACACCATAAGATGAACTAGGAAAGAAGGGAACTAAGCCCACTAGATATGATCATCACCAATAGTCAGGTCCTGAAACACTTGCCTACACATTATCCCATAATACACTTGGTCATAATAGACCAACTCTCCATGAGTGGGGATGTGGAGGATGTGATACACATCCTCAAGAGAGATAGTCATGTCTCCCATAGGAAAATGAAACATATTATGGTTAGCGTGCCACCTCTCTACCATAGCTATGTTGAGTCCTTGATTTCAAAATCAAGGTAGGATAAGTAGAAAAGAAAGATTGTATCTTCCAATGAGATGACGATCTGGACCACTCAGGTCATCTATCATCTAGAATGGTAGAGGATACAAGCCTCTAATGGCTAATGACTTAAGCTTGGCTTGCAAAAAGAAAGTTTAAATCACATCAGTATTTGAAAACAATATCTTTTGAATCATCCTAAGTCAATCAAACATTTAAAAATTATCAAACCATAATCAATTTTCCTGATTCTATTAAGAGAGGATGGAAAATTTATCATCATCCATTATCTAAATCAAGATTGACAATAAAAAAATTAAGATAAATTGACTCAAATGGACATCCTATGACTTTCTACCAAATTTGGCTTGTTATCTTAGCCAATCAACTGTTTGACGACACTGGATAGAGTGGAAAATTGACTTAGTAATTTTCTTTTTTCACCAAACGAGTTAGAAGTGCTATTTTAATGATTAAAAGTGCTAAAAGGAAAAAGCACAACTAAAAGTTTTGAATGCATAGGAGAAAAATTTAAAAGTGCAACTTTAAAGTGTATGTGCTAAAATAACTAGTATGCACTTCACATTACCTATACGCGCTACTTAAAATATCAAAAGCGCACTTAATTTTGTATGCCCTGTTAGAAAGTAAAGTCCACCAAGATAACTGAGAGGGGGGCTGAATTAGTTATCAGATAATTATAAATTTTAACATCTTCAATAGCTTTTAACCATGTAAGCAATGCAATTACTAACCATACAAAGATATTCATACACATTGACACAATAACACAAGATATGTTGACTAGGTAACCTCTTGATCAAAGAGTAAACCCCGGTGGGAATGATGCCCAAAAAAGATGCACTAACATGAATATTCCTTGTGAGAGGATGGACTCTATTAGGAGTCTTATGAAATACATTTAGTACATATAAATCTATATTAGGATATTTTGAATCCCTATTAAAAGATTCTAACCCTGTTAAGAATTGTGGAAGATAGAAGGACCCACTGCCCAAACAGCTTCATGGTAAGATCATTGAACACACTGTCCAAATAACCTTGATATTATTCAGTAGAATAATATGAAATATGTTACCTCCTTACTATGCCAAACTACAATCACTGCTACACCAGATCTCAATTCCAGATCTCTATAGTTTGCATGTCTTCCTTCACAATTTTGCTTTCACAACCTCTTAGGCTCTTTTCTTCACTTCATGCTTACATTTGGATGAAATCAAACCATGGTCACACTTATTTCATATTACCACTACATACAATAAAGAAAAACATTCCTTCCTTTATACCACACTCAAATAATTACAAATGAGTTAGCACATAATTACAAAATAAAAGTTTCCATACGCTACATCAAAATTAAACAAAAACTGTTGGCTTCCAAATGCAATAACTCTTCACTTGTGTGACCTCAAAGTTTATGCTATGAACCAAATCACCATAAATGTGTCTCAAAATTCCCTTTAACTACGCAAAACCAGATTCCATCCTGATTAGGAAATATCATCTGATTTCCATAAACCGCTACTCAGGAACACTGCCTGAATACTACTTTTACCAAAATGCTCATAACTTCCATGAATCAATGAATTACTATCTACATGCTTAACCATAGACATATAACATATCAAAGAGTATAACCTCAACATCACATAGCTCCAACTACAATATCCCATGTGCACTAATCAAAACACTTTATGCTTCTTTGCTAGTCTCCAAAAGATCACTGTGTTGACATCAATGACAATCATAGTCATGAATGTAACAACAACTACTAAAAAATGACTGTCAACATCTAGCATTCATTCCTAACAATCTCCTCCATTGGCATTGATGGCAACATAGATGAAAAACATCCAGTGTTCCAAAAATCCAATACTGCTGCACTGATACTCTGAAAGTTCTTCAAATCTTCTTCATCAATCAAATCTTGCTTCGTTATCCTATTAATTTCTCTCCAAAAGATGTTCTATAATTTTTTTTCATGTACACTTCTCCCCCATTAACATCAATGACAAAAAACATTTCATCACTATGTCAACAACAACTCAATGTCAAAAGACATTGTTTCAGAAAATACATTCACAAGATTCCTCATGACTCAACTTAGATACACATACTCCCCCATAGAGGAAGTACCAACATCCAATCCAAAAAAAGATAGGGCTCATATACAACTAGATAGATGCAATCAACTGCATCATTACTCAAAAGTAGGCTGGGGCATAACCCTAAGCATACCTCTTAGATACTCAAATGTATCCTTAGGCAAAGGCTTTATAAATATGTATGCTATCTGTTCCTTTGTGCTTATGTACTCTAGTCTGACTTCTTTCTTAGTAACTTTCTCTCTTACAACATGATACTTGATCTCTATATGCTTAGTCTTAGAATGTAAAATAGGATTCTTAGACATACTAACTCTACTGGTGTTGTCACAATGTATGACAACAGGCTCAACAAATTTAATTCCAATATCCTTCAACATTTGCTTCATCCAAATTATCTGGTTACAATTGTTTGCTGCTACTACATACTCTACTTTTGTTGTACTCTATGAAATACAATTCTGCTTCTTGCTCAACTAGGAAACTAATCTTCCTCCAAGAAAAAAGGCTCCACCACTGGTGCTTTTCTTATCATCAACACTACCTCCCCAATCAACATCTATATATGCACATAGGGTAAAATCATCAAACTTTTCATACCACAATCCATAGTCCATTGTGCCTCTTAAATATCTCAATATCCTCTTTACTGCTGCATAATGTGACTCTCTAGGTTTAGCTTGAAATCTTGCTACCATTCCAACTGAATGTTGTATATCCAGTCTAGTGTGTGTTAAGTACTACAATCCCCCAATCATGGATCTGTATTTCTTCTGCTCAACTGCTAGTGTTTCATCTTTGCTTGATAGTTTGTGTCCTGTAACCATAGGGGTTCCAACTGGTTTACATTTTTCCATTCCAAATCTTTTAAGCAAATCATTCAAGTACTTTTTCTGGCTAACAAAGATACTATCAATGTTCTATGTTATCTGTAATCCCAAAAAGTATTTCATCTCACCAATCATGCTCATTCCAAATTTTGTCTTCATTTCATCAGCAAATTTGTCTCTAGCTTCATCTTCTCCTCCAAAGATAATGTCATCAACAAAAATAACTATAACTAACAATCCATTTTCAATTTCTTTTGTGTACAGATTACTATCTATTGTTCCTTTAGTAAATCCCAATTTCAACAAATACTTATCCAATCTAGCATACCAAGTTCTAGGTGCTTGCTTTAGTCCATATAATGCTTTCTTCAATTTACATACCATATCTCCTTCTTGAGTCAAAGGAAAACCTTCAAGTTTCTCAATGTAGACTTCTTCTACCAATTCACCATTCAGAAATGTGGACTTCACATCCATCTGATACACTTTGAATTTCTTAAAAGCTGCATAAGCCAAAAAATTCTTACTACTTCAAGTCTTGCTACTGGTGCAAAGGTTTCTTCATAGTCAATTCCTTCTTGCTATGAGCATCCCTTATATACTAATCTTGCTTTGTTTCTTACTACTTCTCCTTGTTCATTCATCTTATTTTTGAATACCCATTTAGTTCCAATCACATTCTTATATTTAGGTCTAGGAACCAATTCCCACGTCTTGTTCTTTTTAATTTGATCTAGTTCTTCTTTCATAGCATTAATCCAATGTTCATCTTCACAAACTTCATTAGTAGATTTAGGTTAAATTTGAGAAATCAAACATAAATGTACCTTATTTCTAATCATAACTCCTCTATTCAAACTTCCAATAACTTGTTCAATAGGATGATGTCTAAATAGATACCTATTCAGTGTCATAGTCACAAATCTTGCTTCAACTATAGATTCTTCTCTGGTTTCTTCTGCAGTATGATTCTCATTCAACAATTCACTGTCAGTCTCATAGAATAATTTAGTAGTTTCAATGTTAGGCTAAGGATTAGCTTTTTCATTAGATTCATAATCAAGCATTTTTTCCTGAATTTTAAACTTCTCATCAACTTTAACATTTGTGCTCTCAACAATAGTTTTAGTTATCTTATTGTAACATCTATATGCTTTGCTCTTCAAAGAATATCCAAGACAAATACCTTCATCACTTCTAGGATCAAACTTTCCAATATCGTCATCTCTCTTTATATAACATTTACTTCCAAAAACTCTAAAATACTTAACTGAGGGTGCATGTCCAAACCATAATTCATAAGGTGTCTTATCTGTGTCTACTCTGATTTGTACTATGTTCATTGTATATACTGCTGTATTCACTGCTTCTCTCTAAAATGTCTTCGCCAAGTCATTCTCAAATAACATAGCTCTTGTTGCTTCAGTTACTGACCTATTTCTTCTTTCTACAATACCATTTTTTTCAGGTGTTCTAGGGGCTGAAAACTATCTCTTAATACCATTCACTTCACAAAAGGTGTTAAACTCTCTAGAAGTAAATTCTCCACCTCTATCAGATCTCAAACATTTAATCTTCATTCCAAATTCATTCTCAAATTTATTCTTAATGATCTTAAACTTATCAAATGCTTCAGATTTTTATTTTAGAAATGCAATCCACATCATTCTTGTAAAATCATCAACAAGAATCATAAAATACCTTTGTCCATAGAATCCTCTAGTCCTGGTAGGACCACTCAAGTCTGTATGAACAATCTCCAACTTCTCTACCGATGTGAACTTCTTACTAGGAAATGAACTTCTCTTCTACTTAGCCATCACACATTCTTTGCAAATCATGTTAGTAGGCTTCATAATTTTAGGAAAATCCCTTACTACAAGTGTAGTACTCACTTTCACAATGTTATCAAAGTTTATATGACAAAACCTTCTATGCCATAACCAATTGTCATCAATTTTAGTAATCAAGCATGTCATCTCAATAGGATTCAAAAATACATTAACTCTAGTTCTAGATCCAGTTCCAATTAGATTTCCATCTTTATCCTTTTTCACACAAGTTTTCTCAGTAAACCAAACTTGATATCCCTTATCCACTAACTATCCAACACTCAAAAGATTATGTTTCAATCCATCAACAAAGTAAACAAGATCAATATTAGTCTTTCCATCAAGAGTAATAGATCCTATACTTTTAATCAAACAAGGTGCATTGTTACCAACTCTAACAATTCCTCCATCATAGTTGTTAAAATTTATGAACTTCTTTATATCACCAGTCATATGATGTGAATAACCACTATCTATAATCCAATCAGCTTTCTTTTCAACTTGGGAAACTAATTATTTTTCTTCTTTAACATCAGATTCAAAATTTTCTTCCTTAATTGCTACAAATCCTATTTCATCATTATTCTCAATATCACTTTCACTCAAAGTTCTTTCTATACTAGCTTCAAGATCTTCATCATTAGCATAATAATATTCCTCAGATCTTCTAGGCTTGAAATTATTTCTGTACTTCTTAACTCTCTTAGGACATTTAGATGCAAAATGACCATATTCTTGACAAGTCCAACATTAAAAATTTTTCTTACCGTCTAGTTCTCTTTTCACAAGAAAGGAAATACCTTCTTCAATCTTCTTATCTTCTTCATTTCTAGATCTACTATTGCTGGCATAATCTCCACTCACACCGATACTTCTTGATAAAGTAGGATGAATACTAAGAGCACTAAATGCTATCTGCATTCTAGGTAAGTCTCCTGATAACCTCAGGTTCATCTCTGCTACTTCCAATCTTCCAAGAAGAGTCTCTCTTGTAAAATTTGTAGTACAAGGTATAACTTATTTAATCATTTGCGTTGTCTACTTAAATATAGGAGTTAATGTCCTTAGAATTTTCCATATCACTTCATTCTCTATCTTTGATCCTCCACAAGATTTTATCCTTGCAACAATTTCTAACATTCTACCAATATAGGTTCTAACATATTCATCTTCCATCATTCTAATATCTTCAAATGCACATATCCAATTATGTAATCTAGCTCTTTTTCCATGTTCATCACCTTTAAAAGTAGAGTGTAAAGCTTTCCAAATTTCATTAGATTTCTTAAAATGTTTTACCTGACTGTATTCATTTTCTGGAAGTGCTGTCAAGAGTGCTTCTCTTGCAAGTATGTTACACATGAATAGATCTACCTCATCTTTAGAACTTGTTTCAATATTTTCTTCTTCAATTATAGTCCTATCATTCTTTATAATCAGCCAATAGCCTAGTCCTAAACTTAATAGATGTGTCTTCATCTTTTCTTTCCAGCTGTCAAAATTTACTCCATCAAACTTAGGGCTTTCTTTCCTAAATTTCACCATGGATCTCCTTAAGCTGTTAAACTTTCCTTTCAAGGACCCACCACATTGATACCAATTGTTAGAAAGTAAAGTCCACCAAGATAACTAAGAGGGGGCTGGGGGTGAATTAGTTATCAGATAATTATAACTTTTAACATCTTCAACAACATTTAACCATGTAAGCAATGCAATTACTAACCATACAAAGATATTCATACACAATGACACAATAACACAAGATATGTTGACTAGGGAACCTCTTGATCAAAGAGTAAACCTCGGTGGGAATGATGCCCAAAAAAGATGCACTAATATGAATATTCCTTGTGAGAGGATGGAATCTGTTAGGAGTCTTATGAAATACATTCAGTACATATAAATCCCTATTAAAAGATTCTAACCCTGTTAAGAGTTGTGGAAGATAGAATGACCCACTGCCCAAACAGCTTCAGGGTAAGATCATTGAACACACTATCCAAATAACCTTGATATTATTCAGAAAAATAATATGAAATATGTTACATCCTTACTATGCCAAACCGCACTCACTGCTACACCAGATCTCAATTCCAGATCTTTGTACTTCGCATGTCTTCCTTCACAATTTCACTTTCACAACCTCTTAGGCTCTTTTCTTCACTTCATGCTTACATTTGCATGCAATCAAACCATGATAACACTTCTTTCATATTAACACTACATACAATAAGGAAAAACATTCCTTCCTTTATACCACACTCAAATAATTAAAAATGAGTCGGCACATAATTACAAGATAAAAGTTTCCATACGCTACACCAAAATTACACAAAAACTATCGGCTTCCAAATGCAATAACTCTTCACTCGTGTGACCTCAAAGTTTACACTGTGAACCACATCACCATCAATGTGTCTCAAACTTGCCTTTAACTGCACAAAACTAGATTCCATCCCGATTAGGAGATATCATCTGATTTCCATAACCCGCTACTCAAGAACACTGCCTGAATACTACTTTTACCAAAATGCTCATAACTTTCATGAATCAATGAATTACTATCTACACTCTTAACCATAGACATATAACATATCAAAGAGTATAAACTCAACATCACATGGCTCCAACTACAATATCCCATGTGTGCTAATCAAAACACTATCTGCTTCTCTACTAATCTCCAGAAGATCATTGTGTTGACATCAATGACAATCATAGTCATGAATGCAACAACAACTACTATAGAATGACTGCCAACATCCAGCATTCATTCCTAACACACCCAAGAGAAAAATGTAGATGTGAAAGTTGACCTAATTGCTACGTGTGTATGTGCAACTTAAAATTGTAGAAGCGATATGGAAAATAGAGGAAGTGCTAAAACAGAATTATACATGCTATTAAAATGATTAAACATGCTATTAAATTTGAAAAATGAAAAAACTAGGGTTTTATCCTAAAAAATTCAACTTTTTTTCAAATGAAATGCATAAAATTGACAAAGTGAGTTATCAGGGTACATACTGGAGGTCCATAGCTAGGTGGCCGCAGATATCGGTACCCGCACTCAAACTTGTGCTCTCAAATTTGGATAACCATCACAAAAAGATCAGAAGGGTGAGAGAAGAAAAGTCAAAATGGAGAGTGAGAATGAATAGTAAAAATAACTTTTTACCCCTATATATAGGCCATTTTGACCTAAAAAGGGCATCTTTGACCAAAAATTGACAAAGGACCCAAATTTTTCATCAATTCTACCAAATTAGGGGCAACTATCATAAAAAAATGTAAATTAATTATTGGAAATGAAATCAAAATTCATTACAAATTGACCTAATTAATGCAAAACTAACCAAAACTATCACATTTTTCAAACAACCATCAAATTTCATTTCATTTTCGAGGGGGCATACACTTGGACAATCAAGACTGGCATCTTAATCATTAAATCAAGGACACGACCATCAAATCAAAGTGTAATCTTTTATCAAAAAAAATTCACTTATTAATCGAAAGGGGCATTAAACATGAAATCAGATAGAAACAGATTCCATATCGGATAATTCATCATCAAATCAACCATTAGGACATCAAATCCAATCAAACTTCATCATAATCTGCATCTTATACTAAACATCAGAATCAACCGTCGATAGAATCAGGACTACATATCAACGATGATCAGGAAATTCTTTGAATCGACACACTTCACATGTTGACTCAAAGAGGGGTATTTGTAATCACCTAAAATTGGACAAGATAAATGAAGTGAATGATCAAGGAAAAAATTAGAGAAATTAAATCAAATCGAGCTATTATCAAATCAAAATTCAAATCAAGCCATAATTCAATTTAATTAAAAATCAAAAGTCATAGATTCAACTTAAATCAAATAAAGCATGACAAATCAATCAATTATGTAATTAATCTAATTAATTATATAGTTCATTTAAATCAAATCAACCCATTGAAGGGGTACACATGGCTAAATATTTTAATTAATTTCAATTAATTAAATCATATTTTCCCTCAACCACCAAATGGGAGGAAAATTCATCAACCAATAGGATTTAAAGATTGAGCTCACATGGATCAAGCCTAAATCAAATCTCAATCACTCACTTGGAGAATGCATCTTGTCCACTCATTTTGTCCTTTAGTCCCAAGCTTTGAGGATAAAATATTTAAATGGTCTCCAAAGGTGGAACCATGGACTTAACCCTCATGTAATCATGATCAAATCAACCACACCCCTACCCATGCCAATATCTATAAAAGAAAGGGATAATTCAATCAATAACCATCCACAAATTTGAGAATAGCATCAAACCTCTTGCAATTTATAGCTAGAAAGGCAAATCGAGGACTAATTAAGGCTAATTTCATTTGGAATTGAACTTTTTAGTTTCTTTATCATTCATTCTCATTTTAGCACTATCACTAATAGAACCTTGTTGAGAGCTTAGCATTAGCATCCCTAAATAGAGATCCATAGAGTGCTTAATTGTCAATTATTTGCTTAAATAGCTTACTTTTTGTGGTAATTTAGTTGATTTATTCATTTATTTGCAATACTAACCCTATGAAGGTGTTTTCCTTATCACACAATTACAATTACCAACTTCCAATCAGGTTACAATACATAAAACCAATTCATGTTGTCTAAGGGTTAAGATCTAGCATTTCATCCCTTATATGGTTAAGTCATTATTTTGATAAACAAAATAATCCCTTAACTTAATATTCACATTCTGTCTTCTTGCTCTATTCAGGTTGGCTTCAACACTATATCTGTAATTCTTTAATATCTCCTTATGTACAGACTTCTGCTTTCATATGTGGCATTGATATACATAGAATTATCCATGTTCAAGTGTGCATACACTGAACCTACTTCTTTGAACATTGCTAATCAAAACTATCTCCGATTAGGTTGGTAAACACTATTGTACTTAAACAATTTTCACTTGCACTCATACAAAATGACTTTCTTCTATTGTGTGATCATCATGGTTATTATATGTTTTCATAATGGAAACAATATAATATCCTACTTAGCCAAATTTTCAACAATCTCCCCCTTTTTCATTGGTGTCAACATATGGGAAAGTTGGCTAAGTCCCAAAAACTTAAGATATAAAATTGTGGCCATACAAAAATTGATCATGCATAACTCCTTATTTCTCCTACTTATACTCAAAATATCTATACTCCCACTAAGAGTCCTACTCCATGCTATACATTTAATATTTATACATACAATTTTTTTCTAATACTACTCCCCCTTTGACAACAATGACAAAGGTGTCAAAAACATATGTCAAAACTATTTTACCTTAAGGTTTTAAGATTGCAAGGCTGAAAGGCTTGCAACACAATCTATAAAATTAATCTTCAGGTTCTCTATCTCCTTATCCATGAATTCTTCACTACATTTGAAATACTTAGCAATGTGCATAGGCCAAAAGATGCAATTTCACATGCCTTAAGGTTTGCATAATGAAATTTTCCATAAAATGTCTTTGAAGAAAGACATTCCTCCAGCTAATTTTCAAGAATACTTATCTTCATTGATACATTATCTCTTAGTAGAGAGAATATTTTAAATTTCTTCTCCTTCTCATCATTCAGAAGTCTCATATCATCAAAATTATTTTACTTGTATTCCTCTTAATGTTTGAGATATTCACATTAGGGCTTTGCAAAAGATTTATTGCCACTTGTAATTCTGCCTCTTTTATCTTCATCTTCTCTATTATCTTTGATATGTGGTTCTTTGATTGTGTACACTTAATGTACAATGATTTTACTCTTTCCATACATCTTCTTAACTCTTTTATACAAATATCTAGATTGTCTATATCATTTTTGATATTCTGACATACAACTTGGAATACCTAAGCATCTTGACCTCTCTTGTGCTTTTACTATGGCTATATCTAATAGGTTAGTGAATTCTGTATCAAATGCTTTCATAAACTCTTTAGCTTTTCCTTTTGGATCTTCCTCACTGATTTGACTTGATATAATGCTTTTAAGTTTATCTGTTACCTCAAGTAATGTTCCTTCCAATATTTTCACATCATTATTCTTACCAATAATCTTGTTTAGAGATGAGATCAACTCTATTTGATCATTATTATCAACTTCCTATCCAAGGCTAGAAAAAATAGATTCAATTTGTGATTTTTTTATTAATTTCTCTCCTTCCTTAGGTTTGGGAATTATTTTTTACTACTTTTGTGGAACTACCTACTCTTATGCTGCTACATCAATCTATGGTTCCTCTTTCTCTTCTTCCTTCCTTGATTCTGTTAGATATTTTTCAGCAAGCTAGAGTGTTGAGTATATGTTTTTCATTGATGAAAACATATGGTAAGTAGCATGTGTGGAATCTTGATGGATAGATTCTTGAGTATATGTTTCCTAGATATGTCATCAGTATGATATCATAAACATAGAGGTTGATTCTAAGTGAAGAGAGTAATATAGTAGTTTGTATCAATGAGTGTTCCTAACAGGTCGCAGGAAGAGTTTTGTATGTGATTTATAGTATGGTTTTAATGGAGCCTTGCATGTTTATATTTATGTTTTAGACATATGTATGATGCTATGTTCATGAACACAGAGTCAAATATGCAATATAGGTTGAGCTATGAAGTCTCCAGTTGACATTCACAGTTTCCTAAGTTTATTTGGTAGAGCTGACATTGTTTTTATTATCGTAGTAGTTTTGCCTATTGGTTTGATATGCATTCATAGATTAGTGTTTGGATAATATTTAATAATGTTTGGTTAAGATTGCATTATGTAATTCAATATGAGAAGAAAGTATCAGTTAATTTGGTGGAGCTAATAGTGTGAAGCGACGTGTCTACTCATATGGAGTTGCATAGTCCTAATTTGTGTTGCATGCTTAGTAGAGCCGAATGAGATGTTATTGGAGAGTTTTATTGTTTCTCTAATATAATTTCAAGATGGTTATAATAGGCCAACTTTATTATATCATTTAGAGGAAATATATCTATAGCCTATCATTTTTTATTGCTAAGTATGGTAGATAGTTGAAAGATAAGAGTAGAGAAGAAGGTGTGAAGTATTGAGCCATCAGTAGAAGGTCTATGTGACAAAGTAGAGTGTATTTTATATTCATTGGAATTGATCAAGACAACAGGTCTATGTACATCTCACCATGATCAAGATATAGTGTGTATCTATTAAACAAAATGTTGTAGCCTTCACCCTCTTTGAGCAGTGTGCTCCTAGATAGTGTGTCCTCACCCTAATAGGGTTAATTGTAAAAGAATCCTAATAGGGTCCAACCCTTGACCAGGTCACTGTACTTAATGCATTATAGAGATCAACTCCTAATAGGGTTGTAAGATCTTCTAATAGGGATTAGAATACTCTAGTGTATTTTATTGTGGGTGCTAATTCCTACCAAGGTTTTTACCTATTTGGGTCTCCATATAACCAAAATTGTGGTTTTGTGTTAAGTGTTCTTATATTGTGTTTATGCTTAAAATTTCTTCTATACTTAATTAGATAAAAATTTGAATCTTGTAGATAACTGATTCACACCCCCCCCCTCTCAGTTATCTCTTGGGACTATTACTAACAATTGGTATCATAGCCAAGTGCCTCAAAGAGAAAGTTTAATAGCTTGAGGTTGATCAGGTAGCATTCTTTAGAAAAGAAAGTCCTAATTTTGATGGAGAGAACTATCTATATTGGAAGAACAAAATGATGACACATTCGCAGTGCATTTCCTTTGAGATTTTTGAAGTAGCTACCAAAGAATTTATGATTCCCTCTCTAGCAGATCTTATAAAGGAGGATGCAACTCTTAAAAAAAAGGTGTTCACTCAAAATTCTATTTCCAAAGAAGCCCTTATCAGTGCCTTGTCTAATAGTGAGTTTTTAGAGATCAAGAAATTTGATAAAGCCTGCAAGATATGGAAGTATCTAGAAGACATGTTTCAAGGAGACATCCAAGCTAATAATGCATGTAGAAAGACATGGAAGAAAAATTAAAATACATTGGAGATGCTACCTGAAGAAAACATTAGAGCCTACAATCTAAGGTGTTGGTGTTTGAAAATGCTTACGCCAACTAGGGCTGCCAATATGCCTATGATGGATATTAAGGATTGGTTAGCTCCAAATGTGGGCAATCTATAGGCAACTAGACCAACTATAGGGATGGATTTTCCCTCTTCTGCTTCTGGCTCTGTGAAACCAAGGTGGGTACACCTGATCCAATAGTATTTAACTCTTAACTGATAGTCTTAACTCTGCCCCCTGTTTCTTTATTGGATCTTTCAACAGATGAAAATAGTGAGAGAATACTAAACAACAACCTATTGTTCATTGATCCTCCATCATTGGGTAGGACAACACATAATTGTAAATAAAACAGAAATTACTGGTAGTGATTATAATGATTTCTTGCAGAATGTAAACAACTGTGCCAAACTTGCATCACTACAAGAGATACTAATTTCTGATCAGTGCCTCATCCATTGGGCAATATATATGAGATAGATACAGAATAAAAGAACATAGATTCCAAGCCATAAACACAACATATCAGATTCATACACTACTTACAAACATCCTTCCTGACTGAACCAAATGAATTTATGTTTCACTCAGAGACTTTTAACCTGATCCTCAATCAGGGCTGAGAGACAAAACATATACACAAGTAAACCCTATGCAAAGAGTCAAAAAACACAAAACCCAAGAAACACAATTGAAGGAGAGATCTGAAACTGAAAACTATATTAAGTATAAGGACTCAAGTTCCTGTATTACAAACCATTTTAGAATACCACACCTAGATAATATGCAAAAGATACAGAAGGTTTTTCAACTGTATTGACACAACCTGCAAAATATATTACAATCTAGACTAAGGATACACACTAAGCTTTTCAGCTTCCTGTATCAAGAAAATATAGCCAGTCAAACAGGGTCACTCACTAAAATCAGGTAGATTAGAGAAGTAGAACTAATCTGGAAAGCCAACTTCGGGGGAATCAAAAAACCTATCAAATGGACTCGAAAAGACTTGAGCTTTGGAACATAAGCTGTCTGATACACATTGTAAACATCCCTAAAGTGGTGAGCCATGAAACATAACAGGACACTAGATATTCAGATACAAATAGGGCCTGCTATATTGATTTGTCATTTCAGCAAAACGAAGCTTTAGGTGAACACCTCAAAACAACTATGCCCCAAACACTTTAGATTCTTCAATTAGGATTTGGAACCCACTGCATAAGATAAATGGAAGGTACTGGAGCCTTTTCCCAATTTGTACCTCATGAAATTCATTAGGCCTATTTTAATACGCTCTTGAACTAGGTCATCTGAAACTGCTCCTTTGAAGCACTAAACTTTGGAATTTGAAAATTTTCTGATTTTGGGCTTAAAACCACAAGATTTTTTATAGTACTAATAGTGGCTCTGATTGGGGACACGTGTCCCTTGTGGGCATGTAGAGAATTCATGAATCTTTGGTATAGCAGATCACCCCAAAACTAAAAACTGACTTCTTTCTCTCTCTCAAAAACTTGGAACCTTGTTAAAAGAAACACACCACACGACTAAAATGAAGCAACTATAAATCAAGCACTTTATGTACAAATGGCCTAAAGCCATCAAACTAAAAATCACCACTTACCCCTATCAAATACTTGATTCTCATTTTCGTGGATCAAGGGTAAACTGGACTTACCACTATCATCAGCCTGATTCAATCCATGTTCCTTTCTCATCAGCTTGCAAACTTGGTCAATACTTTCAGCACCAAACATTTGATCACTAATATCAAACTAAAAAATGCTTGTCATTGATTTTCAAACCATCACTAATCTAGAAAAAGAAAGAAAGTGATTCAAGATGAAAACTAGAATCGGCAACCAAACTATTATCACCAGTTTGCATGAATAAAACTTCATTCTCAACAACAGCCTACATACTATGATGAAAAACATCCAAGTAAAATTCAGACTGGACACTTTCCTATTGAGGAAAACATTCATCAGTACTATGGACTTCTGAAATTGAAACACTAAAAGATGATGGTTCACTTGAGAGCTGCACACTCAAATAAGTAAAATCAAATTTACGGTCCACCTCACCATCATAACTTGATTCCAAATCTTCCACATGAGGAAAACTATAATTTGAAACCTGATCAACACATGAGTCTTCATATTCTTCATAAATGACATTAGTGCACTCATCTTTAGACTCACATATACTATCTCGTAGTGGGAAACTTGATTCAAGTATAGGAAAAGTGTTGTTACACTCAACCGCAACTAATTCAACCTTCTCATACTCAAGAAGATCAATATCAAAATTTATATCTATTGTAAACAAAAAGGAAGAGGTATTTGCCAGTGCATACCATTGAAAATCAATAGCCAAGAGTTCTGAAATCTGATCACTGTTCAATACAACTTCATCTTCATCAATCATACTTTCCTACAGACTACATGACTGGTCATGAGAACATTCAGTTACTTCTTTATTAATAACAAAATCTGAAGATACAGACATGTTTTCATCACATGTAACTCTTTCATAACTAGAAGTTGAAACTTGAAAAGCTTCAATAAGAGCACAATCTTCATCGGATGCACTATAACCATTTTCATGGAATTCATTTACATTCACCTTAGTGCTGTCCTGAAAGTACCCTCTATTTACAAAATTGTTTTCCATCCAAGTGTTACACACATTCATCTTTTCATGCATTGAAAACAAATGATACTCAGAACTATGAAGTGTCTTATCACTTAATGATGCATCTCCTTCATCCCGACTTTCATTGTCTTCATTGTTAGCATCATAAAACTCAAAACAAAATGTGTTTTCAGACTTAACACCACAAGCATCTTTCAGTAACTTGTTTATTTTTACAGCAGCCAACAATTTTAAATCCACAGGCCAATCAACTGACTTGGGCATGTAAATGTTACAAAATAATTCAGGCCAGGAGGATTCCTCGGGTCTAAGAGAAAAGGGAATGTCTATGATTGAATCAATGAATCTTCTACAACATGAGACAAAAGTTTCTCCCTTATCTCCTTTCATTTTATCTTTGATACAAATGAGGATCTTCTCTTTAAGCCTTGTTTCCAAATCCTCAATTTCCTCAAGAACTTCTTCCAATACTATTGAATTTGATTCAGATATGAACTCCTCATTGAAGTCACACCAACTCACATCTTTAGTGGGATCCATTTTTTGAACATGATTTTATGATTTCTTCACAAAGATGTGGTTACAAAGTTCTTGAAACATACATACTCAAAACTGAAATGAAACTAAAATCCCAGCAATGAAGTAAGCACAAAAATATATTTTATTCTTTTCTTGGTGACTTTCTTCACCCAATAAGGAACATGCATAAATTGAAAAATATATTGCATCTCATACCTTTAACTTTCAAACTAGAGGAGCACAGACTGTCTTTGATCCTTTTACTCATCTGAAAACTGAAACTCACCCACAAACTAAAAAGTAGGGATGCTGATCCACTTAATGTCTTGTATCCTTTCTTCATTGAAAAGCTTTCAAAATATACAGAAAAAATCTGCAGCACTGGTGCAGAGACAGAGTCACCACCCAAATAAAATTGGGAAAAATATAAAGTTTTGCAAGCAACACTCACAAAGTTTCAGCAATGAAAACACTAATTCTTTTCTCAACAAGACACCTTCAGATGAAAAGTTTTTACCTCAAAGATAAAACAATATCCTTCAAGACTCCAGACTGAAATCAATACAACTCTATGCAATTTCAATGGACAAACTTACTGGATTTGACAAATGAGAAGGCCAGGAGTCCAACTCAACTTGTACCTACATCATTTGTAAGATTTATGATGCTAATCCCCAGCAAAGTCACCATCTTGTTGGTGACTCAGATGGGTCAAATCTATCTAAGTTATATAATACTGATAATCTATGATGTAGCAATAACTAGAGATTCTTGACAAATCTATTCTTTTGTTATGTCCTCCCCAACAGAGTTGCCATCTTGTTGGTGTTTGAAAATGCTTACACCAACTAGGGCTGTCAATATGCCTATGATGGATATTAAGGATTGGTTAGTTCCAAATGTGGGCAATCTATAGGCAACTGGACCAACTATAGGGATGGATTTTCCCTCTTTTGCTTCTGGTTCTGTGAAACCAAGGTGGGTACACCTGATCCAATAGTATTTAACTCTTAACCGATAGTCTTAACTCTGCCCCCTGTTTCTTTATTGGATCTTTCAACAGATGAAAATAGTGAGAGAATACTAAACAACAACCTATTGTTCATTGATCCTCCATCACTGGGTAGGACAACACATAAACATAAATAAAACTAAAATTACTGGTAGTGATTATAATGATTTCTTGCAGAATGTAAACAACTATGCCAAACTTGAATCACTACAAGAGATACTAATTTCTGATCAGTGCCTCATCCATTGGGCAATATATATGAGACAGATACAAAATACAAGAACACAGATTCCAAGCCATAAACACAACATATCAGATTCATACACTACTTACAAACATCCTTCCTGACTGAACCAAATGAATTAATGTTTCACTCAGAGACTTTTAACGTAATCCTAGATCAGGGCTGAGAGACAAAATATATACACAAGTAAACCCTATGCAAAGATTCAAAAAACTCAAAACCCAAGAAACACAACTGAAGGAGAGATCTGAAACTGAAAACTGTATTAAGTATAAGGACTCAAGTTCCTGTATTACAAACCATTTCAGAATACAACACCTAGATAATATGCAAAAGATACAGAAGGTTTTTCAATTGTATTGACACAACCTGAAAAATATATTACAATCTAGACTGAGGATACACACTGAGCTTTTCAGCTTCCTATGTCAAGAAAATTCAGCCAGTCAAATAGGGTCACTCAATAAAATCAGGTAGATTAGAGAAGTAGAACTAATCTGGAAAGCCAACTTCAGGGGAATCAAAAAACCTATCAAATGGACTCGAAAAGACTTGAGCTTTAGAACATAAGCTATCTGATACACATTGTAAACATCCCTAAAGTGGTGAGCCATGAAACATAGCAGGACACCAGATATAGATACAAAATAGGGCCTGCTATATTGATTTGTCATTTCAGCAAAATGAAGCTTTAGGTGAACACCTCAAAACAACTATGCCCCAAACACTTTAGATTCTTCAATTAGGAGTTGGAACCCACTACATAGGATAAATGGAAGGTACTAGAGCCTTTTCCCAATTTGTACCTCATGAAATTCATTAGGCCTATTTTAATACGCTCTTGAACTAGGTCATCTGAAACTGCTCCTTTGGAGCACTGAACTTTGGAATTTGAAAACTTTTCAATTTTGGGCTTAAAACCACAAGATTTTTTATAGTACCAACAAAAGGATTAATGAAGCACTTGAAGGAATCAAAAACAATGGTTGAGATATTTTAGAAGAAGACATAATGGATAAGTTGATGAATACTTTGACACCAAAATATGAGAGCAAGATAAACATCTTTGATGAGACTATGCAATTTTTAAAAGACTTCAAAAGAGAGACCTTAATAAGAAAGAATTCATCTTTTGAGATATCAAGTTTGAAGATGGATCCTAAAAGTGAGACAACCTTCAAAGCTTCAGTCCATGGTAAGAAATCCTTGAACACTTCTAGTAATTTTGATGATGATAATGAAGAAAGAGAACTAGATGATTTCATTGCTTTGATTGCTAAGAAAGAAAGGAAAGGAAAATGGAAATATGAAGGTTAGTTACCATTCAAATTCTTTTCATTTAACAAGATTGGTCACTTTTCATCTAAGTGTCCTACTAGAGTCAAGAAGTTCAAAACTAACTACAAGCCTAAGTATACAGAAGAATGTTACTATGCTAGTGATGGAGTATCAGATGAAGAGACAACAGAGAATGAAATTGTTAGAAAGTAAAGTCCACCAAGATAATTGAGAGGGGGGGGGGGTGAATCGGTTATTAGATAATTATAACTTTTATCATCTTCAACAGAATTAAACCATATAATCAATATAATTACCAACCATAGAAAGATATTCATACACAATAACACAATGACACAAGATATGTTGACTAGGGAACCTCTTGATCAAAGAGTAAACCCTGGTGAGAATGATGCCCACAAAAGATGCACTAATATGAATATTCCTTGTCTTATGAAATACATTCAGTACATATGAATCCTTGTTAGGAGATTTTGAATCCCTGTTAAAATATTCTAACCCTGTTAAGAGTTATGGAAGATAGAAGGATCCACTACCCAAACAGCTTCAGGGTAAGATCATTGAACACACTGTCCAAATAATCTTTGCATTACTCAATAGAATAATATGTTACTTCTTCTCTAACTGTGCCAAACTACACTCACTATTACATCAGATCTCAATTTCAGATCTCTATACTTCGCATGTCTTCCTTCACAAATTCGCTTTCATACTTAGCTCTTTTCTTCATTTCATGTATACAACATCACAACCACTGCTACCATATCATAATTACACACTTTCACATTACAACTTCATTAACAAAAAGGAAATAAATTCCTTCCTTTATACTATATACACTTAAAAATGGCTTCATTAATTAATTAAATATTTATTATTTAATTAATAATTATTTTCTCTATTTATTAAATAGATTATTCAATTTATTTAGTAAATTCACTTTAGTCTATTCCTCTATCCTAAGTCTTCTAATTAGTCTTATTAAAGTGATTTAATTAAATACACAATCACCTAAATATGACTAAGTCCCCTAGTCCACCTCACCTACCTAGTCACCTGACACATCACTTTGGCTAAAATAAATAATTATTACTAATTATTTATTAGTAATTATCCTCACCCACACATGTCCTATTCTTAAGGGCTATGTGGCCTCATAGGACTTGGTCTCATGACCACATGTCCTCTCTTAAACCAAGTCAAGAGACATGCCCTATTCCTAAGGGGCTTCTCAAGTCACCTCTAAGGGTCAAAGGTGACTCATGGGACACTTGTACAAAGAGTCCTCATGAGGAAAAGGTCTCTCCATCTTTATCTCTTGGGTCTTTGTGAGACACTTGACATGTGTCTTTCACTTCCACCTTGTTCTCCTCCATGTCAATGTGAGAGGAACATCATCCCTATTCTCCCTCTCACTTTCCAACTACATCCCCCTTTCTCTCAACTCCTTCAACCAAGTTAATCCTAGTCCTAGGATCTTCCACCTTTCATTCTCAACCATAGGATTGTGCCACCTAGGCCTAGATCCTCAAAAATTCTATAAAAGGAACCTCATTTCCCCTTTGTGAGCTAATAGGTATTTTTGTAATCAAGCATTCAAGCAATAGGCAATCAAGCAATCAAGCACCCAAGCACTCATTTATCAAGCATATTCATATCATTTTGTGAGCATCCACACTATCATCATCTCATTTGCATAATTAGGATTTAGTTTTGCATTCAAACATTCAATCTCCACACTTTGGTGTCATCTTGGGCAAAGAGCTTCAAGTTGGAAATCTGAGAGCTCAACACATCCAATAAATTAGAGCATAGGAGGATAATGGAGACAAGCTACATGGTAAGTGAAGGTAAAACCTTATTTTAGCTTCAATTTGGTGTATTCTTCATTGTTGTTTGCTAATTAGTTAGATTCATTAATCTTAAAATAGTTAATTTATCATTTATAGTAGTTAGTACAGCTAATTTACATACATTTTTGGTGCCCACCGTGGGGAAAACCGACAAATTTTTACCATCAATTTTTAGTTTTCCATGTAAAAGTTTTCTTATAGGTTATTTCTTCACATTCATCCATGATTCCTACACATTTGATCATTTCTACTGCACATCCATTTACTGACGCCATAGTCACAATTTTCCATTCTGCATTTCCACTTTCTGTCAAGATGTTGTGCATTCATTCAGCTATTTCACACATACATACCATTTTGTTGTGCATTCATACTTACTATGCATATACACCATCTACTTGCACATTCATATCTTTCTACTGTGCATCCATCATTTCTGCACTTTTATGTCTGATTCTTGCTCATTAATTTGTTGTCGCTACGCATTTATTTCATACAGTAGTTTGCATTTAGTTTTTCAAAGTTATTTGGGTTTTTGCTAATCTTTAACAAGTTTCTGTTCATTTTGGTAATACTTAGGTTGTTTTTTGCAAGATGTAATTTTGAAGACCCCATTGCTAAAAAAAGATAAAAAATTTTCTAACAGTTTGATTGCAGATTGCCAAGGGGTTTGCAAAATAAACTACAATCTTGTTTGGGCTTAAAAAAAGACATGTTTTTGCTTTGTGTGTTTTCTTTAGCATAGAATCAAGTGTCTATCATGTTTTT
This sequence comes from Chamaecyparis obtusa, assembly GCA_027943335.1. Lineage (NCBI taxonomy): Eukaryota > Viridiplantae > Streptophyta > Pinopsida > Cupressales > Cupressaceae > Chamaecyparis > Chamaecyparis obtusa. The sequence continues at coordinate 838,491 of BSBK01002333.1, forward strand.
TTTAATAATCTATTTGTAATCCCAAAATTATAACAACATATCCTCTCCCCTCTCCCTTCGTGGACCTTGGGTGTAAGAAAAACTATTATAATTTTTAGAGGGTGGTCTTTGGTGGGAAAAGAGGTACTCACCCCAAGGAACGACCCAACCAGTAATAGGCTAAAGCCAAGCCCTTCTAAACCGGTATATAAAAAATGCTAGTGTGATTAGTCTCACATTAGACATGTGTGAATTCATTGTGGCAACCAAAATCTCATCCAGTACCCTAGTGGTGTGCTAAAGTCCTACTTAGTAGAGGTGAAAGCCTTGCTTTGAAAGGATTGGGAGAGCCCCCTTAATTGGGAAAATGAATTGATCACAACCACCTGAATGGATGTCCTTATTAAAAGCTTTTGTATAGTGGCCAAAAACCTTCTATCTGCTGGCTCAAGGAATCACCCAAGCTCATGAAGACACCCCACATTACTCACAGTTCATAGTAGAGATAGCAGTTCTTTGGGAAGTAATGACCCATTGAATTCAAAACTTGGTGTGCCTGAGAAGTGAGTGCACTATAAGGAGGAGCTCATGCCTCCAAGTTCCTAGGCTATCCACTATGAATTTGTGTGGCTGGATTTTATTATCCTAGTGGGGATTCAACAAATATCATCCTTGCCAACCATAGGATTATAAGCGTGTTTGTGCATTCATAATAGAATATTTAGATTAAATCATTTCTATCTTGCATGTGTGTGTTTATGCATTTTCCATTTTCCAAAAACCAAAAAACATTAGAAAATTAGACAAATTTCCAAATCTTGCAGTTCAAATTTTTCAAAAATACAATCTTGCACATTCATCACAATCTGTTGCGCATACATTAAACTCTTCTACGCATTTGTTAATTTTTCAATGCATCAGTTACAACTTGTTGTGCATTTGTTTCATTTTGCTACACATTTATCAATCTGTCCTGCGCATTTGTTGCTACACATTTACAATAGTGACCATTTCCACAAATTTGAAAATTTCAAAATCACTTTTTCAGATACCCATTTTCATCATTAGTAAGATTCTGGAAAAACATTTGCGTTACACAGACTTCTGATCTTTAGTTTGACCATTTTCATCAATTTTCATCATTCTTCCTTCACCACAAGTCATCAAATCATCTTCTGAAATTACAAATCTAGTGTTGAAACATTACCCTATCTATCAGATTTTGATCTTTGTAAGTTTATCATATTAGGATCTATCATCCTCAATCAAACTTACCTAGGTTATTATCTCTTGATTTTCTTTGTCATATCATAGTGAAATCTATACTTCCTATTGACTTAGATTTTATCAAGTTGTCTCATCATTTTTCAACACCTTTTTACTATCTTTTCTCTCAACCATTTCTTTCCATATCTTTTCATAAAAAATATTTCATTCCACAAATCAATTTTCCCATTTTATGGTTCAAACTTGATCTCAGAAACTAAAACAACCCATTGATTCAGAATCCCTAGACAAAATGGATGGAAACAAAATTAATGATGAGAATCCTTGGCCTGAAGCTCCTAACAAAACTTCACCTTTTACATCCGAAGAGGAACCCATAGATCAAGAACTTAGGGATGCTACACAAGATCCTAGATTTTATCATGTCATGGAAAGACTCCTAGACCTAGATAGAGAGATGTGTTTCCTCATGCTTTCTCAAAAAGGAGCCAAAATACCAAGTGATTTTGATATTTCTCATCTTAGAGAACCGACTATTGTAACCAATCAAGAAATTCCTAGTAGTTCTCAAGATACTCATGGAGCAAAAGAAACCAAGCAGCAATCTGATGCTTCTCAAAATGATCAACAGAACCATGCTTCCAAAAACAATGCTTCTCACAATAATGTTTCCCAAAACACTCAAGGAAACACGTTATCTTTGGATCCCATTCTACAACAAATCTAGATGCTTCAACAATAAATCTGTGACATCCAAACTGGACCATCAACTAAGAAGTATTCCTTGGATGATATATGTCCTTATCCTTTTGATAATAATTTCACAATGATTCCATTCCCTCCTCATTTTGAGGTACCAAAATTTGACAAATACAAAGGGAATTTAGATCCACAAGACCAAATTCATGAGTTTTGTGCTGCTTGTATTGAAGTCGCTCACAATGACACTTATCTTATGCAACTATTTCCACGAAGCATAGGAGGACAATGGAGACAAGATACATGGTAAGTGAAGGTAAAATCTTATTTTAGCTTCAATTTGGTGTATTCTTCATTGTTGTTTTCTAATTAGTTAGATTCATTAATCTTAAAATAGTTAATTTATCATTTATAGTAGTTAGTATAGCTAATTTGCATACATGCCATGGAATGGTTCTCTAAACTACCCCTAGACATCAAATCTTTCAATGAGATTCTTGAAAAATTTGTGACTCATTATTCATATAACATCAAACATGAAGTCACTATGCTTGATCTTTGCAATGCACATCAAAAGAATGGAGAACCCTTCCTTACTTTTTTGCAAAGATGGCATCAATTGTTTGCCAAATATCCATGAACGATGGATATTTTTGTGCATAACCTTACACCAAAAATGAGTTATAGGTTACAATTTCAATGTCCACCAAACTTCAATAAGCTCATAGAAAATGGTACCAAGATTGAGGAGGCCATGGTCAAAAAAGGTGAGATAAAAATTTATTCTAAAGACAATGTTGGATCCTCAAATTCCAATTCCAACAACTACAACAATGACAAATTGAAATTATGGAATAAAAAAAAAAACATTGTCAATGATGGGATTGTTGATAATCATAATGTCAAACCAACACAACCCCTTCTCAATCTCACAAGTCAAGGCTAATGCTACTCAAGGTACCTACAACAATCAATCATCAAATCAAAACACCAACAAAGATTCATCTAAACCAAGATTTCCTTTTATGTCACCTCAAAGAAATTTGACTCCTTTAGGGGAATCCCTCGAATCATCATTATGGAAGTTAATCACAAAGAAACTCATTACACTTCCTGAAATGAAAGACTTTGAACCTAGAGTAAAACCTTCTTGGTGGAATGCGAATGATTATTGTGAGTTTCATAGATGAAAAGGACATAAAACTAATAACTGCCTAAGACTCAAAAATGTAGCTCAAGACTTAATTGAAAGTGGTGAAATTGGTGTTTGATGGACATACCTCAAATGAATCACATACGACTTTCAAAGATCCACTTCCTGAGCATGAAAAAGGAGGTTCTTCCAACACTAAGAGTGACAATCAAGCCAATTATAATTCTACACCCTATCGATATGTTGGTAACATTTCTAAATGTCATCCTTCTAAGTATTATGCCAATGTCATTACTATCAAAGGAAAATCAAAGAGTCAACTAGTCCATGTTACTACTCATGCTCAATCCAAAGTTACTCTACAAGGAGTCGAGTCTAAACCAAATGCACCTCAAAACAAGTCTGTTTATGTCCCAAAGTCTACAGCAAATATTTCCAAGTAGTATAACCTTTTGGAACAATTGAAGAAAACACCTACCTAGATATCCATCTTAGAGCTTTTTCATCTATCCCCATCTCACAAAGATATCCTTGAAAAAGCTCTCTTAGAGACCTAGGTCCCCACAAATCTAGGTCATGATCAATTTCAAGCTATGGTGGGCCATTTAACAACCCCACATTACCTATCCTTCACTAAAAATGATGATTTAGCTATTACCCAACCTCATAATGCTCCCCTACATATCGAAGTCCTTTTCCAGAGTCATAAAATCAAATGAGTACTAATAGATGGAGGAGCTGGCTTAAATATCTGTACATTGAAACTAGTCCTTGCATTGGGATTTTATGAAAATGTTGTTGATCCCAAGAAGAAAATCATGATAAAAGCTTATGATGAGGAAGAGTGGTCATCCAAAGGATCTTTTGTTCTACCAATCAAAGTAGGTCCTATAATCAAAGATGCACCTTTCCAAGTCCTATAATCAAAGATCAACTTATCATCAGTGCTTGAAATTCCCTCATAATGGTCAGGAGGTCACTATCAAAGGAGATACTAATCCATTATAGTATTGTAGCTATGTGAAGACATCTGATTCTTTGATACCTTATAACCATATTGGATCTTCTACAACTACACCTAGTGATCCTAGTAATATAGCATCAACTTCTAAATCAAATGGGATCAAGATAGACATCAAAGAAAGAAGTATGGGAGAATACACTTTAGGTCAAGCTCTTTGCACCATAGAGTTACCTTTATCTCCTAGATCATATGGTAGATCTTTGATCACTAAACAACAATTAGAACCCCCTTCAACACTTGTTTATGACACATTTATAAGTGGGGGCACAATATCCAAAGAGTCAGCTGAGCGTAATGCTAATCATTTGCTTAAGTCATAGAAGAATGAAGAGGATATTGAACATGAATATATATCACCTGATGTCTATGGTAAAGGGTATACTTTGCTAGAAAAGATGGGATACCAAGGTACTGGACCTATAGGGTTACAAAGAGAAGGGGTTATCAAACCAATTTTGCAAAATCCAAACTATCAAAGAGACACTACAGGATTAGGGTACAAAGGAGAAGGACCAAAAAAACCAAAAGGAAAAGGAAAGATCACACCTTTTCATGAGATATCTAAAGCTCCTACCTTACAATTTAGAAAGAATGGTATGTATGTAGATATAGAGAAACAAAGGATAGCATAGAGAATCATTGATAGACTTGGGGCTGATGATGATTCTAACTCAAATGATTATGAATGGGATTCACTATCTGATTGTACTAAAGAGATAGGAGTTGATGTTGTTCATCACTATAATAATGATTACCATGAGGGAGAGAGTTCAAAGACTAACTCACTAGGATTAGTCCCACGTGATACTACTTTTGTCAATTGTGAGGAAAGTGACCTTTATCTTGCGATAGATGAATCAGATGAGAGTATGGAAATAGACCTTGCTGATACCATCATAAACCTTGATAACTTTTCCATCAATACCATCTCTTCCTTTCAAACTGACCCGAATGATCCAATGCCTCTTGTACATCCTAAACTTATCGATTGGGATTCTCCCGATCATCCAGAACTTGATGTCTTCCATAATGATGATGTAATCATTGACTATCTTGGAATCAGGGATCATTTACCATCAGGAGATCACAAGTTAGGATTTTTGATAGAACTCAATGACATGGCCTACTTTGGTGAGAGTGCCAATCCTTTTAGTCATAAAAATATAAAAATATTCAATAGATCTAATGGTGAAAACCACTTAGTGGTAGTATTAGATCCAAAAATAGTAAAAAGAAATGATGCATCTGATGGTGAAAACCTCTTTGAGGCACCTAACGATGGAAGGATTGACACTCTTCCAAATTATCTATATCGAGAGCAATTTTTTATTCTTATAGAACCAATAGTACCTCTTAACATTGGAATAGAAGAGTCTCTGTGCATACTCAAAGTAGTAGCATCCTTGACAGAATCAGAGAAAGAAGCTTTTGCAAAAAATTTCAAAGAAAGACAAATCAACTTTGCTTGGTCCTATGTTGATATGCCTGGTCTAGACCCCAATCTTATTATGCATCATTTATCTATCAAACCAGGTGTAAAACCAGTTAAGCAGAAGCTCTGCAAGATGCACCCGCACATTGCACTAATGGTTAAAGAAGAATTGAAGAAGTTCTTAGATGTTGGATTCATTCATGTTATTGATTATGTTGAGTGGATGTCAAATATTGTTCCCATCTCAAAACTAGACAAGTCTATTTGGATTTGTATTAATTTTTGAGATCTTAATAAAGCTTGTCCAAAAGATGACTTTCCTCTACCAAATATTGATATCATTATTGATCTGACAGCTAGGGATGAGATGTTATCATTAATGGATGGATTTTCTAGCTATAATCAAATCAAGATACCATCGGAAGACCAGGAAAAGACTACTTTTACTTGTCCATGGGGTACATACTACTGGAATGTGATGCCACTTGGCCTTAAAAATGCCAGAGCAACTTAACTAAGAGCAATGACCACAATCTTTTATGATATGATGCATACCATTATGGAAGATTATGTTGATGACATTTTAACAAAATCCAAAGACAGAGCTGATCATTTGAGAGTGTTGGATAGAATCTTCACCCAGATGGAAAAGTATAAGATTCAACTCAATCCAAAGAAATGTGCATTCAGAGTCACATCTGGTAAACTATTAGGGTACATTGTCTCAGCCAAAGGAATCGAAGTAGATCCAGAAAAAGTTAAAGCAATAATGGAGATGGCTTCACCCACTAGCATCAGTCAGTTAAGATCCTTGTAGGGACATCTCCAATCCATCCAAAGATTTTTTTCTCAACTAGTAGATCAAAGTCATCCCTTACAACATCTGTTGCATAAAAATATCTTATTCCAATAGGATGATAAGTGTGAAGAAGATTTTGATAAAATCAAACAATATCTGGCAAATCCTCCAACTCTGATGTCACCAATTCTAGGCAAGCCACTCTTGCTCTACATTTTAGCTATGATAGTTTCAATAGGTGCTCTTCTAGCTTAGCAAGATCATGAAGGAAAAGAAAAAGCCATCTACTATATCAGTCGCACCCTAGTGGGATATGAGCTAAACTTTTCTCCTATAGAAAGAGCATGTCTGGCCATTGTTTTTGCTTCACAGAAGTGGTGACATTACATGTTGTCACATTCAATCAAGCTCATTGTAAAGATTGATCCTTTAAAGTATTTTTTGGTTCCTGGATAGGATTTTACACTCCATGAGACACCAATATGCTTATGACTAATGTTAAGGAGTGGTTAATTCCAAATATGGGAAATCTATAAGCAACTGGACCAACTATAGGGACAAGACTACCCTCTTCACTTCTGGCTCTACAAAACCAAGGTGGGTACACCTGATCCAATAGATATAACTCTGTTCTTTACCTAATACTAGATCTTACAATAGATGATAGTGAGAAAGTACTAAATAACAACCTATTATTCATTGACTCTCCATCACTAGGTAAAACAACTTAAAAATGTAAATAAAAGTAAAATGATAGGTAATGATTTATGACTTCTTGCAGAATGTAAATAGCCATGCAACGCATGTAACAACAAAAGTGATACTAGCCTATGATCAGTGCCTTATCCATTGGGCATCACACCTAAAGCAGACATGAAATACAAGAACAACTACTAGATTCATTCGAGAATCCAAGCCATAAACATAGTTATTAAACATCTCTTACACTACTTACAAATATCCTTCTTGATTGAACTAAATGAATCTATGCTTCACTCAGAGACTTTTAACCTGATCCTAGATAAAGGCTGAGAGATAAAACATATACACTAGTAACTGAATGCAATGAGTTGGGAAACTCATAATTCATCAAGAACAACTAAAGGAGAGATCAAAGAATGAGAAACTATATTAAGTATGTGGACTCAAATATTTGAATTAGAAACTGATTCAGTAATACCATAGACAATATGCAAAAGATACATAAGGTTTCTCCCTAGTATTGATACAACTAGCAAGAAATGTTACAATCTAGACTGTGGATACACACTTAGCTTTTCAGCTTCCTATGTCAAGAATTTCTAGCTAGCCCTTCTAAATGATCACAAAAATCCTTTTATAAGAACAAGGATGTAATAAGAAAATATAATCTAGGGAACTTTTAGGGAAACACAATCAACCCTCAGACTCTCAAAAATTATCCTAGACAAATCTGATATCATTTACAATCTAGAAACTTCCTTTACAAAAATTTGTATCTTTACCCAAATCTGACCCGAAATACACAGCCCATTACTACTCTCACCAACTTCACCAAATCTAATTTTTAGCATTGCCATTGGAAAGATTGCTTCGTACCAATTCTGAAAACATATAACACTTTCATATTTGGATAAAAATGAAGCCCTCAAACATTATTCTCTGTGAACAGCCTCCATTATTTAAATTTTGAATTTATGACATAGTCTAAACTTTACAATTTTGAATTTAATATTTATGAAGACATTTTGAAATTCAAAGCGGGCCCACATGCCACATGGAAACACCTCATTTGTCCAACTAAACACCTCATCAACACACCCCTGCCACATGTCACTCTCTGATAGGCCTATCCCAATGACCGTGCATCCACCTGACAGCTCACCTCGGGACACATGTCACATTGTCACCATACCGCAATGGTTAACTAGTGAGCATCTTTCATCCTTGGAATAGCGATGAGCATCGAATCAGCACACATCCCAAGGCAGGAGACCAACTATGCATCCTCTATCTTGTCATCACCTTGTCACCACCCTCCACCAAGTGTCACATTCTAACTAGCCTCTCTGATCCACTGGGTGTCAAACTACATCATCATGCCATGTCATCTGGTGACAAGTGTCAGCATGTCACTTAATATGCTATGTTAATTGGCATGCATCTCCTCCTTAGTGCTTTGGTGATGTCTGTTGGATGCTGGGCATGCATCCCAATGTATCAACCTAGTGTTTGATCAAAACAACTTACCTACATGTGTGGGCCCATTCTACCAAGTCACCATCCACCTTAGTCTCTGCACGTATGAGGGAGCTCTTTTGACTTGCGTCCGCTTGAGACACTATGGTATTGTGTGGTTTTCTTTATAAACATCTCATTTGTCTATTGTAGTGTCAATGTGGGACTAATTCTTCATTGAATATAATAATCATTCTTCAAAATTTATGTTTACAGTGGGTGCCTAGCTAGCCCCACCAAACCCAGATGGCCCACAACATAGCCTTCCTCTTCCTTTTCACTTTACTATGTAACTAAGTACTACATATTTTAAAGACTTTGTCCTTCTAACCCTTGCCACATGTGGGATCATCCATACAGAGCTACTTCACTATGGCCTAGCCTGCGCATTTCATTCGTCTTCATTTGGTTGTAAGTAATATCTCCATGGAGGGCGCATAGCAACACCTCACCATTGCATGTCTCATAACATAATTCCAATGAAGGATACCTCTAGTTGTGAGAATAACATCCTCCCAAAATTTGTGTGAGGCTTATCATCACCGCATTCTTCATTCTTATTTATGCGTTGGGCTTCCCTTATGCTTTTACGAAAGTCTCCATCCTTGCCTTGTGTAAAGCCCCCTATTGCGTGAGTATTCCTCTTGTGCCAACATGTTGATACTTATATAAACACAAGAGCTCTCTTCTATACCTGGTGCAAGGTCTCCCTTCAACTGGTAGCCCCATTGAAACTGCTCCCACCACACACAACACTCCTACACTGGCATCAATATAGTGAGTGCGTGAACAGCCCCTAATTAGGTGCTACTTCTATGCTTTGAAACATATGGATGCAGCTCCAAAAAGGTTGTGCAAGACCTTAGGACTATACTAGCAGAGGCTCCTTTGAGTGCATTGTGTAAAGCCATTTCATTGAGACTAATTTGTCATCTTGGAATACGACCAGTATTTCTTTCCAATAAAACCTGTTGTGCAGAGAAACCTCCACCTTTATTTGCATCACATCCCTACCAATCATCTGAATTACATATGTCAAATGCTTGATGGATATAGATGGATTATTGCCAATAAATGTAATGAACGAGACTTATGCAGAAACAACTAGCAATGATACAAAGTTGGAAACCTATGGTGTCATTTGAGCCATAATAGATATCACATTTTCTCTGAATAGTTTCATCATATTCTCCGCATCTATGAGAGCATAGCTTCCTACTTTGGTATATGTTGCATACATTTTGAAAGCTCACACACTAGTTTCCATATCTCTTCACTCAAATCTTGGGTTTTGGAAGAGGAAACATTCATATTATCAAATTCATTGAAATTCTACTACTCCATCCCCCAATAACTTAATCAACAATGATTTCAAGCACACCATTGATGATTGTTATACCAGCATCATTTGGATAAGTTTCATGGAGCTTAGATAGCATGACTCCTTTAAACCTTTCCAAGAACTCATTAAGTGCGGAAGCTTCTTCTTCTTGTTGAAATCAATGTTCACATACTTCAAACAAAATAGTGCACACAACACTTACTTTAAAAGGTATATATACATTATTTGTTTGGTGCACAATACCCTTGCCCTTCCTTTTATTTCAAGCAACACACTAGTTGGAAACTCATGTAAGACATCTGGTCTACATAACAAGAGAAGAAAAATCATGTTGAAGAAAGAGGCATTTGGTGTATCAAATATTCCTTAAAAAGTGGGCAACCCCTCACAACACATTACAGCACTAAAATCCTTTAGTTTAGTATAATCTCCCCAAAATATTTTGACATTTGGCCTCATAGAATGTACCCTTGAAAGCTTCTCCAAATCTCCTCAAAAACCATTAAAAGTCCACATCCAAGATCTCACAACCTTGCAAGCACATCATTCATATCATCCTCCAATCACTTATGCCATCGTAGGCTATCTTAAAAAAAAATGAGGTAGGCCCAAGCGGGTCCGGCCTAAAAAATTTTCAAACTCAAACAATCAGCCCTAAATCCATTAAAAAAAGACTTGTGCTTGCAACCGGATTGCATTAGATCAACCAAACACCTTGAAAACTTTAATTTCTAATACTTCGCCAGTCATTTAATTCTCAACAAGACACCTTCAGTCGCTTCAATAAAACATTGATCAAATCATAACACTGAACGCTGAAACTTGGCAGACACAAACCTAGTACCACTGACAATCAGCCTACCAAAGGGATTCTCCAAACAATAAATGAGGCAAAGGATTTTAAAAGTAAAATACACCCATTCAAAATTGCCAAAAAACCACAAACTAAAAACATTGTCGACTGCCTCGGAAAGAGATGAATGAAAAATATCAAAAGGTGAACTGGAGATGGGCTACTGGAACTAGTAGAAGAACCATCAACAAATATCACAATGAAATAATCCTCATCTGGAGATGATCATCCATTCAAAAGATATGAATTTATGAAAATGACTACTTTGCAGAGTTTTCCTATCTGCACCTTTTAACGTTATTGAACACCTTTTTCACTGATCTTGGAATCTTATCAAATGAAAACTTCAAGGTTTGAAACTCTGGATAGATGATCTCTTTGCCACATATAAAACAAGGCTTTGATTCATTTCACTAGATGATCAACCAATTATCAATAATTAATCTTCAAAATCGGCCACTTAGAACATTCTGAACTGCAAACAATCAAAATCATAGAAATTACAATTGGAATTGATCAAGCAAAGTGATCAACTGGATTTTTCATGATCTAAAACTCATCATGGAGAATCAATTTCATGTCTATATTACAAAACAACCTTGAAGTATGCTTGAACTTGATCCGGGTGCAAATGGAAAGACACCAAAGTGAGCCACTCAGAAAACGGAACTATGCACTGCTGAATAAACTTAGCAAATTTCAAACAGAATGGCACTGGTAAACATGTCAAACGGGCACATGGGGGGCTAGAAATCAGCAAGATGACTCATTCCCATGTGTGCAGCATGATGCAATAATCATCACTTTATGATCAATCTCAGGGCACCTAATGCACTCATCCGAACATGGTCTCCGACTAAACTGTGTAACTGATCCTCATCAAATTGTTAGAAACTACAACAGGAATCAGACTATCCAATTGGGCAAACAGATTCATCATGGCCTAAAAATTGGAACATAAGTTCATTGATATGCATAATAAACATCCCCAAAGTGGTGGGCCATGAAACCTAACAGGACATGAGATATTCAAATACAAACAAGGCCTACTACAATGATTTGACAGTAAAGCAAAAATGCAGATTTAGGTGAACACCTTAAAATGACTACTCCCTAAATATTTCAAATTCTTCATTTAGGGGCTGGAACCCATTGCATATGTCAAACAAAAGGTGTTGAACTCATTCCCCAAGCTATATCTTATGATAATCAACAGGCCTATTCCTACATGCACTTGAACTCAGGTCCCTTTAAACTATTCTTTGGAAGCACTAAACTTTGCCTCAAGAAAAATCTCTGATTATGGGCAAAAAACCATCTAGATTTTTCATAGCACCAATACTGGCTCTTATTGGGGATGCTTACCCCTTGTGGGCATGCTAAGAATTTAGAATCTTTGGTATAGCTGACCACTCAAAATTGAAAAACTGACTTCTTTCTCTCTCTCAAAAACTAGGAAACTTGCTGAAAGAAACACACCACACAACAAAAAGAAAGGAACTCTAAAATACGTACAATATTTACAAAGGTTCAAAGCCTCAAAACTAGAACCACTCCTTACCTTTGTCAAACATATGATTCTCATCCATATATGCAACCAACCGCTTGAAAAACTTTTGATAAGAAGGCTACCAACATATATGAAAAAATTTGAGCTGGAAGATAATTTTGTACTTGTCACAACCCACACTCTTCCGGTCACAAACAACCTTCTCATATTCCAAAAAATATGGAACATCTTTTACCTCTTCTTGTTGAGGACTGAAAATATAAAGTCTATCCAGCAATGCATCAAAAAATAAGCTGTAATGACCATCATGCATTGCTAAAAACTCACCTGGCTAAAAATGAAATAGATCTTCATATTTATCTTTATGGGATACTTCAGCCATTGAATGACTTGGTTCCTCTAGGATGTACTCACAATATGAATTGTAAACCAACTAGTGCAAACCCTCTTCATGATAATTGTGACACAAAGACAACTGATCAACACCATCATCTTTATCACTAAATTTACTATCCCCATCACTGTCACAATCATCATCATACTTATCAAAAGAAGGAAAAGAATCTGAACAAGAACTTTGTTCATCATTTTGTGAAGAAGCAATCTGATCAGTTACAAGATTGGTTTGCAAGCTAAGGAGAAACATCTCCTCATGAAATGACTAAAAACCAACACCTATCTAGCAACTTCTATTAATGTCTTGTACACATAAATCTGGATCATCAAACAATGTTTCTTCTAAAACCTGTAGGGCTAGGAGATCACATTCAGATTCATCACTTTCTTGAATATTTTGATTTACACAATAATCTTTGACACTAAGCTCATCAAAATCTAAATCTGTACCATCATATAAATCCTCATAGTCATCATACATGACATTCTTACATTCCTCACACTCATATGCATCATGTTTTGGCAAAGTATTCAATCCAATCATAGGAAAAGAATGGATATTATATGTACCATACTTCACAAACCTACTAACATCATCATTGTAAAAACACTTATCCTTCGGGTATGAAAGTGTAGAGTCAAATTTAAGAGCATACCTTTGAAAATCAACTTCTAGGAGGTCTGAGATTTCCTCACTGCTTAGTGTGCATTGAATTTAATTTTCATTCTCTTTGGCTTCATGATTGATGTTGCAAACATCATTCTCCTTTTGGACAGGGTCTGGAACTTCTTGCCTTAAAACATTTTGCACACAGCAATCACTGCAACAACTTTCATCTGCATCATATATATGTTTTTTTTGTTTACACAAATATCTTTTATATTGAGACAATAAGACTATTCTCTTATGTTGATAAAAAGAAAGGTCTATAAACTTAATAGAAGCATTATCAACTATAGACTCTTCTCTGACATCTTGAAATTCATTGAATTCACTACCAGCATCATCAGCACAAAAGGAAATAGCATCATAACTGTTATTTGCATAAGGGTGTCCACAAGAAAAGCTTTTGGTCATATCCCTGCAATCTATTTTTGGATCCACAACCATTTCATGATCATCACATGAACTCATACCCTGATCATTCTCACCAAAAGATTCATACTTATACAAATCTTCTACAACATTTTCAATATGAAAACAAAAATCAACAGGGCCTAACATTTTCTTACTAGATGTATGTGTACATTTATTATATTCAGCTGTATGTAAGCAAATCAGAGATCTCATCACTATGGAGAAAAGGAGAGCTTAACTCATCTACATGCATTGTCTGTTTATGAGTAGAAGTACTCACATCATTCATACCAGAATCCTCATTATTTTCATTATTAGAAGAACACACTTCCTCAATCGGTAAAGAATCATAATCAATGTAACTTTTGGAATCATGAGAAATGTTGTCTTGATTTTTTAGCACTAGTTCACACAAGTCTGGAAGCAATTCATCCTTGACATCTTTATCAAAGTCATCATTCAAATAGTTTTCATTTTCAAATTTAGACCTCTCTGAATCAGTAGAAGACCTTGCATACAATGAATCTGATTCTTTATTATTACTACAATCTGATTGTTCTTCTAACATAACTTTATCATTCTGAGAAACATTCTTATCTTTAAACATGAGCTGTTTTGGAATACTGTTTGTATTCTTTCTTTGTGGATGATCCTTTTGCAACTTATCCCATTCATCATCATCAAAAAAGTCTTCTAAGAACAACCACTTGAAATCAATCAATGAGGAGATGTATTTTAGGGGTAAACTCGAGTACCAATCAGCTACAACCCCTTTGAGGGATATCCCAAAAAATGTCATGCTGACATCTTCATCATAAATTTGATATTTTACAATGAATCTGAAGAATGCTAGAACATGTTCAAGTGTTGAATATGACTGATCATCAAATACTGGAATCAAATTAATGACCTTACTAGGAAAATAATTTGGGGATCCATGAACATGATCACAACTTAGAACTCTATCCATTTTGACAAAACATAGCCTTCTAGGCTGACTTATTTGTTGATTACTCATTTGGTTTGAAACAAGATGAGAACTATTCATCTTATTATGTCTTTACAAGAGGTATACTAAAACATTCAAACCTCTATGATAGTAAATTTAAAGTTTCATGACAAGATACTCAACATGGAAACATGAAACTATTTAATGTTACTCTTCCCTTCTTACTAGTGCTGAATCACTTAATAGGGAACACAATATTTTACAACTGATTTTATGGAAACACACATGAAGATCAAAAATACCTAGAAGTGTAGAAGTTGAAACTCAACTTGCTAAATGGAAAGCCTCTGAATCTCAAACTTGCTTCGCTAAAAACTTTGTAGAGCCGCCACCTCCTTGAAGAGGACAAACACTTTATCCACTGAAAACTCTTTTTGTACCTCTTTCCATCAACACAAAAAACTTCAATAGGGTATAGAAACTATTTATCAGGGCTGAAAATACATCATATCTTTTATTTTAATCACACACTGATCAAACAAAGGATCTCAGAGTCGCCACTCACAACTTGGTGAGATGATTTTAAAATTTTTCAAAGTGAATCTTTGCACTTCAATGGAAACCACTCGATAAAAATAAGCTAGCCAAGAGTCAAAACTCTACTCATACCCACATTATTTATAACTGATTTATAACATTAGAGATATCAACTTATTGAAATAAGCAGGCCATGAGTCTATCTCAACTTGGAACCTGCACTATTTACTCATGATTACAATTTCCACTCCCTAGTAGAGTCGCCATCTTGTTGATTCCTAGATAGGACTTTACACTCCATGAGACACCAATATGCTTATGAATAATGTTAAGGAGTGGTTAATTCCAAATATGAGAAATCTATAATAAATTGGACCAACTATAGGGACAAGACTGCCCTCTTCACTTCTAGCTCTGCAAAACCAAGGTGGGTACACCTGATTTAATAGATATAACTCTGTTCTTTGCCTAATACTGCATCTTACAATAGATGACAGTGAAAAAGTACTAAATAACAACCTATTATTCATTGACTCTCTATCACTGGGTAAAACAACTTAAAAATGTAAATAAAAGTAAAATGACTAGTAATGATTTATGACTTCTTGTAGAATGTAAACAACCATGCAATGCATGTAACAGCATAGGGGATACTAGCCTGTGATTAGTGCCTTATCCATTGGGAATCACACCTAAAGGAGACATGAAATACAAAAAAAACTACTAGATTCATTCGAGAATCCAATCCATAAATATAGTTAAACATCTCTTACACTACTTACAAATATCCTTCCTGATTGAACCAAATGAATCTATGCTTCACTCAGAGACTTTTAACCTGATCCTAGATCAAGGCTGAGAGATAAAACATATACACTAGTAACCTAATGCAATGAGTTGAAAAACTTAGAATTCATCAAGAACAACTAAAGGAGAGATCAAAGAATGAGAAACAATATTAAGTATGTGGACTCAAATCTTTGTATTACAAATTGATTCAGTAATACCATAGACAATATGTAAAAGATACAAAAGGTTTCTCCCTAGTATTGATACAACTAGCAAGAAATGTTACAATCTGGACTGAGGATACACACTTAGCTTTTCAGCTTCCTGTGTCAAGAATTTCTAGCCAACACTTCTAAATGATCACAAAAATCCTTTTATAAGAACAAGGATGCAACAAGAAAATATCATTTAGGGAACTTTTAGGGAAACACAATCAACCCTCATACTCTCAAAAATTATCCTAGACGAATCTGATATCATTTACAATCTAGAAACTTCCTTTACAAAAATCTGCATCTTTACCCAAATCTGACCCGGAATACACAGTCCATTACTGCTCTCACCAACTTCATCAAATCTAATTTTTAGCACCACCATTGGAAAGCTTGTTTCGTGCTAATTCTGAAAACATATAACACTTTCATATTTGGGTAAAAATGAAGCCCTCAAACATTATTCTCCATGAATAGCCTCCATTATTTAAATTTTGAATTTATGACATAGTCTGAACTTTATAATTTTGAATTTAATATTTATGCAGACATTTTGAAATTCAAAGCGGGCCTACATGCCACATGGAAACACCTCATTTGTCTAATCAAACACCTCATCAAGATACCCCTGTCACATGTCATTCTTAGATTGGCCTATACCATTAACCATGCATCCACCCTACAGCTCACCTCAGGACACATGTCACATTATCACCATACCACAATGGTTAACCAGTGAGCATCTTTCATCCTCAAGATAACGATGACTACCAAATCAGCATGCATCCCAAGGTGGCTGACCAATTGTGAATCCTTTGTCTTGTCATCACCCTATCACTGCCCTCCGCTAAGTGTCACATTCTAACTAGGCTCTCTGATCCACCGGGCGTCAAACTACATCATCATGCCATGTCATCAGGTGATAGGTTTCAGCATGTCACTTAATCCACTATGTTAATTGGCATGCATCTCCTCCTTAGTGCTTTGGCGACGTCCATTGGATGCTGGGCATGTAGCCCAATGTATCAACCTGCGTGTTTGATCAAAACAACTTACCTGCACATGCAGGCCCATTCCACCAAGTCACCATCCACCTCAGTCTCCACATGTATGAGGGAGCTCTTTTGACTTATGTCCGCTTGAGACACTATGGTATTGTGGGGTTTCCTTTATAAATATCTCATTTGTCTATTGCAATGTTAATGTGGGACTAATTCTTCATTGAATATAATAATCATTCGTCAAAATTTATGTTTATAGTGGGCGCTGAGCTGGCCCCACCAAATTTGGATGGCCCACCACATAGCCTTCCTCTTTCTTTTCACTTTACTATGTAACTAAGTACTGCATATTTTAAAGAATTTATCCTTCTAACCCTTGTCGCATGTGGGATTATCCATACACAGTCACTTCACTATGGCCTAGCCTGCGCATTTCATTTGTCTTTATTCGGTTGTAAGTAATATCTCCATGGAGGGCGCATAGCAACACCTCACCATTGCATGTCTCATAATAGAACTCCAATAAAGGATACTTCTACTCATAAGCACAACATCCTCCCAAAATTTCCATGAGGCTTATCATCACAGCATTCTCCATTCTGATTTATGTGCTGGGCTTCCCCTATGATTTTACGCAAGTCTCCATCCTTGCCTTGTGTGAAGCCCCCTATTGCGTGAGCAGTCCTCTTGTGCCAGCATGTTGATACTTATATAAACATAGGAGACTTCTTCTATACCTGGTGCAGGGTCTCCCTTCAACTGGAAACCCCATTGAAACCGCTCCCACCACACACAACACTCCTACACTGGCATCCATATAGTGAGTGTGTGAACAACCCCTAATTAGATGCTACTTCTATGCTTTGAAACATATGCATGCAGCTCCAAAAATACTGCACAAGACCTCAGGACTATACTAGCAGAGGCTCCTTTGAGCACATTGTGTAAAGCCATTCGCCTGAGACCCAATTCATCATCTTGGAATACAACCAGTATTTCTTTCAAATAAAACCTACTGTGTAGAGAAACCACCGCCTTTATTTGCATCACATCCATACCAATCATCTGAATTGCATATGCAAAATGCTTGATGGATATAGATGGATTATTGCCAATAAATGTAATGAACGGGACTTATGCCGAAACAACTGGCAAGGATACAAAGTTGGAAACCTGTGGTGTCATTTGCGCCATATCAAATATCACTTTTTCTCTGAATAGTTTCAGCATATTCTCCGCATCTATGAGAGCATAACTTCCTATTTTGAAAGCTCACACACTAGTTTCCATATCTCTTCACTCAAATCTTGGGTTTTGGAAGAGAAAACATTCATATTATCAAATTCATTGAAATTCCCCTCCTCCATCCCCCAATAACTTAATCAACTATGATTTCAAGCACACCATCAATGATTCTTATACTAGTATCATCTGGATAAGTTTCATGGAGCTTAGATAGCATGACTCCTTTAAACCTTTCCAAGAACTCATTAAGTGTGGAAGCTTCTTCTTCTCGTTGAAATCAATGTTCACATACTTCAAACAAAACAGTGCACACAAGGCTTACTTTAAAAGGTATGTATACATTATTTGTTTGGTGCACAATACCCTTGTCCTTCCTTTTGTTTCAAGCATCACCCTAGTTGGAAACTCGTTATAAGACATCTAGTTTACATAACAAGAGAAGAAAAAACATTTTGAAGAAAGAGGCATTTGGTGTATCAGATATTCCTTAAAAAGTGAGCAACCCCTCATAACATGTTGCCACATTAAAATCCTTTAGTTTGGTATAGTCTCCCCAAAATCTTTTGACATTTTCCCTCATAGAATGTACCCTTGAAAGCTTCTGCAAATCTCCTCAACAACCATTAAAAGTCCACATCCAAGATCTCACAACTTTGCAAGAACATCATTTGTATCGTGCTCCAATCACATACGCCACTGTAGGCTGTCTTAAAAAAAAAATGAGGCAGACTGAACCCCAAGCGGGTCCGGCCTAAAAAAATTTTGAACTCAAACAACCAGCCCTGAATCCATTAAAAAAGACTTGCACTTACAACCGGATCGCATTAGATCAACCGGACACCTTGAAAACTTTAATTTCTAATACTTTTCCATTCATTTAATTCTCAATAAGACACCTTCAGTTGCTTCATTAAAACATCGATCAAATCATAACACTGAATGTTGAAACTTGGTAGAAAAAAACCTTGTACCATAGACAATTAGCCTACCAAAGGGATTCGCCAAAAAATAAATGAGGCAAAAGATTTTAAAAGTCAAAAACACCCGTTCAGAATTGTCAGAAAACCACAAACTAAAAACACTGTCAATTGCCTTGGAAAGAGATGAATGAAAAATATCAAAAGGTGAACTTGAGATGGGCTACTAGAACTGGTAGAAGAACCATCAACAAAGATCACAATGAAATAATCCTCTACTGGACATGATCATCCGTTCAAATGCTATGTATTTATGAAAACGGCTACTTTGCAAAGTTTTCCTATCCGCACCTTTTAACATTATTGAACTTTTTTCACTGATCTTGCAATCTTATCAAATGAAACCCTTCAAGGTCTGAAACTCTAGATAGATTATCTCTCTTCCACATAGAAAACAAGGCTTTGATTCATTTCACCAGATGATCAACCGATTATCAATAATTAATCTTCAAAATTGGCCACTTAGAACATTCTGAACTGCAAACAATCAAAATCATAGAAATTGCATTTGGAATTGATCTAGCAAAGTGATCAACCGGATTCATCATGATCTAAAACTTATCATGGAGAATCAATTTCATGTCTATATTATAGAAAAACCTTGAATTATTCTTGACCTTGATCTAGGTGCAAATGTCAAGACACCAAAGTGAGCCACTCAGAAAACCGAACTATGCACTGCTGAAGAAACCTAGCAAATTTCAAACAGAATGGCGCTGGAAAACATATCAAATGGGCACATGGGGGGTTGGAAATAATCAAGATGACTCATTCCCATGTCTATAGCATGATGCAATAACCAAAACTTTATGATCAATCTCAGGGCACCTAATGCACTCATCCGATCAGGGTCTCTGACTAAACTATGTAACTGATCCTCATCAAATTGTTAGAAACTGCAAAAGGAATCAAACTGGCCAATTGGGAAAATGGATTCATCATGGCCTAAAAATTGGAACATAGGTTCATTGATATGCATACTAAACATCCCCAAAGTGGTGGGCCATGAAACCTAACAGGACATGAGATATTCAAATACAAACAAGGCCTACTACAGTGATTTGACACTTAGGCAAAAATGCAGATTTAGGTGAACACCTCAAAACAACTACTCCCTAAATATTTCAGATTCTTCATTTAGGGGTTGGAACCCATTTCATATGTCAAATGAAAGGTGTTGAACCTGTTCCCCAAGTTGTATCTTATGAAAATCAATAGGCCTATTCCTACATGCACTTGAACTCAAGACCCTTTAAACTGTTCTTTGGAAGCACTAAACTTTGCCTCAAGAAAAATCTCTAATTATGGGCCAAAAACCATCTAGATTTTTCATAGCACCAATAGTATCTATTAAGAAAAACAGCATTGAGAGGGAGATTGGCTAAGTGGGTCATGCTACTTAGTGAATTTGATATTGAATATGTAGATAGGAAGGCTATCAAAGGTCAAGTGATAGCAGATCAACTCGCGGATGCTCCATTAACGGATGACCAACCTATACACACAGAGTTTCCTGATGCACACATCTTGGCTTTATCTACACAAACATGGAAACTATATTTTGATGGATCATATACTCAATAGGGTTCAGGAGCTGGTATTCTCTTTGTCACACCACAAGGATACACAATTCTGAAATCTTACAAGTTGCTCTTTCCTTGTACCAATAATGTAGCCGAATATGAAGCTTTGCTGATTGGGTTAAAGATGGCTTTACAATGGAAAGTAACTAAAATAAATGTCTATGGGGATTCTCAATTAATTATAAATCATTTTAATAATGATTATCAGACTAAAGATGATAAGTTATTACCATATAAACGTATGGTTGATGAATTCAAACAATATTTCTCATTCATCAGTTTTGAGCAAATTCCTCGGCATGATAACAAGGATGCCGATGCAATGGCAACAATTGCTTCTTTGTTTGATACAAAAGATACTAAGGTCTATTTTGAGTTCTTGGTTGAATCCCTGACTTGTCCTGCATATGATGATCCTGATATGAGTATTATATGTCATCTAATTGGACACGACTCCCCAATCTATGGAAAAATCTATTCCTATCTAAAAAATGACATCCTACCCCCTGACCTATCCTAAAATAATAAATGAACTTTTCTCCGTCAAACCTCCCACTATGTCCTAATATCTGATACCCTTTATCGGCGAGGTCTTGATGGTACTCTCCTACTATGTATCAAGCATGATGAATCTCAAACTATGTTGCGAGATGTACATGAGGGTATTTGTGGTACACATTCAAGTGGTCCTTCTTTGTCTAAGAAACTCATGCATATGGGTTATTATTGGCTTACCATGGAAATAGATTCCTTTCATTTTGTTAGGGCATGCAAGAAATGTCAGATACATGGAAACCTTATTCATGCTCCAACACAAGAGTTACATCCTTTTACAACTACCTTTCCATTCAGTCAGTGGGGACTCAACCTCATGGACACTATCAACCCTCCATCTTCCAATGACCAAAAATGGATTCTCGCTGCAATAGAGTATTTTACTAAATGGATTGAGGCTATTCCATTGATTACTGCCATAGGGAAACAAATATCCATGTTTATCCTAAATTATATCATTTGTAGATATGGTATACCTATGTATCTCATTACTGATCATGGGAAATAGTTTCAAAATTAGGACATGGATGAACTGTGCACAAAATTCCATATCACCCATAACTATTCTACCATATACTATCCCCAAGGAAATGGCCAAGCTGAGGTGTCAAATAAAATGATTGTTAAAATCCTACAAAAGACTGTCAATGATGTTGGTTGTGACTATCATATCTAACTAAATCCCACCTTATGGGCTTATTTTACCTCCATCTGTACTCCCACTGGAGCCACCCCATATTCCCTTGTCTATGGATCCAAAGCAGTCCCACCCCTCGAGGTCGAGTTTCCTTCACTTTGTGTCACTCTCAAAGATTTGATTCCTAATGAAGACTATAGAGTTGCATGGTTGACTAAACTCAAACTACTAGATGAATGCCATCAAAGAGCTTATGATCATTTGAAAGTCTATCAGCAGTGTATGTCTCATCAATATAATAGCAAGGTAAAGATCAGCTACTTTCAATTGGGTGACCTGGTTCTTCAAGAAAATCCAAAGAATCAATTGCATCATGAGAAGAAGGGAAAGTTTGAACCTGATTGGTTAGGTCCTTTTGTAGTTGCAACAGTTTATGGTTCCAAGGCTTATCAATTGTCCACACCTGAGGGAGATCCTTTGAATGAACCTCTTAGTAGTATCCACCTCAAGAAGTTCTATCCTTGAAATCCCAATGCAAGGGCTCTGTATAAATTTTGTAAATGAAAAATCATAAAAATTCAAAAAAAGAAAAAGAAATGAAAAGAAAAAGAAAAATTGCAATAAAAGCATGTGGTCAAAACTTGGAAATAGGTGCCATGTGTATCAAGTTAGCTCCTTTATCTATTAGGATTCTTCTAGTGTGTTTGTTCATTGTATATATCCATAATAAAATGGCTAGTCAGTTTCCATTCCCGCCATGCACATATTATAATAAAATGGCCAGTTCATACACCATCCATTGTATAAACCCATAATAAAACCCCATCATAGCTTGTTCATTTTTCATGGTCTTCATCCTAGTCTTGTTGTGTCCTTCATCCATAATAAGTCAGTCCATCACCTAGCTGGGGGCATGTCCTCGACCTAGTTCAGGAAGTAGAACTATGATAGTCATGACTCTTAGAGGACACAATGGAGTATTTTCACCAGACAAGAAAACACAACCAAATGTTCTTTCACAATGATATCTTTATGATGAATCATGATCTATGATCTATCCTTTGAAACATGGCTATTTATTTATCGATTCTTGATTATACATCATAACCTGAACTAATCACTATACCTTACACTATCTTTTGGAAAAATAAATGTATATTCATGACATGCATGTTAAAATGATTTGTTGTAGATTATGCATTCATATCTGGATTTCATTGTTATCATGTTTCCTATGCTATTTTGTCATATCTTTGACATGAGTTTGAAACTCTCATATGTCATTGATTAGGATAGCCATGATGGGGCATGGTATTTTGTTTGATTGTTGTTTGTGGGATATTTTTTTATGACATTGAAGGAACAAATAATTGGGGTGTCTGTGCATAAGTGCCTTCATCAATTTAATAGCATTAACAACATATAAATCATGTTGTTCTATAAATGCTATTGATAGTGATATGCCAGCACATACCTCGACTCCAAATATTTGTTCCCCAATGGAGGGGGGGATATTCCTTGTCTATTATGCAAATGAAACTTAGGTCATCTCAGTTAAATTATACCTAGATGCTTGTCAAGTTTTCTACATTAAACTCCATGCAAGAAGTGCTCAGGTCATCCTGGTTTAATTATACCATGATGCTTGCATTTTCTTGCAACATAATGAGCTCAATGATGAAAATCAAATTCCAGTTATTATGAAGTTCTAAGATGTTACCTAAAGTTTTGGAGATATACTCATTTCATATTGCATTTCATTTAAATAGTTCATGACTTGCATATCAGTGCTCCTTTTATAGGGATTTGTAGGATATCTTTCTTATTAGGTTATCTGTTCTCCTAGTCCATTCTTCATGTCAGATACATTGTTATTTAAGTTGAGAACATTTGGACAACAAAAACATTGAGTTTTATCTTGCATCTTACAAACATTAAATCATTTAGGCCATGCATTATCTTCATTTGTTATGTTCATTTGTATATTATCCATCTATATTACATGCATGTTTCATGTGTTGTTTTGTTATAGTTGTCATTCACATCTCATTATCTTTTTATTAGGGTAAAAATTGTTATATTTTAGTCATCTTATGAACATTTCCATTCATTACATATATTATATGAATTTATGACCATTATGAATCATCCATTTATATTATGCATTTATTATCATCCATTATATGCATTTTACATCATTCATTTATTATCCATTGCATGTGTTTCAAATCATCATTCATTTATATCATTTATTTATGTCCATTCATTATCCATTATCCACAATGATTCTTTACAACATTTCATTAGTAATCACATAGCATTGTATAAGAGTAAACTCATTTAAGACATGCATTTATATCAACATCATATGATTAACCATTAAGCATCAAATATATCAACTAGAATTTAACACATTTTGTATTCTAAGACATACATTCTATGCATATTAAAGTAAATCATCACATCCTACATATGTCAGTACACACATGTATATAAAATCATCAAAGCAAATCATGATAGAACTGCATCACTGTATATATATAGTCCATCATAGAGAGTCCAATCATATAGAGTCCATAAAAATACAAAAAAATTGTCCAAATGTCTAATGATATACAAAAATATAACAATGTGTCCAAAGTTGGTATCCATCAAGTCAAAAATATAATGATACAATGATAACATGATACAAAAGTGTATACAATGATCTCTCAAAAATCTATGATTCACTACCTCCAAACTCTATCTATCTCTATCTGTGAGATGCAATGAGGCCCCGTACTACTGAATCACCTGATGCTGAGGATCCACCCTGATCTCCTGACCCTGTCGGTGCTCTTGGAGGGTGAGATGAAATACCTCCACTACCAACTAGTGCCTGTCTATCATCCACCGCAATCCTAATAGCTACTGAGCTCTCTCTATAGCTCCCAATCCATTGATCCCTCAGGACCATCTATTTGTAAGCCTCTCACCAGTAGGATATCTCCTTCCTGGCACGTACCATGGCTCTCAAGCTATCTCCATGGGGACCCAAATCCTTTGTTTGTTGTAGGTCATCTAAAAACATCTCTGACTCCATGAGTCTCTCAATCGCTACATCCCACTCATGCCTCAATAGTCCCATCTAGCTCTCTAGCCTCTCAATCCACCTCTCTAGACCAAGAACATAGTCTTCCTACACCTATTTCATTGCTAATTAGAATAGCAATGAGTCAATATGAAGATCCTCCTCCTCTATAGCATCTCTTTGTAAATAGGGATCCTATGCCTTGATATCCATCTCTACTAGCTCCTCCTGAGGATCCACATCCTCCATAGGTGCATCCTACCCATCTAGTCCATCATTAGGGATCTATCCACCTTGTACAACCCCACCCTAAGCTAATAGAACATCTACCTCATCCTATGCCTGTATAGCTAGTCCCTATACTGGGGCATCTGGTATCTGTACCTGAGCCACTAGTACCTGTAGTGGAGCTCCTACAAATAGCTATTCCAAAGGCTGTCTCCATCCTTGTCTAGCTAGGGGTGGCATCAATCCCCTCTACCTCATACTGCCTCCTCTCATCCAAGGACCAGCCCTATCCCCTCTCCCTACATCTCCTCCATCTCCTCTATCTCCTCCATCTCCTCCATCACCTCCTCCATCACCACTACCATCTCCTCTCCCTCGTCCCTACCTATCTCATCCTCAGCATCTCCCACGATGTCTATCTACTGGATCTCTCTCTGGTGGCCTAGCTACCAAATCAGTCAACTAAGGAACATGAAAATCTCTCAAGAACTGCTCTAGGTTTGTAGTCATACCTGGGTCCACAACACCCTGTCTCATCATCCATGCCTAAAATGGCATGTCCAAAAACTCTTGTCTCACCACATCAAAAGATGTCATAGGTCCCCAGTCCCCTCTCTCCTGATGAGTCCTTGTAAACTCTGTAACTCCCTAGGGCATGCCCTTGATACTACTAAACTGGTGCAGAACCCAGCTAACTAACTGTCTCTCCAAAATGAAGGGCATCCACCCTATAAGCCATCATGACTCAAAGAAAAATCCTATTTGTCACTCATCATCCTAGGGCTCACAATCTAGGTATGGTCTCCATGTCATAATATCTAAAGTGTCAAAGGTGTACCACCAAAACTCTAAATGACCCAATTTTTCCTGAGACAAAACTGATGAATATAAATGTATGTACAGTTATCTTGTGCCACATAATCTAATGGCTATAGGCCATGTCACTACAATGTGCTCCCATGCCCAAACATGGAGTAGTCTCAGGCCTGCTGATAGTGATGCACCCCTATGATACACCACCTAATGAAGATCATGATATAAGTGAGCTAATAAACAAACACCCCAAGCAAAATGGGTCCCATCCAACATCTATTGTAGAGTGGGCCCCCATCCATCTGCAAATCCATGTGATCTATGATCAGGGAAAATGAAACCCCCAATCGCTCCAGCTAGTACCACTTGTAGAGGCTCATACAAGTCCACCATGTCCTCCTAGCTAATCTCTCCATCCTCAATGTCATCATCTCCAAAGATGGCTTTTCACTCTGTCACTCTGTCATGTCGATCATAATGCACTAACTCCCCTATGATAGGAAGCCAAAGGATGCGATATACATCCTCTAGTGTAACTATCATCTCCCCTATCAAAAGATGGAAGGTACTCATCTCTGAGTGCCACCACTATGCCAATGCCATCATCATAGTCTGGTTCGCCCTGATCTCAAGTGTGTAAATAACATGATATAAACCAGATGCACCAATCATAAGTCTGTTAGTCTCTGATAGTGCTAGTCTTAGATTCTATGTGATGGGATATCTTTCCCATGACATCAGAATATCAGTAATATCCTCCTATACAAATCAAAAAAATCAAGCTATCAGATTTTGATAAACTGATCTACAACATCTATCTATCCTATTATATCAACTACAAACATGTTCTATCATGTGTTTTAATAGATGATTTTATCAATCATCTAGTATCAAGATTCGTTAACTAGCAACCATGCTACAATGTTGCCTATCTTGACCTAATCAATCAAATTTAACTGTTGACGGATCAAATCAGCTTATCAACATCTAGTTTGACCTAATTGAATTTCTAATTTGACCAAATTCTATCCATCAAACAAATGCGTAGCCAAGAAAAATGTATGTGCCATAACCTTTAACATTTGCACAGAAAAACATGTATGTGTAGATTTATTTGACATATGTGCAAGACTTTTGAACAAATTCACTGAAAGAATCAATGCGCACTTTTAATTTATATTTGTGTGGACAAAATTTTCTTCTCGCATGAATGTGTAGCTGCCCTAAATATATGCGCAAAAAGTTTGAATTTTATGCGCAATCATTGCAAGTTGTTGCACATACATGCGCTGCAACTATGCATTCATCTTCTACTCAAAAACAAAACATTTTCTCTAAACTAACCTATGATTCAACCTAACCTATGCATACTAAATTCTATTCTATCATGCTTAAAATCACAAATTGATAAAGAGGATCGAATCACCTACTGGCTCACCCGAATCGGGTGGTTGCTGGAAGTGTCTAGCCCTGCCAAAGTGGTGATCTAATAATGGGAATGACATCTTGGTAGCTCTGCTCTTCTCTCTCATGCTCTTTGATCTCCAAATGACAAGTGTGCACAATGAGCCTATTGTGGACCCCTTAGCCTTATTTATAGCCTGTGGACCCTATGTGCTTGGTGTGTGGACCCTATCTCTCATTTTTCTTCTGTTTCACCCTGTTTTCACCCATCTTTTCTTGTATTTCTTTCATGCGATTGATTATCCAACTTGAAAAATAAATAAATTTGTTAATCAATCTCTCAAGGGGGCACGCTTAGGTCATCTCAGACATTGTCTAGGGCAGGGGCAAAGTACTTGAAATTTTCTTTGAAACAATGCGGCACACACATTATTTCAAAGAGGGGAAAAATGTATACACTTAAAAATGGCTTCATTAATTAATTAAATATTTATTATTTAATTGATATTGACTTGATAAATTAATTAAATATTTATTATTTAATTAGTAATTATTTCCTCTATTTATTAAATAGATTATTCAATTTATTTAGTAAATTCACTATAGTCTATTCCTCTATCCTAAGTCTTCTAATTAGTCTTATTAAAGTGATTAAATAAATACACAATCACCTAAATATGACTAAGTCCCCTAGTCCACCTCACCTACCTAGTCACTTGACACATCACTTTGGCTAAAATAAATAGTTATTATTAATTATTTATTAGTAATTATCCTCACCCACACATGTCCTATTCTTAAGGGCTATGTGGCCTCATAGGACTTGGTCTCATGACCACATGTCCTCTCTTAAACCAAGTCAAGAGACATGCCCTATTCCTAAGGGGCTTCTCAAGTCACCTCTAAGGGTCAAAGGTGATTCATGGGACACTTGTACAAAGAGTCCTCATGAGGAAAAGGTCTCTCCCTCTTTCTCTCTTGGGTCTTTGTGAGACACTTGACATGTGTCTTTCCCTTCCACCTTGTTCTCCTCCATGTCAATGTGAGAGGAACATCATCCCTATTTTCCCTCTCACATTCCAACTACATCCCCCTTTCTCTCAACTCCTTCAACCAAGTCAATCCTAGTCCTAGGATCTTCCACCTTTCATTCTCAACCATAGGATTGTGCCACCTAGGCCTAGATCCTCAAAAATTCTATAAATGGAGCCTCTTTTCCCCTTTGTGAGCTAATAGATATTTTTCCAATCAAGCATTTAAGTGATAGGCAATCAAGAAATCAAGCATCCAAGCACTCATTTATCAAGCATATTCATATCATTTTGTGAGCATCCACACTATCATCATCTCATTTGCATAATTAGGATTTAGTTTTGCACTCAAACATTCAATCTCCATAGTTTAGTATCATCTTGGGCAAAGAGCTTCAAATTGGAAATTTGAGAGCTCAACACATGCAAGAAATCAGAGCATAGGAGGACAATGGAGACATGCTACATGGTAAGTGAAGGTAAAATCTTATTTTAGCTTCAATTTGGTGTATTCTTGATTATTGTTTGCTAATTAGTTAGATTCATTAATCTTAAAATAGTTAATTTATCATTTATAGTAGTTAGTATAGCTAATTTTCATACATATACCACACTCAAATAATTACAAATGAGTCAGCATACAATTACAAAATAAAAGTTTCCACATGCTACAACAAAATTACACAAAATTGTCAGCTTCCAAATACAATAAATCTTCACTCATGTGACCTCAAAGTCTGCATTGTCATCGACATAACTATCAATGTGTCTTCAACTTCCCTTTAACTATGCAAAACTAGATTCCATCCTGATTAGGAGATATCATCTGATTTCCACAAACCGCTAGTCAGGAACACTACCTAAATACTGCTTCCACCAAAATGATCATAACTTCCATGAATAAATGAATTACTATCTAGGCTCTTAACCATAGACATATAACATATCAAAGAGTATAACCTCAACATTGCATAGCTCCAACTAAAATAACACATGTGCACTAATCAAAACTCTGTCTACTTCTCTGCAAGTCTTCCATAAATCACTATGTTGACATCAATGACAATCATAGTCATGAATGCAATAACTACTACTACAGAATGGCTGCAAACATTTATGATTCATTCCTAACAATCTCCCCCATTGGCATTGATGGAAACATAGATGAAAAACATCCAATGTTCCAAAAATCCGATACTGCAACATTGCTTCTTCAAATCCTCTTCATCAATCAAATCTTGCTTGGTATCCTAATCAGTTCTCTCCAATAGATGTCTCATATTTTTTTTCATGTATACTTCTCCCCCATTGACATCAATGATAGAAATTTCATCACTATGTCAACAACAACTCAATGTCAAAAGACACTTTTTAGAAAATACATTTACTAGAGTCCTCATGACTCAGCTCAGATACACATACTCCCCCATAGAGGAATTACCAACATCCAGTCCAGAAGAAAGATAAAGCTTATATACCACTAGATAGATGCAACCAACTACATCACTTCTCAAAAATAGGCTAGGGCATAACCCCAAGCATACCTCTCAGATACTCAAATGTATCCTTAGGAAAAGGCTTTGTGAATATATCTACTATCTACCCCTTTGTACTTATGTACTCAATTCTGACTTCTTTCTCAGCAACTTTCTCTCTTACAACATGATACTTAATCTTTATATGCTTTGTCTTAGAATGTAATACATGATTCTTAGACATACTACCTATACTGGTGTTGTCATAATGTATGACAAAAGGCTCAACAAATTTTATTCCAATATCCTTCAACATTTGCTTCATCCAAATTATCTGGTTACAATTGTTTTCTACTACTACATATTGTGCTTTATGAGATACAATTCTACATCTTGCTTAGCCAAAAAACTAATCTTCCTCCAACAAAAAATGCTCCACCGCTGGTGCTTTTCTTATCATCAAAACTACCTCCCCAATCAGCATCTGTATGTGCACATAGGGTAAAATCATCAAATTTTTTATACCATAGTCCATATCCCATTGTGCCTCTTAAATATCTTAGTATCCTCTTTACTGCTGCATAATGTGATTCTCTAGGTTTAGCTTTAAATCTTGCTACAATTCCAACTGAATGTGCTATATCAGGTCTTGTATGAGTCAAATACTACAATCCTACAATCATAGATCTATATTTCTTCTGTTCTATTGCAAGAGTCTCATCTGTGCTAGATAACTTATGTTCAGTCACCATAGGTGTTCCAACTAGTTTACAATTCTCCATTCCAAATCTTTTCAACAAGTCATTCAAGTACTTTGTCTAACTTACAAAGATACCATCATTGTTTTGTGTTATCTGTAATCCCAAAAAGTATTTCATCTCACCAACGATACTAATTTCAAATTTAGTCTTCATTTCATCAGCAAATTTGTCACTAGCTTCATCTTCTCCTCCAAAGATAATGTCATCAACAAAAATAACTATAACTAACAAACCATTTTCAATTTCTTTTGTGTACAAATTTTTATCAGCTATTCCTTTTGTAAATCCCAACTTTAACAAATACTTATCCAATCTTGCATAGCAACTTCTAGGTGCTTGTTTAAGTCCATATAAAGCTTTCTTCAATTTACATACCATGTCTCCTTTTAAAGGAAAACCTTCAGGCTGCTCAATATAGACTTCTTCCAATTCTCCATTGAAAAATGTTGACTTCACATCCATTTGATATACTTTGAATTTCTTGTAAGCTGCATAAGCCAAGAAAATTCTTACTACTTCAATTCTTGCAATAGGTGCAAAGGTTTCTTCATATTAAATTCCTTCTTGCTATGAGTAACCCTTACATACCAATCTTTCTTTGTTTCTTACTACTTCTCCTCATTCATTCATCTTGTTTTTTAATATCCATTTAGTTCCAATAACATTCTTGTCTTTAGGTCTGGGGACCAGTTCCCATGTCTTATTCTTTTCAATCTAATCTAGGTCTTCTTTCATAACATTAGTCCAACTTCAATCTTCACAAGCTTCATTAGTAGTCTTAGGTTCAATTTGAGAAATCAAACATAACTATTCTTGTGCCTTATTTCAAGTTAGAACTCCTCTTTTGATGCTCCTAATAATCTATTCAAAAGGATGATTCCTTAACAAACTCTTGGTAGGTGTCACTGTCTCAAATCTCTCTTTAGATGTAGGTTCTTCAATAACTTCACTGTGGCTTTCATTCAACAAATCACTGTCAATTTCATAAAACAATTCAGTAGATCTAGTGTCAGGTTTAGGATGAGCTTCTTCATCAGATTCATAATCAAGCATTCTTTCCTAAATTTTGAATTTTTCATCAACTTTAAAATTTGTACTTTCAACAATAGTCTTAGTTCTTTTATTGAAACATCTATATGCTTTTCTTTTCAAAGAATATCCAAGAAATATACCTTCATCACTTCTAGGATCAAACTTTCCAATATCATCATCTCTCTTTATATAACATTTTCTTCCAAAAATTCTAAAATACTAAACTGAGGGTGCATGTCCAAACCATAATTCATAAGGTGTCTTGTATGTTTCTGCTCTAATTTGTACTGTATTCATTGTATACACTATTGTGTTCACTGCTTCTCTCCAGAATATCTTTGCCAAATCATTTTCAAACAACATAGCTCTTGCTACTTTAGTCACTGATCTATTCCTTCTTTCTGCAATGCCATTTTGTTTAGGTGTTCTATGTTAGGAAAAAGGTGTCTCAACCTTGGATAATTTCTATTCTTATTATTTGTTTTGTAAAATGTATTTCTTGCAAATAATGTTGATGTGTCGACATCTTGAATTGTGTGTAAGGAGATCATGGCTAAAATAGTTATGACAGATTCCTATGATAGGTAAGAGCTATGTCAGGAAGATTCAATGACAGGTGAAGACATGTGGCAACTGATAAATTTGAGTACTGTACACTCTTCCCCAATCGTAGGAAAACTGATAAATCAAAGAATGGTAAAACCCTAATACGGTTATCTTTGGGAGTAGCCCTAAAAAGTGAAGCGCATGATATAAGCTTTTTTAGGGTTGTGAAGAGAAGAGATGTGAGTGTATGGTTGGAACATTTTTATACTATCATGATTTTTCTTCAAAGTTTTGGAAATCTTCTGAAAAAACTTGCATTGCAAGTGTATTGTAAGCTGTAATAGTTTTGATCAATACATTGTGCAAGTTTTGGAGTGCTGGGGTTTTTACCAAAAGGTTTCCCCAGGGTATATCATTTTGTCATTCTCTTTTTTTTTGTATGCATGGTATGTGGTTGCAATATCTTTGTTAAAGTAGTTAACGAATCTAAAATTGTAAGAATTTAAAAGAATTTGCACAATACTCTCCTATAGAGATTAGCGTAGGAAGCTATTTCCGCACCTGAGTTTCCTTACAAGTGGTATCAGAGCTTGATCAAATTTTGATCCTAGTTGTTGGGTAGGGTTTTTTGAGCTGATCTCAAGTTTGAGTGGGATTTTTTTTCTAGAGCATTCTGAATCTTATTTGCAGATTGAGATGGCAAGTTCATCATATGGAAGAATGGAGGTGGAGAAATTTAATGGCACTAATTTCAAGTTGTGGAAACTCAAGATGGAAGACATGTTGGAAGATCATGACCTATGGGAAGTGACTTCAAGTGCTACAAGACCAGAAACTATAGCTCAAGTAGATTGGGATATCAAAGATGGTAAAGCTAAGGGTCTCATAAGACTCTGTTTAACTGATGCAATTCTTCTGAATGTTCTAGATGAGAAAACCGCAAATAGTTTGTGGGAAAGACTTGCGGCCATGTATCAAGCCAAATCTCTGGTGAACAAGTTGTTCCTGAGGAAGAAGTTTTACTCTCTATGAATGGAGGAAGGTGGATCCTTAACAGATCATTTAAATGCATTTAATCTGATGGCTGCATAGTTGACATCAGCTAGTGTCAAGTTAGAGGAGGAGGATCATTGCTACACACTTTTGTGTTCTTTATCAAATTCATGGGACCATCTTGTGATGGCTCTTGGAAGCACTTTAGTCACCTTCAAAATGGATGATGTGGTGTCTTTTCTACTATTAGAGGAGATGCGGAGAAAGGCTTCCATTTTGAAAAAAGAAGCCCTTGCTATTTGTGGGAGATCCACTGAAAGAGGGAAGAAAAATGACAATAAGTCTGACAATAAGGGTAGATCCAAATCCCATGGGAAGTCAAAGACTTCCAATAAGTCCAAGGCAAAATGTTGGAACTATGATAAATCTGGGCACTTCTGTAAAGACTACAAAGAGCCAAAGAAGAAGAAGAAAGGTTTAGATTCAACTTCAGAAAGATCTCAAGACTATGGTGATGCATTCATCATAGCTTTGGTAGCCCATGCATCTGATGATGTGTGGTTGGTTGACTCAGGTGCATCTTTTCACATGACCTCTCATCGAAACTGGTTCTCAAAATATGAAGAGTTTGATGGTGGAAAGGTGTACTTGGGTGATGATTCTCACCTAAAGATAGTTGGATGTAGAAGGGTCACTATCAAATTTCTTGATGTATGAGTAAAGGGAATCAATGGAGTTATGCACATTCTAGGTTTGGCATGAAACCTATTATCTATAAGTATGCTGAATGATCTAGGTGTGCAAGTTGTTTTTTCGAAAGAAGGATGCAAGATGATGAGAGGATCAATAGTGCTTGCAAGGGGTACTAGGAGAGGTACCTTATTCCAGCTAGATACATGTATTCCTTTATGTAATAGTTCTTCATCCTCACCATCTGAACAAGCAGTGAAGAATTCTGTGGCTATTGGTTCTGATGGTAGTGCAAACACTTTGGAAGGTAAGCTTCTTGTAGAAAAGACAATGTTGTGGCATATGAGATTTGGCCACATTGGTGAAAAGGGTCTCAGAACCCTGAAAAATAAAAATCTCATTGAGGGGTTAAATGATTGCAATCTTGAGTTCAACTTCTGTAAACACTGTGTCTATGGTAAACAAAATCATGTTTAGTTTTACTCTAGTTCTCAAAAATCTTCTGATGTTTTGGATCTTATTCATTCTGATGTATTTGGTCCTGTAAAAGTTCCTTCAATCTCTAAGTCTATATTTTTTGTATCTTTCATAGATGATTATAGTAGAAGGATGTGGATTTATTTCCTTAAAAGTAAGACACAAGTGTTTAGTCGATTCAAGGAATTTAAAGCTCTTGTAGAGAATCAGAGTAGTAAGAATATTAAGTGTGTGAGAACTGACAAATGGTGGTGAGTTTTGCTCAGTAGAGTTTGAACAGTTTTGTAAAGAACAAGGTATCGAGAGGCATAAGACAACTCCTTATACCCAATAGAAAAATGGAGTTGCAGAGAGAATGAACAAGACACTAATGGAGAAGGCTAGGAGTATGCTTAGTGGAGCTAGTTTAGAACAAAGGTTTTGGGCCAAAGCTATGACCACTACTTACTATCTGGTTAACAGATCTCCTACATTAGCCCTTGTTGGTTAGACACCCATGGAGGTGTGGTTTGGTAAGAAGCCTTCAATTAGACATCTTTGTGTTTTTGGTTGTGAAGCTTATGCACATATTCCAAAGGAGAAAAGATCTAAGTTGGAAAACAAAGTTTTTAAATGTATTTTCATCAGATACAGTGCTGGTGTGAAAGGATACAAGCTTTGGGATCCTATGACTAGTAAGGTGTTGTATAGTAGAAATATTATTTTTAGAGAGCTAACATCTTCTCCTATTGTGCTACAACCAGATGAAAAAGAAAAGGAAAAAGATGTTGTTCAGTTGCCTCCTACCCCTGAGAAGACTAAACAGAGAGACCATGTTGGGCCTAATGATGAGGAGAGCTCTAGCAGCTCTGATAGTTCAGAAGAAGAGGAAGAACAACCTCAACAACAGCCCTTGAGGAGATCCATGAGAGAAATAAAGCAACTAGAAAGGTTTAGTTATTCTATGTTAGATTCTAGTTGTGCCTTTGCTTTGATTACTAACACTGATGAGCCTAGATCTGTGAAAGAGGCTTTGGGCATGGAAGATGCAGGTTCCTAGATTGAGGTTATGGATGATGAGATGGCTTCATTGGAGAAAACAAAAACTTGGGACCTTGTACCTTTTCCTAAAGGGAAAAAATCTATTGGCTATAAATGGGTGTTCAAGAAGAAATTCTATGCAGATGGCAGTGTTGAAAGGTATAAATCTAGATTGGTTGCAAAAGGGTATTCACAGGTAGAGGGAATAGATTATGGTGAAATATTCTCTCCTATTGCAAAGTTGACATCCATTAGATTTATATTATCTCTTGCTGCATCATATGATTTAGAGATAGAACAGATGGATGTGAAGATAGCTTTCCTTCATGGTGATTTGGAGGAAGAGATTTATATGTCACAGCCTGAGCACTACATTGTTAAAGGTAAAGAATCCTTAGTTTGTAGATTAAAGAAATCTCTATATGGTTTGAAGTAATCTCCTAGGATGTGGTACCTTAAGTTTGATGCCTTTGTGTTGTCAATTGGATTTGTAAGATCAAAATTAGATCATTGTGTTTATTTCAGAGTTGAAAATGATCCCCTTCTTATTATTGCATTATATGTTAATGATATGTTGTTGTTTGGGAAGGGTAAGGGTATGATTTCTGATTTTAAATCTTAGTTGTCAACACAGTTTGAGATGAAAGATCTTGGGGTAGCTAGGTACATCTTGGGTATGGAAATCAATAAAGAGAGGTCTAACAGAAAACTTTGGTTGAGTCAGAGTAAGTATGTGAAGTCTGTGTTGGATAGGTTCATCATGGCAGATTGTAGACCACTATGTGTTCCTATTTCTGTGGGAACAAAGTTATCTATAGATGATTGTCCAAAATCTCCTAGTGAGGTGGAGGACATGAGTAGAGTACCGTATGCTAGTGTAGTTGGTAGTCTTATGTATGTTATGGTCTGTACTAGACTAGACATTGCCCAAGTAGTGGGAGTCCTAAGTCAGTTTATGGCTAACCCTAGACAGGTACATTGGGATGTAGTTAAGCGAGTATTCATATATTTGATGGGTACATTAGATTAGTCCATATGTTATCATGTTAACTCTTCTGGATCTCTAAATTCAGTTTGTATTCATGGGTTTGTGGATTCAGATTGGGTAGGTGATATTGACAACAGGAGCTCCACCAGTGCTTATGTGTTCACTATGTTTGGTGGTTCCATTAGTTGGATGAGTAAGTGACAACCTGTGGTTTCTTTGTCCACTATAGAAGCTGAGTACATGGCTGCTACTCATGCTTGTAAAGAAGCCATTTGGCTTAGAAGATTGTGTTCTTATGTTGGTCTTGATGTAGAATAGATTACTATTTGGTGTGACAGTCAGAGTGCTATTTGCCTTGCAAAGAATCCAACTTTCCATGCCAGAATGAAGCACATTAATGTGCAGTTTCACTTTGTGAGAGATATGGTGGAAGATGGAAAGGTAAATTTGGAGAAGGTAGATACTATGAAGAATGTTGCAGATGCATTAACAAAACTAGTGGGCACTGAGAAGTTCAGATGGTGTTCAGAGTCTATGGCCCTTTTGGCCTATAGCAGTTAGTTCCTGTTATGTTCTTGTTTCTCTTACAAGGTGTTCAACAAGTGGGAGAATGTTAGGAATAAGGTGTCTCAACCTTGGATAATTCCTATTCTTATTATTTGTTTTGTAAAATGTATTTCTTGCAAATAATGTTGATGTGTTAGCATCTTGAATTGTGTGTAAGGAGATCATGGCTAAAATAGCTATGACGGATTCCTATGACACATAAGAGCTATGTTAGGAAGATTCAATGATAGGTGAAGACATGTGGCAACTAATAAATTTGAGTACTATACACTCTTCCCCAATCGTGGGGTTCCTATTTTCTTAGAGAATGGTAAAACCCTAATATGGTTATCTTTGGGAGTAGCCCTAAAAAGTGAAGCGCATGATATAAGCTTTTTTAGGGTTGCGAAGAGAAGAGATGTGAGTGTATGGTTGGAACTTTTTTATGCTGCTGTGATTTGTCTTCAAGGTTTTGGAAATCTTTTGAAAAAACTTGCATTGCAAGTGTATCGTAAGCTGTAATAGTTTTGATCAATACATTGTGCAGGTTTTGGAGTGCTG
Source organism: Chamaecyparis obtusa (assembly GCA_027943335.1). Taxonomy (NCBI): domain Eukaryota; kingdom Viridiplantae; phylum Streptophyta; class Pinopsida; order Cupressales; family Cupressaceae; genus Chamaecyparis; species Chamaecyparis obtusa. The sequence goes on from BSBK01002333.1 coordinate 876,320, forward strand.
GAGTTTTTACCGAAAGGTTTCCCTAGGGTATATCATTTTGTCATTCTCTATTTTTTTGTATGCATGGTATGTGGTTGCAATATCTTTGTTAAAGTAGTTAATGAATCTGAAATTGTAAGAATTTATAAGAATTTGAACAATACTCTCCTATAGAGATTAGCATAGGAAGCTGTTTTCGCACCTGAGTTTCCTTACATTCTAGGGGTTGAATACTATCTTTGAATGCCATTTTCTTCACAAAAAGTATTAAACTCTCTAGAAGTAAATTCTCCACCTCTATCAGATCTCAAACATTTAATCTTCATTCTAGATTCATTCTCAACTTTATTCTTAACAATCTTAAACTTATCAAATGCTTCATATTTTTATTTAAGAAATGAAATCCACATCATTCTTGTAAAATTATCAACAAGAATCATAAAATACCTTTCTCCATAGAATCCTCTAGTCCTAGTAGGACCACTCAAATCTGTATGAACAATCTCTAGCTTCTCTGTAGATGTAAACTTCTTACTAGGAAAAGAACTCTTCTATTTTGTCATTACACATTCTTTGCAAATCATGTTAGTAGGCTTCATAATTTTAGGTAAATCTCTTACTACAAGTGTAGTACTTACTTTAACAATGTTATCAAGGTTTATATGACAAAACTTTCCATGCCATAACCAACTGTCATCAATCTTAGTAATCAAACATGTGATCTCAGTAGGATTCAGATGAAATACATTGCCTCTAGTACTAGATCCAGTTCCAATTAGATTTCCATCTTTATCACACAAGTTTTCTCAGTAAACCAAACTTGATATCCCATATCAACTAACTATCCAACACTCAAAAGATTATGTTTCAATCCATCCACAAAATAAACATTATCAGTATTAGTCTTTCCATCAAGAGTAATAGATCCTATACCTTTAATCAAACAAGGTGCATTGTTTCCAACTCTAACAACTCGTCCATCATATTCATTCAACTTTATGAGATTTTTCATGTCTCTAGTCATATGATGTGAACAACCACTATCTATAATCCAATCAGCTTTCTTTTCAACTTGAGAAACTAAGGCTTTTTCTTCCTTAACATCAGTTTCAGGATTCTCTTCTTTAATTGCTACAAATCCTATGTCATCATTATTGTCAGTATCACTTTCACTTAAAGTTCTTTCTATACTAGCTTCAAGATCTTCATCATTAGCATAATAAAATTCCTTAGATTTTCTAGGTTTGAAATTGCTTCTGTACTTTTTAACTCTCTTAGGACATTTAGATGCAAAATGACCATATTCTTGACAAGTCCAACATTTAAATATTTTCTTACCGTCTGGTTGTCTTTTCACAAGCAAGCCAATACCTTCTTCAATCTTCTTATCTTCTTCATTTCTAGATCTATTGCTGCTATCATAATCTCTACTCACACTGATGCTTCTTGAAAAAGTAGGGTGAACACTAAGAGCACTGAATGTTGTCTCCATTCTAGGTAAGTCTCCTGATAATCTTAGGTTCATTTCTGCTGCTTCCAAACTTCCAAGAAGAGTCTCTCTTGTAAAGTTTGTTGTACAAGGTATGACTTGTTCAATCATCTGTGTTGTCTACTTAAATATAGGATTCAATGTCCTCAAAATTTTCCATATCACTTCATTCTCTTTCTTTCTTCCTCCACAAGATTTTATACCTATAATGATTTCTGACATTCTACCAATATAACTTCTAATAGATTCATCTTCCAAAATTCTTATATCTTCAAATGCACATATCCAATTATGTAATCTAACTCTTTTTGCATGTTCATCACCTTCAAAAGTAGAGTGTAAAGCTTTCCAAATTTCATGAGACTTTTTCAAACATTTTACCTGACTGTACTCATTCTCCAGAAGTGCTGTCAAAAGTGCTTCTCTTGCAAGTATGTTACACATGAATAGATCTCTTTCATCCATAGTACATGTTTCAAGATTTTCCTCTTTAATGATAGTCTTATCATTCTTTTTAATCAACCAATAACCTAGTCCTAAACATAATAGGGTGTCTTCATCTTTTCTTTCTAGCTATCAAAATTTACTCCATCAAACTTAGGGCTTTCTTTCTTGAAATTCACCATGGATCTCCTTAAGCTATTAAACTTATTTTTTAATGACCTGTTGCTCTGATACCAATTGTTAGAGAGTAAAGTCCACCAAGATAACTAAGAGGTGGGGGGGGGGGGGTGAATCAGTTATCAGATAATTACAACTTGTATCATCTTCAACATCATTAAACTATATAAGAAATATAATTACCAACCATAGAAAGATATTCATACACAATAACACAATGACACAAGATATGTTGACTAGGGAACCTCTTGATCAAAGAGTAAACCCCGGTGGGAATGATTCCCACAAAAGATACACTAATATGAATATTCCTTGTGAAAGGATGGACTTTTTTAGGAGTCTTATGAAATACATTCAGTACATATGATTCCCTGTTAAAATATTCTAACCCTGTTAAGAGTTATGGAAGACAGAAGGACCCACTGCCCAAACAACTTCAAGGTAAGATCACTGAACACACTGTCCAAATAATCTTTGAATTACTCAAAATAATAATATGTTACCTCTTCTCTAACTATGCCAAACCACACTCACTATTACATCAGATCTCAATTTTAGATCTCTGTACTTCACATGTCTTCCTTCACAAATTTGCTTTCATACTTAGCTCTTTTCTTCACTTCATGTATATAGCATCACAACTGCTGCTACCATATCATAATTATAAAATTTCACATTACAACTTCATTAACAACAAGGAAATACATTCCCTCCTTTATACCACACTCAAATAATTACAAATGAGTTGGCATACAATTACAATATAAAAGTTTCCACACACTACACCAAAATTACATAAAACTGTCAGCTTCCAAATTCAATAAATCTTCACTCATGCAACCTCAAAGTTTGCACTATCATCCATGTTACTATCAATATGTCTTCAAATTCCTTTTAACTACACAAAACCAGATTCCATCCCAATTAGGAGGTATCATCTGATTTCCACAAATTGCTACTCAGGAACACTGCCCGAATACTGCTTCCACCAGAATGATCATAACTTCCATGAATAAATGAATTACTATTTGCACTCTTAACCATAGACATATAACATATCAAAGAGTATAACCTCAACATCGCATAGCTCTAACAACAATAAACCATGTGCACTAATCCAAACTCTATCTTCTTCTTTGCAAGTCTTTGGTAAATCACTGTGTTGACATCAATGACAATCATAGTCATGAATGCAACAAAAACTGCTATAGAATGGTTACCAAACATTTAGCATTCATTCCTAATAGAAATTGGATTCATTTCGCTTGAAGACATGGATAAATTTTTTGATGAAATGGACCTTGAAGATGAAAAGGAAGCACAAGATTTTGCACTAATTTCACAAGCTGACATCAATATAGATTGGATCATTGACATTGGTTTCTCACATCACATGATAGGAGACAAGAATAGATTTGTACATCTAGATAGATACAAAGGCAACATTGTTAGATTTGGAGACAACACTTCTAAACCTATCATAGGTAGAGGAGCTATCACCTTAGATGGAAAGAACAACACTGATGATACTCTATGATGATGGTTTGCAACATAACCTACTAAGTGCTAGACAATTTCTTGAAAAAGGATATCAGTTGGAATTCAAAGAGAACAAGTGTATCATTAATAAAAAGAAAGGAAAAATGATTGCATTAGGTTCCAAGACTAAAGGTAATGTTTTTCATCTTAATCCTTAAGCAATTTTTTTTTTAACTAAAGTAGATGAAAGTTGGTTATGGCAAAAAAGACTATGTCACATCAATTTTGACAACATAGTAAAGATAATAAATATAAGGCAGTAAGAGACCTTCCTAGTATTTCAAAACTAGTTGCTATAGTATTTACGGAATGTGTGATGGGAAAGCATGTGAAAAATTCATTTAGAAGAAAGCATAATTTGGTAGAGAAAAAATTGGATCTAGTGCATATAGACCTATGTGGAACAACTCATACAAGATCATACTATGGTGAAAGGTACTTTATTTTGTTTGTTGATGACTATTATAGAATGATGTGGGTTGTGTTCTTAAAGGATAAATCCGAAGCATTTGAGAAGTTCAAAATATTCAAAGCTAAGGTTGAAAATGACTTTGGATTGAAGATTAAATGTCTGAGATTAGACAAAGAAGGAGAATTCACCTCTGATAGATTCTATGAGTACTATGAAGAACATGGGATAAAGAGATAGTTAAGTGAAGCTAGAACCCCTCAGTACACTCAAATTGTAGAAAGGAGGAATAGGATCATACTTGACACAACATGCACCATCATGATTGAAGGAAAGTTTGCACACACCTATTGGAGAGATGCGATCAATACTACAGTCTATAAAATCAATAGAATTCAATTGAGGCCAGGTGAAAACAAGACACCTTATGAGCTATGGTTTGGGAACATACCTACAGTCAAATATTTTAGAATCTTTGAAAACAAGTGCTACATCAAGAGAGATGAAGCTATTTCCAAGTTTGATGTAAGAAGTGATGAAGGTATTTTTCTTGGTTACTCTACTTAAAGAAAATCTTATAGAAGATTCAATTTAAGATTAAAGAAGATCATTGAAAGTGCTCATGTTAATATTGATGAGAAGTTTATGATTCAAGAAAGATATCATGATTATGAACCTATGATTGAAGAAGAACCTAGACCTACCACTAGAGAAATAGTTGTTGATGAAATATTTGACAACATTGATGTATTATTAAATGACCCTAAAATTAGTGAAGAAGAATCACATAAGTCAAATGAGAGAGTCACACCTAATGTTCCTAAATTCACATCTAGATATCTGATGCAGTGCAACGTAGGAGAATCCCCAATGGAGATGTCCTAGCCCCTAGAAAATAACCACACAATAGAATATAATAACAATACAGAGATATAGATCCACGCAATGCCAATACTCATAATAGAATCATCATATTTTCATCGAACATGCCCGGCTGTAAGGCCTTCCAGGTTACGGCCAAATACAATGCAATTACAATAGAAACTCCACAAGATCTCGCAAGATCTAAACCAAAAACCTAGCTAGCCTAGATCCACACACTGGTAGGAACCCCCAAGGAAGATCTAAACTTGTGCTCCCAAGCCCACCAAGCAATCTCCTTGTTGCCCAAGCCCCAGCTACTAGCTCTCCTCAAAACTCACTCCACATCCACCTCCTCTTCTCCCAAGTGGATCAATGAATGCCTCAAGACTTCCCCCACATCCCCTAATTATACCAATCTAAGCCACAGGTCAGCCCTGAATATAAATTAAATACAAATACCAAAATTAAATGCCACAAGTCAGCCAACAACAATAATTAAATGCCCAAAATAGATTTCTTAGTAAAATCATGATATCTCCTAGCTCCGGATGAATTAGAACTTGTGCTTCAAACCATAGGTAGAAATATAGGCCCTCTTCAATCCCTGAAATTTGTAGCCTCTAAATATTTGTGGAAAATTACTTATACTGCCTGAAATAGGCACCAAATTCCCAAGAAAGGCTAAGCTCCTTCTAGGCCATGCTAAGAAACCAAGACCATTAAATACATCAAAACCAATTACCCAAGACCCAAGTAGGTTTATAAAACTCTACCAAACCCCTCACATATGAAAATAAGTCCACACAATTCCATCAAATCTCCCAAACATGCAAGATAGCCAACTACCCTGGGATGCTCCTGCATCAGACTCCCCAGGTGTGAAAAGAAGTATGCCTCATACTTTGATGCTAGATGAAATATCTGCAACCATCTTCATCTTCACCAAAGGCTTCCACTCCAATAGGGACAATAGAACCAACATGAAAATCATCCAAATCAACATCCATTTGTCAACCACTAGAATCTCAACCATCCAATCAACATGCTCACTCCCAGGAACAAACTGAATGTAGTGCCTTACCAACATTCTCTGTAGTTGATCACTACCAACAACAACAATATCCTCAAACATGAAATCCATGTTACCAACATGTAAGCTCAAATCCACAATAGGAGCAACATGTAAATCCTCAACCATGTCAACCACCAACAGGTTCACATCAGGAACATACAGATCTGTAGTATCATGTAGATCCTCAACCACATCAACAACTAGTGAATCCACACCAGCAACATCCATATCAACAATATCCATATCACCAACATATGGATCACCACCCTTAGAAACCTGATTATCCATGACCAAGTGCTCCATAATTTCCATGTCAGACTCAACCAACTGATCATGAAAACCAATCTCAATCATAGCATCAACAAGGTTAGGAAGCTCCATAGAAACATCCACAGGTTTCTCTACAAGTTTTGCATCAGCCTCCATACACTGATCAATAAAACCAACTTCCATCTCGACCTTCCTATGCCCTCTTCTCTCTTGAACAAGTCTTCTAACTGGTAGACAACTCGCTTTGTGATCGGTAGACTCCAACTCCATGGTTTCAAGATCTCTCGAACTCTCTTATGAAATTTATCCAGAGATGGATCACTCTCAACCATCCTTTCCTTAACTTGATTAGTCAATCTAGCTTCCAACCAAGCAAAAGTCTTTGAAATATTCTTCTCCACTACATCATGGAGTTTTGAAATCATCTCAGGGTCCAATCTTCTTAGAGCCATCATCTAAGATCTTTGCAAACCCTCTGCAGCAAATCACCAACTAGATCCAACCTTCACTCCACCCAAAGTTCTGATGCAAACTGCCTCCCATTCGGCGCTCTATCCACACACTTAGGAACAACCTTCGCTCTGATACCACTTGATGCAGTGCAAGGTAGGAGAATCCCCAATGGAGATGTCCTAGCCCCCAAAAAATAACCACACAATAAAATATAATAACAATACAGAGATATAGATCCACGCAATGCCAATACTCATAATAGAATCATCATATTTTCATCGAACATGCCCGACTGTAAGGCCTTTCGGGTTACGGCTAAATAAAATGAAATTACAATAGAAAATCCACAAGATCTGACAAGATCCAAACCAAAACCCTAGCTAGCCCAGATCCACACACTGGTAGGAACCCCCAAGGAAGATCTAAACTTGTGCACACAAGCCCACCAAGCAATCTCCTTGTTTCCCAAGCCGCAGCTACTAGCTCTCCTCAAAACTCACTCCACATCCACCTCCTCTTCTCCCAAGTGGATCAATGAATGCCTCAAGACTTCCCCCAAAACCCCTACTTATACCAATCTAAGCCATAGGTCGGCCCTAAATATAAATTAAATACAAATATCGAAATTAAATGCCACAAGTCGGCCAACAACAACAATTAAATTCCCAAAATAGATGTCTTAGTAAAATCATGATATCTCCTAGCTCCGGATGAATTAGAACTTGTTCTTCAAACCGTAGGTAGAAATATAGGCCCTCTTCAATCCCTAAAATTTTTAGCCTCTAAGTCTTTGTGGAAAATTACTTATACGGCTTGAAATAGGCACCCAAATCCCAAGCAAGGCTGAGCTCCTTCTAGGCCATGCTGAGAAACCAAGACCATTAAATACATCAAAACCAATTACCCAAGACCCAAGTAGGTTTATCAAACTCTACCAAACCCCTCACATATGAAAATAAGTCCACACAACTCCATCAAATCTCCCAAACATGCAAGATAGCCAACTACCCTGGGATGCTCCTGCATCAATATCATTCAAAGGAAGACATCACTGGCGATCAGAATAGTAAAGTCATGACAAGATCAAAAGCAAAGAGTTCTATTACAAATGAAGAGGTATGTTTACTATCATAGATTGAACCCTTAGATGTTGAAGATGCATGTAATGATTTAGATTGGCTTGAAGCAATGAAAGAAGAGCTAAATTAGATAATTAAGAATGATACATTGGAATTGGTCCCTAGGTGTAGTGATAAGAATATGATTGGAACCAAGTGGATACTTAGAAATAAGATGAATGAAGATGAAATAGTGGTAAGAAACAAAACAAGACTAGTATGTAAAGGATATGTGCAAAGAGAAGGAATTTATTATTCAGATACATTTTCCCCTGTAAGTATATTGGAAGCCATAAAGTTGTTTCTAGCCTATGATACCTTCAAATATTTTAAGGTATACCAGATGGATGTCAATTTAGCATTCCTAAATGGAGAAATATAAGAAGTTTACATAGAGAATCTTGAAGGATTTACCTTATTAGATAGACCTGATATGGCATGTAGATTAAAGAAAGTAGACAAACTTGATATCTAGTGGGCATGTAGATTTACCTTATGAACTAGATTGGATTCAAGAAAGGAGTTAGAGATTGTAATTTATTCATAAGAGAAACATTTGATGGATTGTTGTTGGTTTCTATATTTTTTTATGACATTATCTTTTATGGTAATGACAAGCTTAGTGCTGAATTTTCTAAGGAGATAAAGAGAGAATTTGAAATGAGCATGATTGGACCTATCAGGTACTTTTTGGGACTGAATGTGCAGTAGACGAACAAAGTTATATTCTTTAATCAGTCTAAGTATGTGAAAGAGATATTGAAGAAGTTCAATATGGATGATTGCAAGCTAGTGAGTAACCCTATGATAACAGGATGCAGGCTTTCAAAAGAAGATGATTCAATAGCAGTAGACATGACCTTGTATGTCTACGATTGGTAAACTAATCTATCTTACTTAATCTAGACCTGATATTTCCAATGTAGTTGGTATTGTTGGAATATTTTCAGTAGATCCTAAACAAATTCATCTCATGGTAGTAAAGAGGATATTCAAATACTTGAAAGGAACTATAGACTATGGTTTATGGTATCCTAATTCATAAAATGGAGAATTTCATGTGTATACATATGTAGATTGGGTAGGATGCATGGATGATAGGAAGAGTACCCCAGGAGGAGCATTATTTCTTGGAGATAGGCTTATCACTTGGACAAGTAAGAAGAAAAATTGTATTTCTTGGTATTTAATAGAAGCAGAGTATGTTGTAGCAGCATTAAATTTCTCTATAATTGTGTGGATCAAGGAGATGATAAAGGATTTTTATATTCAGATTGATTATCCTATTATTATTCATTGTGATAACACTAGCACTATCAATATGTCAAAGAACCCTTTGATGCATGCAAAGACAAAACACATTGAAATAAAATATCACTTCCTAAGAGATAAAGTAGTAGAGAAAGAAGTGAAGTTGGACTATGTCAGTACAAAAGATCAGCTAGAAGACATATTCAAAAAGCCTTTACCTAAGGATACATTTGAGTATCTCAGGGAGAAGTTGGGGATAGTCCCCTTCCCTGAATCTGATTAGAGATTAATGGAGTGCATCAATCCTCCATGACTGATGAAAGACTGACTACTCTACTTTAGGAGTAGTACCACTGCTTAATTGCTTGGTGCCATTTTCCATTGATGTCAAAGGGAGAGTAAGTATATAGTCATGAAAAACAAAAATTAAGAGGATACAATAGTTGATATTCAGAGAATTCAATAGTAGATGAAGGATTCATCCTTAGGGAAGTTTTGATGAGGAAATGGAGAATGTTATAAAAGAATTGTAGCAAGGGGGAGTGAGTATTTAACAAGAAGAAAAAAAATAGTAAGAGATGGAGGATTCATCCTTGAGGGAGTTTTGTTGATGAAATGGAGAATATTATAAAATGATTGTACATTTGGATTGGTGGTGTTTTTCATTCCATATGTTTCCATCAATGCCAAAGGGGGAGATTGTTGGAGATTTTCTAGCATGCCATAGTGTTGACTGTATGTGTGCCATTGATGAAAAAATGTGGTAAGAAGCATGTGTGGAAGCCTAATGGAGAGATCCTTGAGTATATGTTTCCTAGATATGTTATCAACATGATATCATAGATGTAGAGGTTGATTCTAAGTGAAGACAATAATGTAGTAGTCTGTATCAATGAGTGTTCCTGACAGGTCACATGAAGAGCTATGTATGTGATTTATAGTATGGTTTTAATAGAGCCTTTCACATTTAAATTTATGTTGCAGACATATGTATGATGCTATGTTCATAAACAAAGAGTTAGATATGTAGTACGGGTTAAGTTATGAAGTCTCCAATTGATAGTCACAGTTTCCTGAGTTTATCTAGTAGAGTCAACATTGTTTTTATTGTTGTAGTAGTTGTGCTTATTAGTTTGATATGCATGCTTGGATTAGTGTTTGGAGAAGAGTTAAGAATGTTTTGTTAAGATTGCATTACATAATTCAACATGAGAAGAAAGTATCAGTTAATTTGGTGGAGCTGATAGTGTGAAGTGACGTGTCTACACATATGGAGTTGCATAGTCCTAATTTGTGTTGCGTACTTAGTATGGCCAACTAAGATGTTATTGGAGATTTTTATTGTTTATCTAATATGATTTCAAGATGGTTATAATAGCCCAACTTGATTATATCATTTAGAGGAAAGATATTTATAGGAAGTCATTTGTGATTGAGAAGTATGGCATATAGTTGAAAGATAAGAGTAGAGAAGAAGGTGTGAAGTGTTGAACCATTAGAAAAAGGTCTATTTGAAAAAGTAGATTGTATATTCTATTAATTAGAACTAATCAAGACAATAGGTCTATGAATAGTTCACCAAGATCTAGATATATAGTATATCTATTAAATAGAAGGTTGTAGCCTTCATGGATAGTGTGTCCTCACCTCTAACATGATTAATAGTAAAAGACTCCTAATAGGGTCCAAACCTTGACCAGGTCACTATACTTAATACATTGTAATGATCAACTCCTAATAGGGTTGCAAGATCTTCTAATAGGGATCATAATACTCTAGTGTATTTTATAGTGGGTGCTAACTCCCACTGGGGTTTTCACCTATTTTGGTTTCTCCATAACCAAAATTGTGGTGTTGTGTTAAGTGTGCTTATATTTTGTTTATGCTTAAATGTTATTCTATAATTAATTGGATAAAGAATTGAATCTTGTAGATAATTGATTCACCCCCCCTCTTAGTTATCTCTTGGGACTATTCCTAACAATTTCAATTTTTTCTTCCTAATTCACTGCAATGTCCTGCAGTTTCAACTGAATTGCCAACAATGTCTTCATGGTCATTGAAGATATTTTATTCACTATCCAAAGTAAGTTGGTTCCTTCAATGGTCATAGAATTAGCTTTAATATTAATAGAGGGTGGTGGTGTTGGTGATGGATCTATCTGATACTCTGCTTTAAGTGCTTGATCATATTCATTTATCTGCTCACTAGGACTGGAGGTCATAACCTTCAAAACTGCTTTCTCTGTCTCTCTATTAATTTACTCATAGTTTCCTCCCATTATCAGTATGGTTCTCCTTTTCATCCTTAGATGAGTGCTTAGATTCTTCATGATTTCTTTGAAGTGTTCTTTATATTTTATTTCACATAATTTCCTTACATACCTTTCTCTTATTCCATTATCCTCTTTTGTTTCTCACTTATTTCTATTTACTAATTTCTCCTATATAACATTAGGGATCTTGCCTTTAATGTCATCAAATATCTTGTCTACAAGTATCATGTATCCAACAACTACATTCTCTAAATTCAACTTCTCAAAATTTTCATATAACTCATAGTATTTGTTCAATTTAGTGAAATCACCATCATTTATGATTAAAGGGTTCACTTTGTCAATCTTTGGCTTCCATTTATTTTTATTACTGTTAGAAATAGGGAATACTAAGAAGGGGGGGTGAATTAGTATTCTAAAAAATTTATCTTTTTCCCAATTATGGATATAAAAAATTATCTTTATACATGCATAACATAAGAAGCTAAACAACATGCATAGAAATAAAACTAAAGAACTCATAACACATGATTTGTTCTCGAGGAAACCCTGGCCAAGGGAAAACCCTGATGGGGATGGTACCCACAAAGATCCACTAATCAAAATTATCTATTAAGGATTTTGACCCTATTAGGAGTCTATTACAAACATATAGTGTATCATTCCTGATTAAGGGACTATAGGCCTTGTTAGAAGCCTCAACCCTATTAGGAGTTGGTAGTACAAAATGTGATTACCAGCTGAGCCCACTACCCAAAAAATTAATTTAAAATATACACCAATTAAAAAATAGGTCAAGGTACATAAAATTATACTACTTGCATCAATATCTCTTCACTGATCTTTCACTATCACTATTACATATGCTTCATATACTTTGCATCATACTTCTACAAAATGTTTTCTGCTTCTTCCAATTACTTCTACTTCTTACATTTTACAATTACATATATACCAATAGCTTTAACCAAGATTAAACATCTAATATTTCATCCCTTTATATTGTTAAGACATTATTTTGATAAACAAAACAATCGCTTAACTCTTTACCAATTCTGCCTTCATATACTATCCTTCCGGCTTCACACTGTCTTCAATAAAACTATCATAACTTCTTTTGTACATGCTGTACTAACTCCCACTCTAAGATGGGTCATCATTAGTCACCATAGAGTCTATTTTCAAGTGTGAAAGCATTGAACTCAAGCTAGTCAACATTGCAAACAAAACTATGTCTGGGTATACTGGTAAAAATACTATCTCACACTTAGACAAATATGCAATGCACTCTGTCATACTTGCTTTCTAACTTGTGTGATCTTCATGTGGATCATATGTTTCCATAATGACAACATCTATGTAATAAACTTAGCCAAATTGCCAACAATCTCCCCCTTTGTCATTGGTGGCAACATATGAGAAAATTGGCTAAGTGAGCAACTCCAAAATCTCAAAATTGACAAAATTGTGGCCATAGTATAACATATATATACTATCCTTATAGCTCCTCAAAAAAAATTATCTATAATACAATACTCCCCCTAGGATTATCAAATCTTATCATATATTATCAATTTTCTACTAAATATCTCTCCCCCTTTGACAACAATGACAAAATAGTGGTACGGAGGACTACAAAATTGTATCAAAAAAGAATTATACCTTAATCTATTTATTCCAAAGCTGGTAGGCTTGCAAAAAAATAGACAAAATATATCTTCATGTCTTCTACATCCTTTTCCCATGACTTCTTAATGGAATCAACCACATTGAGTAGTGTGCTCAGTCCATAAGATGCTATTTGACAAGCTTGGAGGTTTTCAAAGTTGAATTTATAAAAAGATGTCTTAGCTGTAAGACAGTCTTCTAACTACTACTCTTCAATAACACTTAACTTCATAGAAACATGCTCTCTTAAAAGAGTATATCTCCTCAACTTCCTATCTTTCTCATCTTGTAAAATTTTGATTTCATCAAAAAGTTTCCTAACTTTCTTTTCAACATCATAGACCTTCACATTAGGGTTAGATAGAAGGTTTGTTTCATTCAAAATCTCAGCTTCCTTTAATTTTATCTTTTGATCTTCCTCAGCTATCAAAGTTTCTAATTTTGTACACTATATGTACAAAGATTTTTGTGTCTCCAAATGTTTCCTCAAATCTTTGATACAGATATCAAGAGTACTGATATCATTGCTAATGTACTGACTGATGTTTAACAACATTTTAGCCTCATAGTCTGCCTGTGCTTTCACTTTTGCAATATCAGCTAGGTTAGTGATCTCATCATCAAAAGTTCTCATCACTTTCTTTTCCTTGTCCATAGGGTCCACTTCTACAGTCTGTGTGGTCACAATACTTTATAGCTTTTCAGTTAGGTCCTTCAGAAATCCTTTTAGACTTTTAACTTTCTTATTCTTCCCAATGATTTTGTGCAAAGATGTGATCAATTCCATTTGACCATCATCATCCATTTCTTTTCCCAAAACCTCAAACAAAGATCCAGTTTGCTTCTTCTTTCCAGTCTCAAGAGTAAGACTGATTTCTTCTTTAGAGGGTACAGATGCTTGTACTTTTGATATTTTGGGTTCTTCAACAATAAATTGGGTCTGCTCTTCTTCTGTAGTTCTATCTGGTTCATCAAGAGATGAATTGTCAACAATGTTCTCTAGATTCTTGAATACATTATCATCAGTATCCAAGGTGATCCTTGTACCTTCAACATTCATAGATTCTTCTTCAATGTTAATAGCTAGTGGAGATGGAATATCCTCTTGTTCTACTTCTACTACTTGCTCTACTACAACTGATGTCTCTCCAACAATTTATGCCATAACTTTAACTATTGCTTGTTTAGTCTCTACATTCACTTGTTCATATTGTCCTACCATAATCTAAATGGTTCTCATTTTCATCATTAAATGTGTGCTAAGGGGCTTTAGAATCTATTTAAGATGTTCATCATCTCTTACATCACATAGTTTCTTCACAAGATTCTCTCTAATAGATTTGTCTTCTTCTTGTGCTCTCATCTTTCTTTTAGCAAGTTTCTACAATAATTCATCAGGTATCTTTCCCTAAATAGAGTCAAAACTCTTATTAGCCAGAATCAAATGCTTGACCACTGCATTTTCAAGATTCAATTATCATAATAGTCATAAATGTCATAGTATTTTTTCATTTTAGTGAAGTCTCCATCTTTTATAATTTCTTCATTCACTCTCTCAACTCTAGGTTTCCATGCTTTCTTCTTCATAGGAGTGTCATCATCATTAATTTTTGCAATTTTCCTAGATACTGGTGGCACCAAATTTTTATACCTCTTACTAGGTCTAGTAGCAATTTATTTCACTCTCTTGCTTGGTGTGGAGGAAGTAGATCTAGTAGGCTTTCTTGCTACTTGTTCCTTCTTAGGTTCCTCTACTTTCACCTTGACTGGTGCTGCACTAGATGATAAGGGAGGTACAGATAAAATCTCTTTCTATCCAATATCTCTAATTTCTATTGTTGTCTGCTTTGCCACCGAGAATTCTCTCTCTATCAATACTGTATCCTTCAATATTTTCTTAATAGTGTTGTCAACTCTTTTCTTAGACTGTTTCTCCTCAAGTATGGCCTTTGCGGAGTTGAAATTTTCTTTAAAAGTTCCAAATCTGTTACTATGGGTGTCAACCTTGCATTTAAGTAGCCTGTTCACATATTCTTCTATCTTTGTTTTAGATATTTAATAGCCAAGAGGGTCTATGAACTAAATTCTAGGTTCAATTTCTTCAATGTATGTAAAGTCAGTGTTAACCATAAAACATATTTCATTCTTGTATTTCTCCACAAGAGACTGTGGAATCCTTGATCTACTAGACACAATACTCTAAAATATCTTAATAACTAGTACTGCACTCTCATTAACACTGTCAATAACATGCTTTCTGTATACTACATTAATCCTTTCCATTGTATTTTGTCCATCATTCCAATCATTTCCTATGGTGTAAGGAAATCACCTCAAAAGATGAAAAAACATGTAAGTGATCAAAGATGAAAATCTAAATTGTGCATACTTTGTCTTCTTAATCTTCTCCAAGTTCTCAAATAGTTGAATTCTTAGAATTTCACACATATCAACTGGGACTTTGTCAACACACATCAAATAAGCTATGTGTACCATTCCAGCTACCATGTCATCCTCTCTTGAATTTGCACAAAACTTGGTTGTTAGGATCTTGCATAGGTATCTAACATCAGGTTGTTGGACCTTACTAATTACAATTCCTCTACCATTATAGGATGAATTAGTGTTATCAATGACTATCTTTCTCATGTTCTTCTCATTTAAAGGAATAGCTCTAGATTTAGATAGTCCAGTGACTTCATGAATCAAATTAGTTGTAATGTCTATTACTCTATCTTCTAGCCAAAACTTCCCATTATGAATTCTACTAAGGATTATCTTAGTGCATTCTTCATTATCAAACTCATACTACAATGCATACTTCACTATCTCATTATCTTTCAAATGATCATATCCTTGTTTCAATGACATGTCCTCATTGTAAATCTTCTCATACTCACTAGTAAAATCACTATCACTGATGGTTTCTAACTTGCATCCTAGATAACTTCTTACATTCTCTAAATGCAAAAATCCATCTGGTATGGATGATAAAGCTAAATTAGGGTCTTCTTCCAGAGGTTCAACTAGTTCCCTCTTCATTCTAGGTCTATTTTTATCTCTGATATTGTGAATTAAAGATATATCCATGATTACTTCAAATTCCTTTTACCGATTCACAGATCTATCAAGTAAAATACCTCAAATTCATGATTTTAAGGCTTGCGTAGATTCAACACTCATATCCTTCACCAAATCATTGCAAAAAGATTCCAATCACTAATCTTTGATCTCTTTAACACTTGTGTTCACTTTTATGATAAAAGAACACCAATCATAATCTTTTATTACTTCAATCTCACTTAGTTCTGACATTGCATTCAATTCTTTTGCCGCTTCTTTCCAAAAAGTTGTTTCTGCTATCCTGCAAAACTTAAAACTTCTTGCGATCTTGCAAAACATAATATTTTTCTTTACGCTCTTAACCAATTCATTATAATATCATAAACTACCTTCCATTAACTATGCAAGACTTAATTCATCATAAATCTACTTCTACACTAATCTAAGTTCCTAATCTACCATAATTTTCATAAATTAAGTGCTTTGAGATAGGTCAGGTAAGGATTCATTCTTACCACTTGATACTTCACCTTTTTGATTTCCTTCAATGTTGAATATGTCTCCTTGATATGTTATTTTAACAAAATTCACTTCATCTGTATTGCTACAACAACCTTTTTGTCTGTTACTTGCATCTTCATTCCTTCTTTCATGATTTCTAGGGTTAGGGTTAGGATGAAAAACTCCACTGTTCATTCTGCAAAACCTTGTTGTATGTCCAATCTTGTTTCATATATGACAAACAATTCCATTGCTTCCATATCTTGGTCCAGGTGGATTAATCTATGATCTGCAATTTCTAACAATGTGTCCAACCTTGTTGCATCTATAACATATTAATCCATTTCTTCTGTTCATATCTTCAGTAGGTTTCTTATCTAAATTGTTAGTATTCCTAAACATTTTACTATTATTATTATTCTCAAAAAATTTAGGTTTTCTACATTCAATAGCTCTATGTCCAAATCCATGACAATTATAACAATAACCATTAAGAGGTTTAAATTTCTTACTTGTGCAATCTCTCTTCATATGACCAATAGTATTACAAGCAAAACATATACCTTTGAATTATCTTTGCATACCTTTGGATGATTCATCTTGCTTCAGTGATTCTTCTTATTTAGGTGTATCTTTAGATTTGTTGATCTCATCAGACTTCTTCTCATCTAAGCTTTCAAATACTTTCAGATCCGATTCCTTGCTTTCATTATTTGCTTTAAGAGTGTTGAATCCAAGACTAGTCTTATCATAGAATGGTTTCTAAAAAGATGCTTGTGTATCAGTCTTCTCACTAGTTGAATATAGCCTTTCAAGTTGTTTCTTGGATTGAGTCAGTTCACCTTTCACAATCTTGTTGTATTTCTCAAGTTCAGCATACTGCAGATTGACTTTCTCAAGTTCTGATGTTACATTTCCAAGTTTAGATTTTAGTCCTTCATTTTTAGTTTTTAGACTTTCATCCTCAGATTTCAGATTTGCTTCATTATTTCCATTTACATCTTTCAAACTAAGCTTAAAATTTTCTATCTTCAATTCATGCTTAAGGATCTCATTTTCTTTTTCCAAATTGTCATCACAATCTTCAATAAGAACTTCGTATTTCTTTTCAAATCTCAGATCTTCTAATTTATTTTTCAATTTCTCAATGAGGTTCTTTGCATCATCATATTTTCCTTTCAGAGTGTCTCTTTCATCAGTAATCATATCAATCTATTCAAGAGCTTCTTCAATATTCTTTTGTAGTTGATCCATATCCATAGAGATCTTACTCAAGCTGCTAGGCTTTCCTTGAATGATTCTTTTCCAAGTAACTAAGCTCTGATACCAATTGTTAGAAATAGGGAATACTAAGATGGGGGGGTGAATCAGTATTCTACAAACTTTATCTTTTTCCCAATTATGGATATAATAGATTATCTTTATACATGCATAACATAAGAAGCTAAACAACATGCATAGCAATAAAACTAAAGAACTCATAACACAAGATTTGTTCTCGAGGAAACCTTGGCCAAGGGAAAAACTTGGTGGGGATGGTACCCACAAAGATCCACTAATCAAAAGTATCCTATTAAGGATGTTGACCTTGTTGTGAGTCTATTACAAACATATATTGTATCAATCCTAATTAAGGGACTATAGGCCTTGTTAGAAGCCTCAACCCTGTTAGGAGTTGGTAGTACAAAATGTGATTACTAGCTAAGCCCATTGCCCAAAAAAGTAATGTAAAATATACACTAATTACAAAATAGGTCAAGGTATATAACCTTATACTACTTGCATCAATATCTCTTCGCTGATCTTTCACTATCGCTATTACATATGCTTCATATACTTCACATCATACTTCTACAAAATATTTTTTGCTTCTTCCAATTACTAATACTTCTTACATTTTACAATTACATATATACCAATAGCTTTAACCAAGAGTAAACATATAAGATGTCATCCCTTTATATTGTTAAGACATTATTTTGGTAAACAAAATAATCCCTTAAATCTTTACCAATTCTGCCTTCATATACTATCCTGTCGGCTTCACATTATCTTTGGTAAAACTATCATAAATTCTTCTGTACATGCCGTACTGACTTGCACTCTAAGATGGGTCATCATTAGTCACCATAGAGTCTATGTTCATGTGCACAAGCACTAAAATCACTTCAGTCAATTTCACAAACAAAAACTATGTCTGGGTATACTGGTAAAAATATTGTCTCAGACTTAGACAAATATGCAATGCGCTCTGTCATACTTTCTTTCTAACTTGTGTGATCTTCATGTGGATCATATGTTTCCATAATGACAACATCTATGCAATCAACTCAACCAAATTTCCAACAACTCCTTACTATCTCTTCATCTTCCTTAACCGCTGATGTTTTCCTCTATATAGGGTTAAAGATGGTTTTCTACCTTTTACCTGGACCGCTTTCCATTTCCTTAACTCTTTATGTTGGTGTAGTGGTGGAGGATTTAGTGGATTTCCTTACTTCCTATAGTTCCACTACTTCTATTTCTTCCTCTAAATCCTAAATTTCTTTAGTAGGAGCTGCACAAGATGTCAAGGGCGGGACTTGTTGAGCATCATTTTTACATAAGACAAGGACTAGGAATTTACGTGACAAAATTCCCCTCTTAGAAGAATGATGTAGATCAATCTCAAAGTTCCTTCTAGGTTGGGTCTCAACCACTTGGATAGCTCAACTAAAGATAAATGTGAATCTATTTAGGAGGAGGCTTTTGGTGGTATGTATCTCGAGGGACTAAAAAACAAACTTTAAAACATAACAATACTTCTCTTTTTTGGATTATTTTGAATTTTTAAGATGAAAGCAATATCAATCTATTTAATCAACTGCAACTGATTTTCAAGGAAAGTAAGGAGAAAGGTAGCAAGAATTTTAATTAAATTTGCTGAAAAGGAACTAAATGGACATAAACCAATATTACATTGCTTTGTGAATTAAAATACCAAGAAGATGGAGATGTTAGAAATAGGAAATACTGAGGGGGGGGGTGAATCAGTATTTCACAAACTTTTTATTTTGCCCACTTATGGATATAACAAATTACTTTAGTGCATACAAAGATTATCAAGCTGATTAACAAACATAGCAGTAAATAG
Source organism: Chamaecyparis obtusa (assembly GCA_027943335.1). Lineage (NCBI taxonomy): Eukaryota > Viridiplantae > Streptophyta > Pinopsida > Cupressales > Cupressaceae > Chamaecyparis > Chamaecyparis obtusa. The sequence goes on from BSBK01002333.1 coordinate 896,026, forward strand.
AAAGAACTCATAACACATGATATGTTCTCGAGGAAACCCTGGCCAAGGGAAAACCCCGGTGGGGATGGTACCCAAAAAGATCACTAATCAAAAGTATCCTATTAGGGATATTGGACCCTGTTAAGAGTCAATTTACAATATATAGTAGATCTATCCTGGTTAAAGGACTTTAGGCCTTGTTAGAAGCCTTAACCCTATTAGGAGTTAGATTACAAAACTTGATCACTAGCTGAGCTCACTGCCCAAACAGGTAAGACAAAATGTTTCTAACTATAGTATGGTACTACTTAAAACTTTTCATCAATAGCCTTTTCTACTATCACAATATACAACTATCACAAGTTATCCTTTTCTTTCTTTTTTACACATCACACACTGTTATTTCATTACATTTCAAGTATGCCTAATATATGAGTTATTAGAGCTAATAACTTTATATGGTTGGCTTCCAAAATATTTATCCAAGAGTAAACATCTATGATGTCATCCCTTCATAATGTTAAGTCATTATTTTGACAAGAAAAAATAATCCCTTAACTCTTTCGCTAATACTGTCTCCAAAACTGTTATGTCTGCAAAAACTATCTTCGGTAAACTTTGAATAACTTTGTCCGTACTACTCCAAACTTTATATGCACTGAGATGGGGTATCCTCATACTCTGTAGAAGCTTTACTTAACTATGCAATCAAAAATATTGCTCCAGTGGATGTCACCAACTAAATCTTCATCGGGTGCTCTGTTAGGATCACTATATCCATACTTAGACAATTTCTTCCTTCAACTTGCCATACTTGCATTCCAGATTCTGTGCTCTCAATAGAGATCATATGTTTCTCACAATGACAACATCTATGCATCCACATTAGCCAAATTGCCAACAATCTCCCACTTTGTCATTGGTGGCAACATATGGAAAATTGGCTAAGTGTGCAAATAAAACTTCAAAGTATTTACACAAAATTGTGGCCAAATGTTATACAACACATATACAATATTGTACTCCATTGAATATCTCCCCCTATGAGTATCCTTCCTCAACATATTTTCAATTTTCTGCTATCTCTCCCCCTTTGACAACAATGACAAAGATAGGGTGTACAAAATTTTAAAAAAAAACTTGATACCTTGTTATCAGCTATTGCAAAGATGGTAGGCTTGCAACACAGTCACCAAACTCTAACTTCCATGATTCAAAATCTTTCTCCCATATCTTCCTAATGGATTCAAAAACATTGAGTAGAGTACTCAATCCGTTTGCTGCTGTCTGACAAGCTTGCAAGGAATTAAAGCTAAACTTCTGAAAAGATGTCTTTGCTGAAAGACATTGCTCAATTTGGTCTTCAACAATTGAGGTCTTGATTGAGATATGCTCTCTCAAGATGTTAATCCTGATCATCTTTCTATTCTTCTCCTCTGCTAAAATTCTGATTTCATCATTTAACTTCCTTATGTTCTTCTCTACATAACTTATCTTTACATTTGGGCTTGTCAAGGTGTTTGTTTCAGCTGTAATTGCATCTATCTTCTCTCTGATCTTCTTATCTTCTTTAGCTGTTAGGATTTTTGATTTTGTGCATTGTACATACAAACTCTTTCCAGTCTCAAAATGTTTCCTCAAATTCTTTATGCATACATCCAAATTACCAATATCATTTTGAATATTTACACTTAAATTTTGTTGCATTTCTGCTTCAAAAGCTTCCTGAACTTTTATTCTAGCAATATCCTTTAAGTTAGAAAATTCAAAGTCAAAAGAGTTTATTACTATTTTAGCTTTCTCAAGTGGATCCAATTCAAATACCTTAGTGCTGATCACACTCTCAAGTTTCTCTATCAAAACTCTAACTTTTCCTTCAAGGTCCTTCACCTTCTTATTCTTTCCAATAATTTTATTAAGAGATGTGATGAACTCAAGCTAATCATCATCTTCAACCTCTTTTCCAATGTCTTCAAAAATTGAACCAATTTGTCTCTTCTTACTGTCAGGTGCACTAGGGGTAGTGACCTCTATCAAAATTTGTTTACCTTTAACTATCTGCTCTACTGGAGCTGATTCTGATACAGCTGGTGCTTCCACTGCCTCTGTATCCTTTTTTGATTCAATAATTTGCTCTTGCTCTTCTAAAGCCAAATTGTCAACAATGTTTCCTAGATCATGAAATACTGCATCATCTGACTCTAGTGTCACTTTGGTTCCTTCAATGTCCATTGATTCTTTTCCAATATTGATGAAGGTTGCTCCCCTTAATACCACAAGCACATAATAGAAATAGAGAAACAACAATAATATACAAGAACAGAAAATTGGCTTCTTATTATCTCCACAAATGTGGAATTGCAAACTTTCAAAATTACAATATGCAAAGCCACATGGGCATTCCCTTACAATATTCTGTAGGACAAAGCCTCGAATCAATACCCAGATCTACTACCCAGAACTACCCTAGACAACACTACGGGCCTTCTTTATATAGGCAATTTCCACGGCCCGAGAAGGTTCTAGAAATTTAGCCCTTAGGGCCGACCAAACTTAGAATTATTTTATTTTACAATTTATTACATCAAAGTCAGCTCAAAATGAGTTTTGAAACCCAAACAGAAATTTTGAAGAAAAAAATTATTTTCTGCCATTTCAGGTGACCCAACTTCTGAAGACAATAAGTCATCGCCCATTGACCTGATTGGCTATTATAACCCCATTCTGGAAATGCCACGAAGCACTCTACAGGCTTGACTAGCACAAAGCACCTATCACCCAAATTTTCAACCTCATCCGGGGCCTCTAAAGCCTTCAAAACTGAGTTCAAAGTTTCTGTATCCTGCTGCCAATACCGAAAATCTTCAATATCTTCAAAACTACACCTGATCTAGCCATGAAACTTTGCTGGCAGGCTAATATGACTGAGATGAACCTCCATATGTAAAATTAGACATTTCAAGATCATAAGACCAACTTACTAAAAATAGCAATTTTCCATAAATAGCAACTCTGCACAAGATAGCCCTTATTGAATACAAAAACACAAATATTTTTGGGTGATGCAAGATTGCTCTTACACCCAGGATGCTCCTGCATCAAATATTGATATGTGAAGAAGATGGGACTTCGTCAATACCAACTTCCTCTGCATGCGGTTCCTTTGATTGCTTCTGTTGAGGATCTGATTCAACATGCTTTCCTGCAACTATATCTGCAAGAACTTGCATTACTGCTTGCTTAGTCTCTTTCTGTACTTCCTCCTTTTTGCCTCCCATTATAAGGATTGTTCTTCTCTTAGTTCTCAATAAAGTTCCAAGAGGCTTCAAGAATCTTTTCAAATGATCTTCATCCTCAACTTTATAGAATTGTCTGATTACATGTTCTCTCATCTTTATGTCCTCTTCTTGAGCTTTTTGTTTTCTATTCACAAGTCTGTTATACAAATCTTCTAGGATCTTACCATGAATAGTGCTAAGTTTCTTATCTATCACAATCATATGTGTAATCATTGCATTTTAAAAATTCAATCTATCAAATGATCCATATAGATCATAGAATTTATTAATCTTAGCGAAGTCTCCATGCTTCAATATATCTTCATTAACTCTTTCAATTCTTGGTTTCCAAGTTTTCTTCTAGATTGAAACTTCATCATCATCTTTAATTTCTACTACTTTTCTAGGTACAGGTGGTACAATCACTTTTTGTCTCTTGTCGGGTCCTATTGCACTCACTTTTACTCTTTTTCTAGAAATAGGAGAAAAAGATTTATCTCCTTCATCTTTTTCAGGTACTTCAACTTTTACCTTTACTCAAATAGGATCAACAGGGTCTACACTAGATGCCTTAGGTGGAATTACAAGATTTTCACTTTGCTTCAAGGTTTTTGCAATCTTCTTAGCTATGTCAAACTCATGACTTGACATACCTGATTCTTTCAGTATTTTCTTCATAGTAGAATTAACTCTCCTACTAGATTGCTTCTTTTCTTTCAAACTTATTGTAGAGTTGAAATTCTCTTCATAGGTTCCAAACCTATTTGCATGACCATCCAACTCACACTTTAACAGTCTATTCACATATCCTACTATTTCTGCTTCAAATATTTCATAGCCAAGAGGGTCTATGAATTCCATTCTAGGCTCAATTGCTTCAATGTAGGTGAAATCAGTGTCTACCATAAAACAAATGTCATCTTTATGCTTTTCAACTAAGGATTGAGGAATCCTTGATTTGTTCTTAACAATATTCTGAAAAGTCTTCAATACAAGCTTCACACTGTCATTGACTTTATCAATTAGGTGCTTCATGTAGACTGAGTTTATTCTTTCCATTGTGTTCACATTGTCACTCCAATCAACTGTGTAAGGAAATCTTCTCAAAATATGGAAAAACATATAGGTTATTAGAGATGAAAACCTAAACTGTGTGTACTTAGCCTTCTTAATCTTTTCTAAGTTCTCAAATAACTGAATTTTCAAAATTTCACATAGGTCTACTTGTTTCTTCTCAATACACATAAGATAAGCTACATGAACCATTCCTACAACCATGTCATCTTCCCTTGAACTACCATAGAATTTAGTTGTTAGGATCTTGCAAAGGTACCTAACATCATCTTGCTTAATCTTACTTATCGCAATTCCTCTACCATTATAACTAGATCCAGTGCTGTCTAAAACAATCTTTCTCATGTTATTTTCATTCAGTGGAATCTCTCCAACTTTTGATAATCCAGTAACATCATGAATTAGGTTGGCAGTTATATAAATAACTCTATCCTCCATCCAAAATTTCCCATTGTGGATTCTACTTAAAATGATCTTGGTACATTCCTCATCATTAAATTCATACTTCATGGAATAATTGATAATTTCATTGTTCTCTAGGTGCCCATAAGTTGGTTTAACTAACATGTCTTGATTATACAATTTCTTGTAATCATCACTAAAATCTGCATCTCCCAAAGTTTCAAACTTGCAACCTAAATATCTTTCAACATTCTCAATGTGCAATACTCTGTCTGGTACGGATGATAGTGCTAGTCTATTATCAATTTCAGCTATTTCTACTAGTTCTTTCTTAATCTTAGGTCTATTCTTATCCTTAACATTATGAACCATAGAAATATCCATCTTATCAACTGATTAAAGATCAAAACAATACCTCAACTTTGCAAATCTAGGGTTTCGGTATGATCGTCGCTGCAAACTACTTCCAAACTTCTTCAAATCATCCTCAACTTACTTTTTCTTCTTTCAAATCTCTTTTCAATCTCTTTGTAATTGTGATAACTTTGATTTTGACCTTATAACACTTCACATTAACTCTATCTGACATCGCATTCATTCATTTTTCCGCTAAAACCTCAAAAAGTTGATTCTGCAAACCTGCAACCATAAAACTTTTTGCGACCTTGCAAAACACAATATTTTCTTTTTCGCACTTAACCATAGTATTAGTACAATATAAAAAACCTATATCTAACTGTGCAAAACTTAACTGTTTCAAATTCCTAATCTACACTAATCCTAAGTCCTAAACTACAGAAACTTACATAATTTAATCACTTAAAGAAGGGTCAGGTAAAGATTCATCCTTACCATTAGTTACATTACCTTCCTGACTACTTTTAGTGCTGAATATACCTCCTTGATCTGTGCCTTTATCAAATTTTACTTCATCTTTATTGCTACAACAACCTTTCTCTTTGTTTCCTGCATTTTCATTCTTCTTGCATTGTTCCTAGGGTTAGGGTTATGATGATAACCTCCATTGTTCAATCTGTAAACTCTTGCTGAGTGTCCAAACTTGTTGCATATCTGACAAATGATTCCATTGTTTCCAAATCTCTATCTTTGCTGGTTAATCTGTGACCTGCAATTTCTAGCAATATGTCCTACTTTGTCTAAAACATACTACCACTTTTCTTTGATTCATTTCTTCAATAGATTTCTTATCTGCATTGTTAGTATTCCCAATCATTCTATCATAATTATTCAAAATTAATTTAGGTCTTCTACATTCATTAGCTCTATGTCCAAAACTATGACAATTATAACAATGTCCATTAAGAGGTTTAAATTGCTTACCTGTGCAATCTCTCTTCATGTGCCCAATAGTATTACAAGCAAAACATCTACCTTTGAATTCTCTTTGCATACCTTTAGATGATTCTTCCTATTTGATTCTTCTTTCTCTCTAGGTGATTCTTCTTTAGGTGGATCTTCCAATGTGTTCTCATCTAGCTTTATTTCCTCCACACTTTCAGATGTCTTCAGATTTGGCTTCTTACTTTCATGGTTTGTTCTAAACATACTAAATCCAAATCCAGTCCTATCAAAGAATGGTTCTTCAAAAGAAATTTGTTTTTTAGTCTTATCACCATTTGAATATAGCCGTTCAAGTTGTTGTTTAGATTGAGTTAATTCACCTTTCATAATTTTATTATACTTCTCAAGTTCCACATACTGCACTTTTACTTTTTTAGATTCAGATGTTTCCTTTTCAAGTCTTGATCTTAGATCTTCATTCTCAATTTTCAATTTTTCATTATCAGATCTCAAATTACCATCTTTCATACTAAGCTTTAGATTTACTATCTTTAGCTCATGCTTAAGGATCTCATTTTCTTTTTCTAATTCATCACAATCTTCAACAAGCATATCAAATTTCTTTTTAGATTTCAGATCTTCAATCTTACCTTTTAATTTGTCAATAGCATTCTTTGCATCTTCATATTTTCTTCTTAAGGAGTTTCTTTCATCAGTAAGCATATCAATTTGTTCAATAGCTTCTTCAAGATTCTTCTAAAGTTGATCCATATCCATAGAGATCTTACTCAAGCTGCTAAGCTTTCCTTCAATGTTCCTTCTCTGAGTAACTGCACTCTAATACCAATTGTTAGAAATAGGAAACACTGAGAGGGGGGGGTGAATCAATATTTTACAAACTTTTTCTTTTGCCCACTTATGGATATAACAGATTACTTTAGTGCATACAAAGATTATCAAGTTGATTAACAAACATAGCAGTAAATAGAAAGAACTCATAACACATGATATGTTCTTGAGGAAACCCTGGCCAAGGGAAAACCCTGGTGGGGATGGTACCCACAAAGATCACTAATCAAAAGTATCTTGTTAGGGATATTGGACCGTGTTAAGAGTCAATTTACAATATATAGTAGATCTATCCTAGTTAAAGGACTTTAGGCCTTGTTAGAAGCCTTAACCCTATTAGGAGTTAGATTACAAAACCTGATCACCAACTGAGCTCACTACCCAAACAGGTAATACAAAGTGTTTCTGGCTATAGTATGGTACTACTTACAACTTCACATCAATAGCCTTTGTTGCTATCACAATATACAACTATCGCAAGTTATCCTTTTCTTTCTTTTTTACACATCACACACTATTATTTCATTACATTTCAAGTATGCCTAATATATGAGTTATTAGAGCTAATAACTTTATATGGTTGGCTTCCAAAATATTTATCCAAGAGTAAACATCTAGGATGTCATCCCTTCATAATGTTAAGTCATTATTTTGACAAGAAAAAATAATCCCTTAACTCTTTCGCTAATACTATCTCCAAAACTGTTATGTCTGCAAAAATTATCTTGGGTAAACTTTGAATAACTTCATCTGTACTACTCCAAACTTTATGCACACTAAGATGGGGTATCCTCATACTCTATAGAAGCTTTAGTTAACTATGCAAACAAAAACATTGCTCCAGTGGATGTCGCCAACTAAATCTTCATCGGGTGCTCTGTCAGGATCACTGTATCCATACTTAGACAATTTCTTCCTTCAACTTGCCATACTTGCATTTTAGATTCTATGCTCTCAATAGAGATCATATGTTTCCATAATGATAACATCTATGCATCCACATTAGCCAAATTGCCAACATAAACCAATATTACGTTGCTTTGTGAATTAAAATACCAAGATGATGGAGAAACCCCATAAAATAGAGATCTGAATGAATCACAATCCTGACTTTGTAGATGCAATCATCAACAGAAGTAAATGCATATGTAAGATATATCAAAATTCATCAAATCATGAAGCCACTTTGAATGTGCACACACATGAGACAAATTTATCTTTAAAGCACAAAAAGGAGAGATCTTCCTAGTAATTCGTCACAACAAAGTAATGCATCAAAGGTAAACACGAGATTAAAGAATCATAGATTAGAACCACCACATAATCAATTAGCTCTTTGAAATGAAAAAATGAGCATTCACACATTCATAAATTTCCCAAAGATAGTAGAATAATCACACCATGATTGAAGCACCAATTGTATGTATTATATTGCAATAATTATCCACCTTAGTTACATGAATTTCATATAATTTATAGAGACATGCTCTCAAATTCACAACTAGGATTTTGACTACATAAAATACTTGAAAATAAATCTAAACTAAAGATTAAATGAAGGAAACTAACCCTAAAACAAGTTAAAAATACTCTAGCACAAAATTAAACCTTGTGCGTTACAAATCTGGGGTAGATCATACATAAAATAACTCAAAAACAAAGTTTGTAACTTGTGCATGTTCTTCATGAAACTCATGATTCTACCCTTTATCATCCATTACAGCTCTCCTTTGTGAACTCAACTAGAAGATGCCTTCAAATCATGTAGAAACAACCCTCTGGATGTGATCTTTATGACTAAAAAAGAAAGTTGGAGAAGACTAAACTTAATGATAGTCATGCTCATCAATTTTGGATCCCGATCGTTACCTTGAAAAAATGAAGTTCAAAAATTGACTAAGTCTGAAGATGACTCTTCCTCAACTTTCAGACTTTTGGAGGCTGAAGTTATTATAGGGTCAAAATGCTGAAAATCTCTTAAAAAATGGCTAAGTATGGGAAAAAAAAATTTCTCTATACAAAATTTGGCTAAGTCAAAACTGGGTGCTTATTGACTTGGAAGGACTTCTAGATGAACTTTGTGAAACCTATCCACAATCTCTTGTACCTCTTCAAAATCAATCATCTTAACCCCTTTAAGGAGTCCTTGTTGCTTCTCATAAAAGGTGAGTAACTCATCTACAAACCCCCTTCTTTCCTCTTCCTAAGATAGCATTTTCTAGATTTCTTCCTTCTAATAGAACATCTGTTGGAGGTCTTCTTTAGTGCTAACTCCACTAAAGATATCTAGATATTGACCTATGATAGTATTTATAGGAAGCATTATTTTCTCATCTACCTTTTCATACAAGTTCAAGTGTAACCCCTCAAAAAAATTATGCATTTCCTCAACAAAAAGTAGACCTTTATCTCTATTTTTATTCATTTTCTTCAACACCTTGTCAAAAATGGTCAAAGCACCAGTGATATCCTGGATCCACTCCTCAAAATTATCCAATTCTAACCCTTCATATACTTTGACCAAAACTTGGAAGTGCTGCTTCCTTATCATGGTGAGGTCTTCTAGCACCTTCTACCACTTCAAGAGTTTCTCCTCTAGACCATCCTCCTCACTCATAATCTCAACCAAACATGTTATTCCCCAAAGGATACCCTTGAAGGGCCTCAAAATATTCCTAAGATCCACCTTGGAAAAGTCTTTCAAATTTGCTTTCCAATCTACACATGCTCAAACAAAAGAATGTGGTACATCTATCGGTATACCTGTATCACCCTTTTTTCCAAAATGGATTGTAATGAGGCCTCATTGTTGTTAGGGTCAATGGGACCCACTATTTTGAGAATTAATTTCTTCATTGCCTCATTTTTCTCCATCAATTCTTTTATCTTTTCTTCATCCTTATCCATGAAGCCCAGAGCATGCTTCAGTCCTAGTATAGCTAGATTTTTACTCCCTTCTCTAGTTGGATCTCCTAGGTCTACCTCCTCTAGCACATAATCATCAAGGGTGATTTCTCCCATGGTAAAATTCATTATTTGGATAGCCACCTGAGTCTTCCACCTTGCTTCTTGATCTTGTGTTAGATATGAGATGGTCATTTCTTAGGCACTAGATCTTGCTTGGTGGAATGCTCTCCGCAATGCCACCATATTTATATTATCATCAGTATATACCCTTTTTCTTGGTTGGATTTCCTTGGTGAACCAAGTGGGCATTGAAAAGGAATTAATGGGTTCATAAGGGGCAGCTAAACTCGAGGTAGTAGCCTGGTGCTCTATCTACATTTCCTTAAGACTCTCCTCCTTTCCTTCTTATGTTCCTCATTCTTCCCCTATGTTATGCTCTAGATCTATATTTATTTGTTCCTCCTCTCCAACCTATCCCTCTAATGGGATCTCACTGATTGCCTTTGTCTCCTTTTCTGGCTTTGGAGGCTCTTGTGCCACTATTTTGGTTTGAGAAAGTGGTGGAGTAGGAGCCTGAGTTGGAAGGTTCTACACAAGAGTAGGAGTGAGAGAGGGAGTGGATGAAGGCATTGGTAGATGAGGCAGATTTGGCATGGTGATGCAGAAGCATCCTGGGTGTAAGAGCAATCTTGCATCACCCAAAAATATTTATGTTTTTATATTCAATAAGGGCTATCTTGTGTAGAGCTGTTATTTATGAAAACTTTCTATTTTTAGTAAGCTAGTCATCCAATCTCAAAATGTTTTGATTTCTTCCTTGGAGGTTCATTTCGGTCATATAAACCTTCCAGTAAATTTTCATTGACAAATCAAGTCTAGCTTTGTAGATATTGAAGATTTTCAGTATTGGCAATAGGGTACAAAAAATTTGAACATAGTTTTGAAGGCTTTAGAGGCCCTAGATGAGGTCAAAAATTTGGGTGATAGGTGCTTTCATGATTCAAGCCTACAAAGCGCTTCATGGCCTTTCCAAAATGGGGAATAGTCAATCGGGTCAAATGGTGATGACTTATGGTCTTCAGAAGTTGGGTCACCTAAAATGGTAGAAAATGATTTTCCTTCAAAAATTTTGTTTGGGTTTCAAAAGTTATTTTGAGCTGAATTTGATGTAATAAATTGTAAAATAAAATAATTCTAAGTTTGGTCAGCCTTGTTGGCTAAAATTCTGGAACCTTCCCAGGCGGTGGAAAATTGCCTATATAAGGAAGGCTGTAGTGTTGTCTTAGGCGGTTTGGGACAGTTCTGGGTAGATCTCAGTATTGATTCAAGGCTTTGTCCTATAGAATATTGTAAAGGGAATTCCCATGTGGCTTTTCATATTGTAATTCTAAAAATTTGTAATTCCACATTTGTGGAGATAATAAGAAGCCCATTTTCTGTTCTTGCATATTGTTGTTGTTTCTTTGTTTTTGTTGTGTGTTTGTGGTATTAAGGGGAGCACCCTTCATCACATGGGGATATGAATAGGTAGAGATGTTAGAAATTTAGCTGAGTTGGTTACATAGATGTTTTCATTATGGAAACATATGATCTATATGAAGATCACATAGGTCAGAGAGCTAGTATGTCAAAGCGCAATGTAAAATTGTCTAAGTATGAGACCGTGTATTTTTGCTAGTAAACCAGCAGACAATTTTGATTGATGACATTGATTGGAGCAAGTTCAGTGCTTGCGCACTTGAACATAGACTCTATGGTGACTATTGAAGAATCACCTCAGAGTGCAAGTCAGTACGACATGTACGAAAGGAGTTATGATAGTTTTACTGAAGACAGTGTCAAACTGACATGACAGAATTTGAAGACAGAATTGATAAAGAGTTCAGGGATTATTTTGTTTATCAAAATAATGACTTAAAAATATAAAGGGATGACATCCTAGATGTTAACCCTTAGGTAAAGTTATTTTTTTATATGGCAGCCGACCAGAAAATTTATTAGCCTTAATAACTTGTATAAATGTAATTGTAAATTGTAAGAAGGATATAGAAAAAATAGTGATATAGTGATATGATGCAAAATATGATGTATATGTAATAGCAATAGTGAAAGAGCAGAAAAGAGATATTGATGCAAGCAATATAAGGTTATGTACCTTGACCTCTTTTGTAATCAGTGAACTTTGTATATTACTTGTTTGTGTAGTGGGCTCATTTGGTAATCACATTTTGTACTACCAACTCCTAACAGGGTTAAGGCTTCTAACAAGGCCTATAGTCCCTTAATCAAGACTGAGACACTATATGCTTGTAATAGACTCCTAACAGGGTCAACATCCTTAAGAGTATACTTTTGATTAGTGGATCTTTGTGGGTACCATCCCCACTGGGGTTTTCCCTTGGCCAAGGTTTCTTTGAGAACAAATAATGTGTTACGAGTTCTTTTTTTTTATTTCTATGTACATTGTTTAGCTCTCTATGTTATGCATCCATTAAGATTATTCGTTATATCCATAATTGGGAAAAATTAAAAGTTTGTGCAATACTAATTCACCCCCCCTCGTAGTATTCCCTATTTCTAACAATTGGTATTAGAGCTTATTTACTCGAAAAAGAATCATTCAAGGAAAGCCTAGCAGCTTGAGTAAGATCTCTATGGATATGGATCAACTAAAAAAGAATCTTAAAGAATCTCTTGAAAGGATTGATATGCTTACTAATGAAAGAGACACTCTAAAAAGAAAATATGATGATGCGAAGAACCTCATTGAGAAACTGAAAAATAAGTTGGAAGATCTAAAATCTAAAAAGGAATTCAAAGTTCTTATTGGAGATTGTGATGACAATTTAGAAAAAGAAAATAAAATCTTTAAACATGAACTAAAGATAGAAAATCTGAAGCTAAGTCTGAAAGATGGAAATGGCAAGAATGAAGAAAATCTGAAATCTGAGAATGAAAGTCTAAAGACTGAAAATGAAGAACTAAAATCTAAACTTGGCAAAGTAACATCTAAACTTGAGAAAGTCAATTTGCAATATGCTAAACTTGAGAAATAAAATACAATTGTGAAAGGTGAACTAACTCAATCCAAACAACAACTTGAAAGACTATATTCAACTAGTGAGAAGGTTGATGAACAAATATCTTATCACAAACCATTCTATGATAAGACTAGTCTTGGATTCAATACATTCAAAACAAATGAAGAAAGCAAGGAACCAGATAAGAAAATATCTAAAAGTATAGATGAGAAGAAGTTTGATGAGATGAACAAATCTGAAGATACACCTAAAGAACCACTGAAGCAAGAGGAATCATCTAAAGGTATGCAAAGAGAATTCAAAGGTAGATTTTTTACTTGTAATACTACTGGTCATATGAAGAGAGATTGCATAGGTAAGAAATTTAAACCCCTTAAAGGTTATTGTTATAATTGTCATGGTTTTGGACATAGAGCTATTGAATGTAGAAAACCTAAATTTTTTGAGAATAGTAATAATAGTAGAATGTTTAGGAATACTAACCATGCAGATAAGAAACCTATTGAAGATATGATGCAGGAGCATCCTGGGTGTAAGAGCAATCTTGCATCACCCAAAAATATTTCTGTTTTTGAATTCAATAAGGGCTATCCTGTTCAGAGCTGCTATTTATGGAAAGTTACTATTTTTGGTAATTTTCATCTGTGCTCAAAATGATCTAATTTATTTCTTGGAGGTTCATTTTGGTCATATAAGTCTGCCAGTAAAGTTTCATTTCCAGATCAGGTGTATGTTGGAAGATATTGAAAATTTTTGGTATTGGCAGCAGGGTACAGAAACTTTGAACTCAGTTTTGAAGGCTTTAGAGGCCCCGGATGAGGTCAAAAATTTGGGTGATGGGCGTTTGCGTGGGTCAAGCCTATAGAGCGCTTCGTGGCATTTCTGAAATGGGGTTATAATAACCGAGCGGGTCAACGGGTGATGACTTATGGTCTTCAGAAGTTGGGCCACCTGAAATGGCGAAAAATAATTTTCTTCAAAATTTCTGTTCGGGTTTCAAAGGTTATCTTGAGCCGACTATGATGTAATAAAATGTAAAATAAAATAATTCTAAGTTTGGTCGGCCTTATTGGCTAAAAATTCTAGAACCTTCCCAGGCGGTGGAAAGTTGCCTATATAAGGAAGGCTGTATTATTGTCTTAGGCAGTTCGGAATAGTTCTGGGTAGCAGATCTAGGTAATAGTTTGAGGCTTTGTCCTACAAAATATTGTAAGGGAATGCCCATGTGGCTTTGCATATTGTAATTCTGAAAGTTTGTAATTCCACATTTGTGGAGATAATAAGAAGCCAATTTTCTATTCTTGCATATTGTTGTTGTTTCTCTATTTCTGTTATGTGTTTGTGGTATTAAGGGGAGCACCCTTCATCAAGTGGTATCAGAGCCAGGTTTTCTTGAGTGTGTAAACAGATCACCAACTGTGAGGTAGTTTTCACCAGGACCGTGGCTAGGGTTTTAGCGCGCATCACGAAAATACCTCCACGAAGGGAACGTGGCGGAAGAGCTAGTGTTGTAACACCTGAGGTTAGAGAGCTGCAGAGACAAGTGCGAGCATTGCAAGAAGAGATTCACAGAAGAATGAATCTTAATGTCAGAGATGAAAGCGAGGATGAAGCCGAAGAAGAATATCAAGAAGGAGAAGCTGAAATTGTGAACCAGGAGGAAGAAAGACTTTTTCGGGCGATTTCCAAGATTGGGAAAAGACCTAAGATTGAGGTTCCTACATTTTTTGGAAATCTTAACCCAGAGGACTTGATTGACTGGATCAATGAATGTGAGGAGTATTTTGAGTATGAAGATGTTGAGGATCCTGATAGGGTCAAATTTTCGAAGGCCAGACTGAAAGGTCATGCGAAGATCTGGTGGCAAGAAATTCAGTTGGAGCGAAATAGAAGAGGGAAAGATAAAATCACAAGATGGGATCGGATGGTGGATAAATTGAAGCGACAGTTCATTCCTGTTGATTATGAGCTTGACCTACTGAAGAAAATGCAGAGTTTGAAGCAAGCAGGAAGATCTATTTAGGAGTATACAGAGGAGTTCTATCGACTTCTCATCAGAACAGGCCATGCAGAAGCTGATAAGGAGAAAGTTGCCCGATACTTTAATGGGTTAAGGCCAAGCATTCAGGAGGAGCTGAATCTGGTTCGAATGAACAGTATTGAAGAGGCATACCAGTTTGCCCTAAAAGTAGAGGAAAAGCTGAACAAGAAGTTTGAGAGTAGACAAAACGGAAGAGGTCGCGGTGGACGATCTAGTGGACGGTCATACAGTGGCCGAAATGAAGATCCGAAAAAGAAGGATGAGGCCAGTAGCAGTCAAAATCAGCGAGAAAATAATTCCAATCGCTTCCAGGATCAGAATAATAGAGATCAGAGAGGAAGAGGAAGAGGACAAGGATCTAGAAGAGGTGGCTTCCGTGGAACATGTTTTCACTGTGGAGAAGAAGGTCATAGGGCATTTGAATGTCCTCAGCGCCAAGGTAGAATAGACAGGAGAAATGAAGGCCAGGCCAGAGTTGCACATGTAGATGAAGATGCCAGATCATCAAATTCTAAAGATGCTGAAAGAGGAGAAACATTGATTAATAGAAGAGTCCTGTTGAGTGGTGAGAATGAACCTGAGCAAAGGAGGAGCCTGTTTCACACCAGGTGCAAGTGTGAAGGTAAATGTTGTGATGTGATTATTGATAGTGGAAGCACTGACAATTTGGTGTCAGAAGAGATGGTGACAAAGTTGAAGCTCAAGAGATAGAAACACCCACATCCATATCGGATTGCCTGGGTACAGGATGACCACAAGGTCATGGTCAATGAACAATGCCTGGTGAAGTTCAAGATTGGCAGATACCAAGATGAGGTATTGTGTGATATCATATCTATGGATGCATGTCATATGTTGTTGGGTAGACCATGGCAGTTTGATAGATGTGCTCTACATGATGGTCGTGCGAATACCTATTCCCTGACAAAGGATGGAGTGTGGCATAAGCTAAAACCATTGAAGGAGACTGAAGAAAAGGTATGTGGTAATGCAAGGATAACTTTTGTTGATGGAAGAAATTTCCTAGATGGTATGAGGCATGAGCATGTATGTTTTGCTTTAATTTCAAAAGCTGGTAAAGAGAAAGTAGAAGATGTTCCTATAGAAGTTGCAGATTTGTTGAATGAGTTTCAAGAAATTGTATCTGATAACATGCCTGATGGATTACCACCAGTCAGGAAGATCAGTCATCAGATGGACTTGATCCCAGAAGTGAATTTGCCGAACAAGGCAGCACATAGAATGACACCTGCAGAAAGTGAGGAGTTGAACAGACAAGTACATGAGTTGTTACAGAAAGGATTGATCCGTGAGAGTCTGAGTCCCTGTGCTGTACCAGCGGTATTAGCACCAAAGAAGAATGGAGAATGGAGGATGTGTACAGATTCTAGGGCAATAAACAAGATCACAATCAAGTACAGGTTTCCATTGCCACGAATGGATGATATTATGGACTGTTTGAGTGGAGTTGTGTATTTTTCAAAGATAGATCTGAAAAGTGGATATCATCAGATTCGGATCAGAGAAGGAGATGAATGGAAGACTGCCTTCAAGACAAAGGAAGGACTATATGAGTGGTTAGTCATGCCTTTTGGGCTAACCAATTCACCGAGCACTTTCATGCGGCTCATGAATGAGGTTCTGAAAGAATTTCTGGGTAAGTTTGTCATTGTTTACCTAGATGATATTTTGATCTTTAGTAAGACATTGGATGAGCATATGATGCATATTCATATGGTATTTGAGAAGTTGAGAGAAGAGAAATTGTTGATTAATTTGAAGAAGTGCAGTTTTGTGAAGAAAGAGTTGGTGTATTTGGGGTTTGTAGTTTCAGGAGAAGGTCTAAAAATGGACCCAGAGAAGGTACAAGCTATTCTTGAATGGCCTACTCCAAGGAATGCTACTGAGGTAAGATCTTTTCATGGTCTAGCTAGCTTTTACAGAAAGTTTATCAGAAACTTTAGCAGTATTTGTGGACCCTTGACTGAAACAATGAGAGGGGATAGAAAAGAGTTTAAGTGGACTAATGGGGCAGAAAAGATTTTTCAATTGTTGAAACAAAAAGTTACAGAACAACCTGTTTTAGCACTTCCAGATTTTAATAAGGTGTTTCAAGTAGATTGTGATGCTAGTGGTACTGCAATAGGAGCTGTTATGAGCCAAGAAGGTAAACCTGTTGCTTATTTCAGTGAGAAGTTAAATGATGCCAAGAGGAAATATTCTATTTATGATCAAGAATTTTATGCTATAGTTCAGGCATTAAAGAAGTGGAGACATTATCTACTTCCTAAGGAGTTTTTTTTGTATACTGATCATCAAGCTTTGCAATATTTGAATAGTCAAGGAAAATTGAATCAAAGGCATTTGAAATGGGTTGAGTTTTTGCAGAGTTATACATTTGTTTTGAAACACAGGAGTGGAAAGTCTAATAGGGTTGCAGATGCTCTTAGCAGAAGGCAACTATTGCTGACAGAAATGCAGATTGAAGTGGTTGGGTTCAAGGAACTCAAGAATTTGTATCCAGAGGATCCCGATTTTGGTGAAGTTTGGAAAGCTTGTACAGAACCTGTTACTCTAGACAGGACAAAATGGTTGGATTTCATCATCCAGGATGATATGCTATTCAGAGGGAGTCAGTTGTGCATTCCACGAAGTTCTATGAGGGAGAATCTCATCAAGGAGAAGCATAGTGGAGGATTGGCTGGACATTTTGGTCGTGATAAAACCCTTTCTTTGGTTGGTGAGAATTATTATTGGCCACAATTGCAGAAAGATGTGAAGAGGTTTGTACAGAGTTGCAGAGTATGTCAGATGGTGAAAGGAGTGAAGTAGAATATAGGGTTGTATCAGCCATTACCTATACCAGAGAAGCCTTGGGAGGATATCAGTATGGACTTTGTTCTTGGTTTACTGAGGACATAGCGGGGACATGATTCAATTTTTGTAGTAGTTGACCGATTTTCAAAGATGGCACATTTCATTCCCTACAAGAAGACTAATGATGTTGTTCATATAGCAGAATTGTTTTTCAGAGAAGTAGTGAGACTTCATGGTTTGCCAAAGACCATAGTTTCAGATCGGGACACTAAGTTTGTTGGGTATTTCTGGCGTACATTGTGGAAGAAGTTGAAGACAGATTTGAAGTTCAGTTCATCACATCATCCACAGACTGATGGACAGACAGAGGTGGTGAATAGGAGTTTGGGAAATTTGCTGAGATGTTTGGTTGGAGATAAGCCAACAGGATGGGATTTGATTTTACCACAGGCAGAATTTGCATACAATAATTCTGTCAATAGGAGCACTGGTAAATCACCATTCCAGATTGTATATGGAAGTAGTCCAAGAAATGCATCTAAATTGAGAAAGATAGATAAAGGAGAAATAAGTAGTGCTGAAGCTGAGGATTTTGCAAAACACTTGAAGAACATCCATGAGGAGGTGAGGAAGCATATTACCAAGATGAATGCATAGTATAAGGCTAAGGCAGATGAGAAAAGGAGGTATAAGGAATTTCAGGTTGGTGATGAAGTCATGGTTCATTTGCGGAAGGAGCGGTTTCCAGTTGGTACATATAACAAGCTGAAAATGAAGAAGTTTGAGCCATGTAAGATACTGAAGAAGCATGATTCAGGAAATGCATATGAGGTAGAATTGCCTAGTGAGCTGAATATTTCACCAATGTTTAACATTTCAGATTTGACAGAGTATCACGAAGGAGGTGTTGAAGATGAGGTTGCAGCAGCACAGTGGAGTATTCCAGCAACTAGTTCAGACACTAAGGAGATCAAAGATATACTGGACAGTCGTGTTGGCAGAAGCATAAGGAACAGGACATATGAAGAATATCTGGTCAAGTGGAAAGGACGGCCTGTTGAAGATTCATCATGGCTGACAAAGGAGGAGGTTAGCCATCTTGGTTTTCCTCTGCACACCTGAGTCGTGACAGGGTCACTTCTCAAATTACCCTGGGTGTCTGATGCAGGAGCATCCTGGGTGTAAGAGCAATCTTGCATCACCCAAAAATATTTCTGCTTTTGAATTCAATAAGGGCTATCCTGTGCAGAGCTGCTATTTATGGAAAGTTACTATTTTTGGTAATTTTCATCTGTGCTCAGAATGATCTAATTTCTTTCTTGGAGGTTCATTTTGGTCATATTGGCAGCAGGGTACAGAAACTTTGAACTCAATTTTGAAGGCTTTAGAGGCCCCGGATGATGTCAAAAATTTGGGTGATGGGCACTTGCGTGGGTCAAGCCTGTAGAGCGCTTCGTGGCATTTCTGAAATGGGGTTATAATAGCCGAGCGGGTCAACGGGTGATGACTTATGGTCTTCAGAAGTTGGGCCACCTAAAATGGCGAAAAATAATTATCTTCAAAATTTCTGTTTGGGTTTCAAAGGTTATCTTGAGCCGACTATGATGTAATAAAATGTAAAATAAAATAATTCTAAGTTTGGTCGGCCTTATTGGCTAAAAATTCTGGAACCTTCCCAGGCGATGGAAAATTGCCTATATAAGGAAGGCTGTATTATTGTCTTAGGCAGTTCAGAATAGTTCTGGGTAGCAGATCTGGGTAATAGTTCAAGGCTTTGTCCTATAGAATATTGTAAGGGAATGCCCATGTGGCTTTGCATATTGTAATTCTGAAAGTTTGTAATTCCACATTTGTGGAGATAATAAGAAGCCAATTTTCTGTTCTTGCATATTGTTGTTGTTTCTCTATTTCTGTTATGTGTTTGTGGTATTAAGGGGAGCACCCTTCATCAAGATATAAACAGAAGAAATGGAGTGATATGTTATAGATTCAACAAAGTTGGATGCATTGCTAGAAATTGTAGATCACAGATCAATCCACTTGGACCAAGATATGGAAATAATGGAATTGTTTGTTAGATATGCAACAAGATTGGACATATAAAAAGGTTTTGTAGAATGAACAATGGATTTTTTCATCCTAATCCTAACCCTAGAAGTCATGCAAGAAGGAATGAAGATGCAAGTAACATATAGAAAGGATGTTGTAGTAATGTAGATGAAGTGAAGTTTGTAAAAAGCATAGATTAAGGAGATATATTCAACACTGAAGGTAATCAAAAAGGTGAAGTATCAAATGGTAAGAATGAATCCTTACCTGACCTATCTCAAAGTACTTAATTTATAAAAATTATAGTAGAATAGCAACTTAGATTAGTGTAGAAGTAGATATATGGTGAATTGAGTCTTGTGTAGTTAATGCAAGATATTATATGATGTTCTAATGCTATGGTTAAGACTATAAAGAAAAATATTATGTTTTGCAAGATCGCAAGAAGTTTTAAGTTTTGCAGGTTAACAGAATCAACTTTTTGGAAAGAAGTGGCAAAAGAATTGAATGCAATGTCAGATCTAAGTAAGATTGAATTAATAAAAGGTCATGATTAGTATTAGTTGATCATCAAAGTGAATACAAGTGTTAAGGAGATCTAAGAGTAGTGATTGGAAGCATTTTGTAAGGATGTGGTGAAGGATTTGGTGAAGGATTTGTGTGATGAATCTACGCAAGCCCTAAAATCATGAAATTGGGGTATTTTACTTGGTAGATATTTAATTAGTAAAAGGAATTAGAAGTAATCATGGATGTTTCTTTGATTCATAATTTCAGAGATAAAAATAGACCTAAGATGAAAAGGGAACCAATAGAACCCTTGGAAGATGATCCTAGGTTAGCTTTATCATCTATACCAGATAGAGGTTTACATCTAGAGAATGTTAGAAATTATCTTGGATGCAAACTAGAGACCATCAGTGATAGTGGTTTCACCAAGGAATATCATAAGATCTACAATCAAGACATGTTATTGAGAGAAGGATTTGAGCATTTGAAAGATAATGAGATCATTAAGTATGCATTACAGTATGAATTTGATAATGAATAATGCACTAAGATAATCCTAAGCAGAATTCATAATGGGAAGTTTTGGTTAGAAGATAGAGTTATAGATATCACAACTAGTTTGATTCATGAAGTTACTGGACTATCTAAAACTAGAGCCATTCCTATAAATGAGAAGAACATGAGGAAAATAGTCATAGACAACACAAATTCATCCTATAATGGTAGAGGAATTGTGATTAGTAAAATTCAACAAGATGATGTTAGATACTTTTGCAAGATCCTAACAACTAAGTTTTGTGCTAACTCAAGAGAGGATGACATGGTGGTTGGAATGGTACATGTGGCTTATTTGATGTGTGTTGATAAAGTAAAAGTTGATATGTTTGAGATTCTAAGAATTCAACTTTTTGAGAATTTGGAGAAGATTAAGAAGACTAAGTATGCACAGTTTAGATTCTCATCTTTGATCACTTATATGTTTTTTCATTTATTGAGAAGATTTCCTTACACCATTGGAAATGATTGGAATGATGGCCAAACAACAATGGGAAGAATTAATAAACTATATATGAGGCATGTTATTGATAAAGTGAATGAGAGTGCAATGTTGGTAATTAAGACATTTCAGAAGTTGGTGACTAGCAGATCAAGGATCCCACAGTCTCTTGTGGAGAAGTATAAAAATGAGATATGTTTCATGGTTGATACTAAATTTACTTACATTGAAGTAGTAGAACCTAGACTAGAGTTCATAGACCCTCTTGGCTATGAAATATCTAAGGTTGAGATAGAAGAATATGTGAGTAGGTTACTTAAGTGCAAGATTGATACTCATAGTAATAGGTTTGGAACTTTTGAGGAGAACTTCAACTCCGCAAAGGCTATACTTGAAGAAAAATAGTCAAAAAAAAGAGTTGAGAGTACTATTAAGAGAATTATAAAAGATACAGGGATGACAAAGTAGGAATTCTTGGTAGCCAAGTAGACAATAGCTGTAGCAAGGAGAGACACAAGTTAAGGTGAAAGTGGAAGAATCATAAAAGGAACAAGAAGAAAGTAAACCCACTAGGTCAACCTCCTCCACACCTAGCAAAAGAGTAAAATAAATTGCTATTGAACCAGGTAAGAGGTAGAAAACTTTGGTGCCACCAGTTCCAAGGAAAGTTGCAAAAATAAAAAATGATGACACTTCTGTTAAGAAGAAAACCTGGAAACCTAGAATTGAAAAGGTTAATGAGAAAATTATTCAAGATGGAGATTTCAGAAAGATGAATAAATATTATGACCTCTATGATTATGCAGAAAGATTAAATCTTGAAAATGTAGTGGTAAAGCATATGATTCTATCTGATAAGAAGTTTGACACAATTCAGGGTAAGATACCTGATTATTTGTACAAGAAACTTCTGAATAGGAAGAAGAGAGCATCAGAGGAAGACATAACTATTAGGGAAAGTCTTGTGAAGAAACTTTGTGATGTGAGAGATGATGAACATCTTAAGAAAATCATGAAGGCTCTAAACAGCCATTTATGGATAAAAGGGAGAACTACTCAGATTATGGGAGGACAATATGAGGAAGTTAATGCAGAGACAGAGCAAGCAATCATTAAAGTCATGGTAGAGAATGCTGGAGAACCATCAGTTGCAGCAGAGCAAGAAGAAGAAGTAGAACAATAGGAAATTCCCTCTCCACCAACCATAAACATTGAGGAAGAAGCTATGAATGTTGAAGGAACCAAGATTACCTTGGATACTGATGATAATGTATTCAAGAATCTGGAAAACATTGTTGACAATTCAGCTCTTGAAGAACTAGATAGATCTAAAGGAGAAGACTAGACTCAAACCATCATTGAAGAACCCAAAGTAATAGAGATGGAAGCACTTGTTCCCTCTAAAGAAGACATCAGTCTTACTCCTAAGACTAGAAAGAAGAATCAGATTGGATCTATGATTGAAGATTTGGGAAAGGAAGTAGATGATGATGATCAGATGGAATTGATCACATCCTTGAACAAAATCATTGGAAAGAACAAGAAAGTGAAAAGTCTTGAAGAATGTCTGAAGGAGCTTACTAAAAAGTTACAAGGCCTTGTAGCTACACAAATTGTAGAAGCCAACCCTCTAGAGAAAGCAAAAAAAGTGATGAACACTTTTGACAATGAGTTCACAAATTTGTCTGATATAGAAAAAGTGAAAGCCCAAGCAGTCTATGAGGCCAAAACAATTTTGAACATTAGCCAGAATATCAAGAATGATATCAATAATCTTGTTATCTGTATAAAGGATTTGAGGAAGAATTTGGAAAGAGGTAAATCATTATACATTCAGTGTACAAAATCAGAGACCTTGGTAGCAGCAGAAGATCAGAAGATGAAGATGAAGGAAGTAGAAATTTAGAATGAAGAAAACCTTCTTTCAAGCCTCAATGTGAAGGTATTTAATGTTGAGAAGAAAATTTGTAAGTTATATGATGAGATCAAAATTTTTCAAGATGAAAATCACAGGAAAATGAAAAGATTCACTCTTTTAAGAGAACACACTTCTATGAAGTTAAGCATTATTGAAGGGCAATTGGAAGAATGTCTTTTAGCTAAGACATCTTTTCAAAAGTTTAGCTTTGAGAATCTTCAAGCATGTGAGATAGCATCTTGTAGATTATGCGCACTACTCAGTGTGGTAGATTCAATTAAGACATGTGAGAAAGAGTTAGAGACAATAAAGATTGATTTTGTAGATTGTGCTGCAAGCCTAATAGCTTTGCAATATTTAATCAAGGTAAAACTTTTTGAACATAGTTTTGTAAGCCTCCTTACCTTTATTTTGTCATTTTTGTCAAAGGAGGAGAGATATATAGAAAAAAATTGATAAGAAGTTGATAACGATTGATACTCTTAGGGGAGTACTATATACAAGATTATATATATATATATATATATATATATATATATATATATATATATATATATATATATATATATATATATATATATATATATATATATATTATACTATGGCCACAATTTTGAAGTTTTTGAGTTTAACACTTAGCCAATTTTCTCATATGTTGCCACCAATGAGAAAGGGGGTGATTCTTGGCAATTTGGCTGAGTTGGTTACATAGATGTTGTCATTATGGCAACATATGATCTATATGAATATCACACAGGTCAGAGAGCTAGTATGTTAGAGTACAATGTAAAATTGTCTAAGTATGAGACAATGTATTTTTGCTAGTAAACCAGCATACAGTTTTGATTGGCAATGTTGATTAGAGAAAGGTCAATGCTTGCATACTTGAACATAGAATCTATGGTGACTATTGAAGACTCACCTCAGAGTGCAAGTTAGTACAACATGTACAGAAGGAGTTATGATAGTTTTATTAAAAATAGTGTCAAGCCAATAGGACATAATTTGAAGACAAAATTGATAAAGAGTTAAGGGATTATTTTGTTTATCAAAATAATGACTTAAAAATATAAAGGGATGACATCCTACATGTTAACCCTTGGGTAAAGTTATTTTTTTTTTATGGAAGCTAACCAAAATAGTTATTAGCCTTAATAACTTGTATAAATGTAATTGTAAATTGTAAGAAGGATATAGCAAAAATAGTGATATAGTGATATGATGCAAAATATGATGTATATGTAATAGCAATAGTGAAAGAGAAGTGAAGAGATATTGATGTAAGAAATATAAGGTTATGTACCTCGATCTCTTTTGTAATCAGTGAACTTTGTATATTACCTATTTGTGTAGTGGCCTCATCTGGTAATCACATTTTGTACTACCAACTCCTAATAGGGTCGAGTCTTCTAACAAGGCCTATAGTCCCTTAATCAGGACTGAGACACTATATGCTTGTAATAGACTCCTAATGGGGTCAACATCCTTAACAAGATACTTTTGATTAGTGGATCTTTGTGGGTACCATCCCCACCAGGATTTTCCCTTGGCCAGGGTTTCCTTGAGAACAAATAATGTGTTATGAGTTCTTTTGTTTTATTACTATGTACATTGTTTAGCTTTCTATGTTATGCATGCATTAAGATTATCTGTTATATCCATAATTGGGCAAAAGTAAAAGTTTGTGGAATACTGATTCACCCCCCCTCTCAGTATTCCCTATTTCTAACAAGAGCTTTTGGTGTCAATGGAGTGGTTTGAACCAAAGATGGAAGTGGAGTGGTAGATGGTTTTGGATGCAAAGGAAAAGGTAGAGTTTGATGCATAGGTGGAGGTGGAGGTGGAACTTATTGTGAAGTTGAGGGAATTTGTGCTGCAACATCTTCCTCAAAGGTGATACCTACAGAAGAATCTATTCTTGACTCTATAGTCTCCTTTTTTATTTCAATTGTGACCTCCTCAACTAACTTCTGAGAGTCTCATTAAACTTTATCTCCCACATTTCCAAGAGGACTAGTGAATTGTTTAGGGAGGGAGTCAAAGGAAAAGGACTATCCTATAGTTGAATCTTGTTTCTTGGTCTCTTTAAAACCATGAAGTCCTTTAAAATTAGAGATGTCAAATTCATCATCTCCTAGAGCATCTAGATTTATTTTCTCTCCTTTCTCTCCTCCTTTGATGTCTTCTTGTGCATCTTCCTCTTGTAATCTCCTTTTCCTTATGAATCCTGCAGACTGGGTTCTTCTTCTAAGGAGTACTTGATCCTCCTCATCTTCTTCTCCTTCCTCTAAGAGGTTGTCCATGTGGGTGGGTGTTGAGTCTCTCTTCCTCTTGTATAGGTGCCCTTTTATGACCCCAACTAGCCCAGGTCTAGTTATTTTGACTTTTGGCACCTACTTTGGTGCACTTGGAGATTCTTGACCACTAGAATAAGGAGCATCTTGAGGTGCTATGCTTCCAGTCATTTTAATTTTTGGCTTCTTCAAGTGAGTAGCTGAGCCATATGTCATAGGGAGCTTGTGTATACATTCCATTTCTGGCCTCTATGGTACAACCTCTTTAAACTCTGGCATCAGTACCTTCTCCCCTTTCTTCTTTTTTTCCTTTGAGGGCTGATTTGGTTGTTCTTTTGTTGGCATAGAATCCATTGGAAATGGATGGGTGATCCATGCCTTAGTCACCTTGATGACATGTCTAGCTTTGAAATTGATGTCATCATTTTCATCCCTATCGACTTCTACATTCAAAATGGCCCTAGTGTATACCTTATCCAAATTATAGGTAGGATCTAAAACATACTTCGAGTCAGCTTGCTTCACCTTTTATAGAACTCATAATAGTAGAGTAGTTTGCACTAGCTCCAAACTCATTTGGTAGTAGTCATAGATTCTAACCTCATATTCATCAAGGTAGTTTATCCAATGGTCTTCAATGTGGACCTCATGCACATAATGCCTCCCCATTATGTGACTGTATGTACCAATAGGGTCAAATATGATGTAATATCCCCACCAAGGAACCCATAAGGAATCAGGTCTTATGACAAAAAATTGTAACTAACAATTTTTTTTTTCTAACATTACATCATTAATACATTCACATTTACATTCCTTAAGGTTCCCTTAATGAATTCATTTACAACTATATTTAAATTACATATCCAAATTGAATTTCTTTTCTTTTCTTTACTTTCACATTTCATAACTTAAGAGATAGGGTAAGAAAATAGCATTTCATTTACAATTATATATCAATTTCATTTCTCTTTCCTACACATTGAAATATCTATTCTTATAGGTTACATTTTAACCTTAGTAATGAAAATTTCCTTTATTTCAACATAGGAGAGATAGAGATAATAATTCAACATTTACACTTTACATTTCAACTTTGATCTTTCAAATAATATCCCTTAAAATAAACCCTAGAACTATCTGTCCCAATTACATTACTTTTCTTTTCATTTACATTTTTTTTATAATGAATATCATTACAATAGTAAGTACAAAAATGGCCTAAAGGCATTACAACATATCTTTACATCTTTCTTTTCAGTAACAATGATTCAAATAGAAAGGTCTTCATTAATGTGTAGAATTGAACACATCCAAGTCAGGAACCATGAACAAGACCTTAAAATATTTTTGCCACCCAACCATGTGAAACTAGTGAAGTTCCACCCCTCATGATAGGAGATAGAACCAGGATACTCGCAAGGTCCTAAGTATTCTAAGGTTTAACAAATCCTCACTTGAAAAAAAATACACAACATAACAAGATATCACACCACTAATCACAAGGGTTAGATTTCTAACATACCCTCTAGGTGAGTGTCATCCCATATCTAGTAATTTGGGATCCTCCCTAGAAACCATGTATCCCTAGTACCTCTTTTCTAAATAGGGATTGTCCCTGGTAGTTACTTATGGTCCCAATACCCTAACAGGACTATGTGGTCATTAATATATTTTCTTTCATTATCTTTTGTTTCCCCCCTTTCTGAGATTCATTATTAAGTTATCACTTTTTACTAACCCACCCATAGGATCATCTAGCAACCACTTTAGGGTTCCAACATCTATGGTGAGCCACTCACCTAGAGTACCTAGTTCCCTACCCAAAAACACAATCCATGAAAACATCAAGTACTTTCAAAAGATCCATCTCACAGGTCTAGGGAACCCTTTGGTGCATTAAAACCACCTAAATGAGTCCTAGCCTCATATTATGGATTCTATGATAAATTTTTTTATTCAAATCACATGAGTAACATCTTATAATGCCAACAGAACCATGTACAAACACTCATAAGGTACAACATAGAACTTTCCACATGCTTTAACACAATGTTCCATAACTTGTTCATAAATCTAGGGAACCCTCATGTGCCTGAAATTTGGCTAAGTCTAGTTTTTTTTTAAAACCCCAAAATCTAAAATTTGCATCTCAACTCCTATGAAGTTGAAACCTATCTCAAACATCTTGAAATGTATTTATACAAATATAACTTAAAGTATAAGAAATATATTTGTATAAATCAAACCACCAAGACAGGTCTTAACCTCATAAAAACATCACAAGCACATGCCAATTACTGAAACATCATAAGTAACACCATACAACACTAATAAAATAGGTGATGGACATACAGACATGATAAAACTTATAGCCTAATCATAAGGAACAAATGTAGAAGTCGTATGACCAATCCAAAGTCCAAAAATGCCATAAGGAAATCATAGCACCCCATATGGCCCATACAAGTATTCCCATAGGGCCATACAACCATCCTCATAGGCACATATGATCATTTATCCTCACTCATATGAGTAAACAAGATTAAGATTGTTTTCTTTTATGAGGACTATCAAAAACTTGCCCAAATTTTCTCCAAAATAGGAGTTTAAGGTGTGGAGAGTTCTTGGGGAAGGTTCCCTAAGGCACACCTGATTTACATACCTTAGTACCACTTCCAACACACCTCCTCAACACACCATTACACTCATAAATAAAACAAGTAATAAAAAACATTAAAATTCAAAACATTAATCTGCAAATGCCACTGAAATAAAACTCACTGTAATTCTTCCTAAATCATCATAATCTCCTCTAAACCTTCCTAATTCATCCTAAACCATAAGAGTACATAAAAATACACCAAAATAAAAAAGTATAAACTTTTATGGACTGACAAGAAATAATTTTCCAAATCCATTAAACCATAACACATATCACATCTTTTTGGTTGTATTATTTTAAACAACTAAATACAATCTACATCACACAAATATGAAACACTTATAAATAATTCCACAAAAACAATTACACACATACAAGAAGAAGCAAAATAATTTTCTAGATCCAGATCCTACTCAGAGTCCTATGGAGAAACCTCACAATGGCTGGAGCACACCCTTGCAGTACCTCCAAGCTTTGAGATGGTAGCCTCCTAGTAGACTCTCCTTTGATAACCAATCCTATCTTCCTTCTTCAGAAAAATTTCCCCAAATGAACTCACAGAAAGGTGATCAATAAAACACAGGGATAAAATTTCCACCAAATGACTTTCAGAATGTTTTGCAAGAATTACCAGATTTCTTTCTTCCAAAATCTCTCATCCCCCAAAATTTCCCCCAAATTCATTTGATTTATCCTCCAACTATATGGTTGGAGGAGTTTATATATGGGAAGCAACTTCTCTAACTTCTATAGTTGGTTAGAAAAATCAAACCAACATTCCCGTAAACAAATAATAAAATTTCTTATTAAATTTAATTAAAATAACCTCCAAATAAACCTATAACAAGAAGAATAAACACAAAGATTTCAAGAAACATACATAGCCAACTTGGAATCAAACTAGCCTAACTTCTAGGAGGTCTCAAGGTCAACTCCCTACTAGATAGTGATGCAGGAGCATCCTAGGTGTAAGAGAAATGTTGCATCACCCAAAAATATTTTTGTTTTCTTTTCAATAAGGGCTATCTTGTGCAGAGCATCTATTTATGGAAACTTTCTATTTTTAGTAAGTTGGTCATATGATCTCAGAATGTTCTGATTTCATAGTTGGAGGTTCATCTTAGTCATATCAGCCTTCTTATAAAGTTTCATTGCTAGATCAAGTCTGGTTTTGAAGATATTGAAACTTTTTGATTTTGGAAATAGGGTATAGAAACTTTGAACTCAATTTTGAAGGCTTTAGAGGCCCCAGATGGGTCAAATTTTTGGCTAAATGAAGCTTGTTTGATTTAGGTGTTGTAGAGCTCCTTGTGCCCTTTCTAAAATTGGGTTATAATAGTCAATCAGGTCAACGGGTGATGACTTATGGTCTCCAGAAGTTGGGTCACCTGAAATGGTGAAAAATGATTTTCCTTCAAAATTTCTATTTGGGTTTCAAAAGTTATTTTGAGACAACTTTGATGTAATAAAATGAAAAATAAAATAATTCTAAGTTTGGTCGGCCTTGTTGGCTAAAATTTATGGAACCTTCCCAGGCAGTGGAAAATTGCATATATAAGGAAGGTTGTAGTGTTGTCTTAGGTAGTTTGGGATAGTTCTAGGTAGTAGATCTAGGTATTGATTCGAGGCTTTGTCCTACAGAATATTGTAAGGGAATGCCCATGTGGCTTTGCATATTGTAATTTTGAAAGTTTGTAATTCCACATTTGTGGAGATAATAAGAAGTCAATTTTCTATTCTTGCATATTGTTGTTATTTCTTTGTTTCTGTTATGTGTTTGTGGTATTAAGGGGAGCACCCTTCATCAAGTGGTATTAGAGCAGGAGTTCTTGAGTGTGTAAACAGATCACCGATTATGAGGTAGCTTGCACTAGGATCGTGGGTTAGGGTTTCTATGTAAATAGATCACCGACTGTGTGGTAGTTTGCACTAGGACTGTGGTTAGGGTTTCAGCATGCATCATGAAAATGCCTCCATGAAGGGAACATGGTGGAAGAGCTAGTGTCATAACACCTGAGGTTAGAATACTCCAGAGACAAGTGTGAGCATTGCAAGAAGAGATTCATACAGGAATGAATCTTAATGTCAGAGATGAAAGTGAGGATGAAGCAAAAGAAGGAAATGATGATCAAGAAGAAGAAGGTGAAATTTTGAATCAAGAAGAAGAAAGACTTTTCTGGGCCATTTCTAAGATCAGAAAAGGACCTAAGATCAAGGTTCTAACATTTTCTAGAAATCTTAACTAGAAGAATTGATCAAAATGAATGTGAAGAATATTTTGAGTATGAAGATATTGACGATCCTGATAGGGTCAAATTTGCGAAGGCCAGACTGAAAGGTCATGCCAAGATCTAGTGGCAAGAGATTCGATTAGAGTTAAATAGAAGAGGGAAAGATAAAATCACAAGATGGGATCAAATGGTGGATAAATTGAAGTGACAGTTCATTCTTGTTGATTATGAGCTTGACCTTCTGAAGAAGATGCAAAGTTTGAAGCAAGCAGGAAAATCTGTTTAGGAGTATATAGAGGAGTTCTATCAAATCCTCATCAGAATAGGCCATGCAGAAGTAGATAAGGAGAAAGTTGACTATTACCTTAATGGGTTGAGGCTGAGAATTCAAGAAGAGTTGAATTTGGTTCGAATGAATAGTATTGAGGAGGCATACTAGTTTTCCCTAAAAGTAGAGGAAAAGTTGAACAAGAAGTTTGAGACCAGACAAAGTAGAAGAGGTCATGATGGAAGATTTGGTGGATGGTCATATGAAGATCGAAATGAAGATCTGAAAAAGAAAGATGAGGCTAGTAACAGTCAGAATCAGAGAGGAGATAATTTCAATCATTTCCAAGATCAGAATAATAGAGATCAGAGAGGAAGAGGAAGAGGACCAAGATCTGGAAGAGGAGGCTTCTATGGAACATGTTTTCATTGTGGAGAAGAAGGTCATAGGGCATTTGAATGTCCTCAATGCCAAGGAAGGATGGATAGGAGGAATGAAGGCTAGGCCAAAGTTGCACATGTAGATGAAGATGTTAGATCCTCAAATTCTAAAGATGTTGAAAGAGGAGAAACATTGATTAACAGAAGAGTCCTACTGAGTGGCAAGAATGAACCTAAACAAAGGAGGAGCCTGTTTCACACTAGATGCAAATGTGAGGGTAAATGCTATGATGTGATTATTGATAGTGGAAGCACTAAAAATTTTGTGTCAGAAGAGATGGTGAAAAAGTTGAAGCTCAAGAGATAGAAACACCCACATCCATATCAAATTGCCTAGGTGTAGGATGACCACAAGGTCATGGTCAGTGAATAGTGCCTAGTAAAGTTCAAGATTGGTGGGTACCATGATGAGGTACTATGTGATATCATACCTATGGATGCATGTCACATGTTTTTGGGTAGGTCATGGAAGTTTGATAGATGTGCTATACATGATGGTTGCATGAATACCTATTCCTTGACAAAGGATGGAGTGCGACATAAGCTAAAGCCATTGAAGGAGACCGAAGAAAAGGTATGTGGTAATGCAAGAATAACTTTTGTTGATGGAAGAAAATTCCTAGATGGTATGAGGCATGAGCATGTGTGTTTTTCTTTAATTCCAAAAGCTGGTAAAGAGGAAATGGAGGATGTACCTATAGAGGTTGCAGATTTTTTTAATGAGTTTCAAGATATTGTATCTGATAATGTACCTGATGGATTACCACTGGTAAGGAAGATCAGTCATTAGATGGATTTGATTCTAGGAGCTAGTTTGCCAAACAAGGCAACACATAGAATGACACCAACAGAAAGTGAAGAGTTGAATAGACAAGTGCATGAGTTGTTACAAAAGGGATTGATTTGGGAGAGCCTGAGTCCATGTGTTGTACCGATAGTATTAGCACCAAAGAAGAATGGAGAATGGAGGATGTATATAGATTCTAGAGCAATAAAAAAGATCACAGTCAAGTATACATTTCCATTGCCACAAATTGATGATATTATGGATTATTTGAGTGGAGCTATGTATTTCTCAAAGATAGATCTGAAGAGTGGATATCACCAAATTTAGATCAGAGAAGGAGACGAATGGAAGATTTCCTTCAAGATAAAGAAAGGACTGTATGAGTGGTTAGTCATGCCTTTTGGGTGAGCCAATGCACCGAGAACTTTCATGCAGCTCATGAACGAGGTTCTAAAAGAATTTTTGGGTAAGTTTGTCATTGTTTACCTAGATGATATTTTGATCTTTAGTAATACATTGGAAGGGCATATGATTCATATTTGTATGGTGTTTGAGAAGTTAAGAGATGAGAAATTGTTGATTAATTTGAAGAAGTGCAGTTTTGTGAAGAAAGAGTTAGTGTATTTGGGATTTGTAGTTTCAGCAGAACGTCTTAAAATGGACCCAAAGAAGGTACATGCTATCCTTGAATGGCCTAGTCTAAGGAGTTCTACTAAGGTAAGATCTTTTCATAGTTTGGGTAGTTTTCATAGAAATTTTATTAGAAATTTTAGCAATATTTGTGGATCCTTGAATGAAAGAATGAGACGGGATAGAAAAGAGTTCAAGTGGACTAATGGGGTGGATAAGAGTTTTAAAATGTTGAAACAAAAGGTTATAGAACAACTTGTTTTAGCACTTCCAAATTTTAATAAGGTGTTTCAAGTAGACTATGATGCTAGTGGTAGTGCAATAGGAGCTGTTATGAGCCAAGAAGGTAAACCTATTGCTTATTTCAGTGAGAAGTTAAATGATGCCAAGAGAAAATATTTTGTTTATGATCAAGAATTTTATGCTATAGTTCAAGCATTGAAGAAGTGGAGACACTATCTGCTTCCTAAGGAGTTTTTTTTGTATACTGATCATCAAGCTTTGCAATATTTGAATAGTCAAGGAAAGTTCAATCAGAGGTATTTGAAATGGGTTGAGTTTTTGCAGAGTTATACATTTGTTTTGAAACACAGAAGTGGAAAGTCTAATAGGGTTGTAGATGAGATTAGCAGAAGGCAACTATTGTTGACATAGATGTAGATTGAGGTGGTTGGGTTCAAGGAACTCAAGAATTTGTATCGAGGGGATCCTGATTTTGGTGAAGCTTGGAAAGTTTGTAAAGAACTTGTTACTCTAGATAGAATGAAGTGGTTGGATTTTATCATTCAGGATGATATGTTATTCAGGGGGAGTCAGTTGTGCATTCCATGATGTTCTATGAGGGATAATCTCATCAAAGAGAAGCATAGTAGAGGATTGGCTAGACATTTTGGTCATGATAAAACCCTTGCTTTGGTTAGTGAGAATGATTATTGGCTGCAGTTGTAGCAAGATGTGAAGTGTTAGAAAGTAAAGATCCCCAAGATAACTAAGAGGGGGGGGTGAATCAGTTATCTAATAATTTAACCATTCAATAGCTTTAAACAATATAAGTAATGTACTGATCAACCATAGAAAGATAACCATACATAATTGCACAATAACACAAGATATGTTGACTAGGGAACCTCTTGAAAAGAGTAAACCCCGGTGGGAATGATGCCCACAAAATGATGCACTAATATGAAAGTTCCTTGTTAGAGGATGGACCATGTTAGGAGTCTTATGAAATACATTTAGTACATATAGATCCCTATTAGGAGATTTTGAATCCCTGTTAAAAGATTCTAACCCGGTTAAGAGTTTATGGAAGACAGAAGGACCCACTGCCCAAACAGCTTCAAGGCAAGATCTCTGAACCCACTGTCCAAAAGATCTTAGAATTATTCAATATAATAATATGAAATATATTACCTCCTTCACACTATTCCAAAACCGCACTCTCTGCTACACAAGATCACAATTCCAGATCTCTGTACTCACAAGTCTTCCTTCATCACTGAATTAGCTCTTTTCTTCACTTCATGCATATATTCGCATCTTAATCTTCATAGTACATATTAAAACAAGGAAAAAATTCCTTCTTATATAAAAAACTCAAATAATTACAAATGAGTCGGTCCTCAATTATAAAATAATAAATTCTACACACTACACACAGAATTCACATAAAACTGTCAGCTTCCAGATACTGTAACTTTCTCCAAACATATCCTTGAAGTTTGCACTATGAACCACATCATCATTAATGAGTCTCCACCATCCCTTTAACTATGCAAAATCAGATTCCATCCCAGCTAAGAGATATCCTCTGATTTCCAAACATCGCTTCACAGAAACACTATCTAAACACTGCTTTCACCAAAATGCTCATAACTCTCACAAATGAATGAATTTCTTTTTGTGCTATTAACCATAGGTTAATGACACAACAAATAACATACCATCAACTACATAAAATTCAATCTACAATACAACATGTGCACAAAACAAAACTATACCTACTTTCCTGCTAATATCCAGAATATCACTGTGTTGACATCAATGACAATTCCAAGTCATGAATGCAACAAAAACTACTAAAGAATGACTACCAAAATAATTTTCATTCATTCCTAACAATCTCCCCCATTGGCATTGATGGCAACATAGATGAAAAACATCCAATGTTCCAAAAATCCAATACTGCAACATCACTGCAAAATATCAAATCAAATCTTGCTTTGTTTTCCTATTCAGCTCTCTCATACAATTCACAATGTTTTTCATGTGTATCTCTCCCCCATTGACATCAATGACAAAAATTCGATCACTAAGTCAAAAACAACTTAATGTCAAAAGACACTTTTCAGAAAAATACATTAACAAGAGTCCTCATGACTCAGCTCATAAACTCCCCCATACACGAAGTTTCAACATCCAATCCAGAAGAAAGATAGGGCTCATATACCACTGGACAGATGCAATCATCTACATCAATTCTCAAAAATAGGTTGGGGCATAACCCCAAGCATACCTCTCAGATACACAAATGTATCCTTAGGTAAAGGCTTTGTAAATATATCTACTATCTGCTCCTTTGTACTTATGTACTCCAATCTTACTTTTTTTTTTGCAACTTTCTCTCTTACAACATGATACTTGATCTTAATATGTTTAGTCTTAGAATGTAAAATAGGATTTT
Organism: Chamaecyparis obtusa; assembly: GCA_027943335.1. Classification (NCBI taxonomy): domain Eukaryota; kingdom Viridiplantae; phylum Streptophyta; class Pinopsida; order Cupressales; family Cupressaceae; genus Chamaecyparis; species Chamaecyparis obtusa. The sequence continues at coordinate 931,188 of BSBK01002333.1, forward strand.
TTGACATACTCAATGTACTGGTGTTATCACAATGTATAACAACAGGCTCATCAAACTTTATTCCAATATCCTTCAACATCTGCTTCATCCAAATAATCTGATTATAATTATTTGCTTGTACAACATATTCTACTTCTGCTATGCTTTGTGAAGTATAGGCACATAAAGTAAAGTCATCATAATTCTCATACCATAATCCATTATCCATTGTTCCTTTAAGATATCTTAGTATCCTCTTTACTGCTTCATAATGTAATTCTCTAGGTTCTGCTTGAAATCTTGCTACAATCCCCACTGAATGTGCTATATTAGGTCTTGTATGTGTCAAGTACTACACTCCTTGAATCATAGATCTGTACTTTTTTTGCTCAACTGCTGGTGTCTCATCTTTGCTAGATAGCTTATGTCTAGTTACCATAGGTGTTCCAATAGGTTTAAAATCTTCCATTCCAAATCTTTTCAATAAGTCATTCAAATACTTAGTCTAACTTACAAATATACCTTCCTTGCTTTGTGTTATCTGTAATCCCAAAAAATATTTCATTTCTCCAATCATGCTCATCTCAAATTTAGTCTTCCTTTCATCTACAAATTTGTCACTAGCTTCATCTTCTTCTCCAAAGATAATATCATCAAAAAATATAACTATAATCAACAAACCATTCTCAATTTCTTTTGTGTATAAGTTACTATCTATTGTTCCTTTTATAAATCCCAATTTCAATAAATACTTATCCAATCTTGCATACTAGGTTCTAGGTGCTTGTTTTAATCCATATAAAGCTTTCTTTAATTTACATACCATATCTCCTTCTTGTGTCAAAGGAAAACCTTCAGGCTTCTCAATGTAGACTTCTTCTTCCAATTCACCATTCAAAAATGTTGATGTCACATCCATCTGATACACTCTAAATTTCTTGTAAGTTGCATATGCTAGAAACATTCTCACTGCTTCAAGTCTGGCCATAGGTGCAAAATTTTCTTCATAGTCAATTCCTTCTTGTTGTAAATATCCTTTACATACCAATCTTGCTTTGTTTCTTATCACATCTCCTTGTTCATTCATCTTGTTTCTGAATACCCACTTTGTTCCAATTACATTATTGTCTTCAGGTCTAGGGACCAATTTCCATGTCTTATTTTTTTCAATCTGCTCCAGTTCTACTTTCATAGCATTAATCTAATGTTCATCTTTACAAGCTTCATTAGTAGTCTTAGGTTCAATTTGAGAAATCAAACATAAATGTACCTTATTTTGAGTCAAAACTCCTCTATCTAAACTTCCAATAACTTGCTCAATAGGGTGATGTCTTGAAGTATACCTGTTAGGTGTCATAGTTATTGATCTTGTTCCAACTGTAGATTCTTCTCTGCTTTCTTCTCTATTTTCTTCTCTATTTTCTTCTTTGTTTTCTTCAGTATGACTTTCATTCAGCAAATCACTGTTAGTTTCAAAAAATAATTTTACATTTTCAATGTTAGGCTGAGGTTGTGCTTCTCCATCAGATTCATAATCAAGCATTCTTTCCTGAATTTTAAACTTCTCATCAACTTTTACATTTGCACTTTCAACAATAGTCTTAGTTCTTTTGTTATAACATCTATATGCTTTGATTTTTAAAGAATATCCAAGAAATATTCCTTCATCACTTTTAGGATCAAACTTTCCTATATCATCATCTCTCTTTATATAACATTTACTTCCAAAAATTCTAAAATACTTAACTGAGGGTGTATGTCCAAACCATAATTCATAAGGTGTCTTGTTTGTATCTGCTCTGATATGTACTCTATTCATAGTGTATACTGCTGTGTTCACTACTTCTCTCCAAAAATTCTTAGCCAAATCATTTTCAAATAACATAGCTCTTGCTACTTTAGTTATTGACTTGTTCCTTCTTTCTACAATACCATTTTGTTCTGGTGTTCTAGGGGCTGAAAGTTGTCTCTTAATACCATTCATTTCACAAAAGGTGTTAAACTCTCTAGATGTAAATTCACCACCTCTATCAGATCTTAGACACTTAATCTTCATTCTAGATTCATTCTCAATTTTGTTTTTCATGATCTTAAATTATCAAATGCTTCAGATTTTTCTTTCAAAAATGCAATCCACATCATTCTTGTAAAATCATCAACAAGAATCATAAAATACCTTTGTCCATAGAATCCTCTAGTCCTAGTAGGACCACTCAAGTCTGTATGAACAATCTCTAGCTTCTCTGTCGATGTGAACTTCTTGTTGGGAAATGAACTCCTTTTCTACTTTGCCATCATACATTCTTTGCAAATCATGTTAGTAGGTTTCATAATTCTAGGTAAATCTCTTACCACAAATGTAGTGCTCACCTTGACAATATTATCAAAGTTTATATGACAAAACCTTTTATGCCATAACCAACTATCATCAATCCTAGTTATGAAACATGTCATCTCATTAGGATTCAACTGAAATACATTACCTCTAGTTCTGGATCCTTTTCCAATCAGATTTCCATCTTTATCTTTTATCACACAAGTTTTCTCAGAAAACCAAACTTGATAACCCTTATCAGCCAATTGTCCAACACTTAGTAGATTATGTATCAATCCATCAACAAAGTAAACATCATCAGTGTTAGTCTTTTACCTTTAATCAAACAAGGTGCATTGTTACCAACCCAAACAATTCCTCCATCATAATTATCTAACTTAACAAACTTTCTTTTATCTCCATTCATATGATGTGAACAACCACTGTCTATAATCCAATCAGATTTCTTTTCAACTTGTGAAACTAATGCTTTTTCTTCCCTTTTATCAGATTCAAAACTTTCTTCTTTAATTGCTACAAATCCTATTTCTTCAAAGTTATCATTATCACTGTCACTTAAATGTTTTTCAATTCCTGCTTCAAGATCTTCATCATTTGCATAATAACATTCTTTAGATCTTTTAGGTTTAAAGTTTCTTCTATACTTCTTAACTCTTTTAGGACATTTAGATGCAAAATGACCATATTCTTGACAAGTCCAACATTTAAAGATTCTCTTACCATCTGGTTCTCTTTTTACAAATAATGCAATACCTTCTTCAATCTTCTTATATTCCTTAGATTTAGATCTAGTACTACTGGCATAATCTCCATTCACACTAGTACTTCTTGATAATGTAGGTCTAATGTTAAGAGCACTAAATGTTGTCTCTATTCTAGGTAGCTCTCTTGATAATCTCAAATTCATCTCTATTGTTTCTAATCTTCCAAGAAGAGTCTCTCTTGAAAAGTTCAGTGTACAAGGTATCACTTGTTCAATCATCTATGTTGTCTTCTTGAATACTGGTGTCAAAGTTCTCAAAATTTTCCATATCACTTCATTCTCTGTCTTATCACCTCCACAAGACTTTATTCCTGTTAAAATCTTAGACATCCTACCAATATAGCTTCTAATAGATTCATCTTCCATCATTCTGATATCTTCAAATGCACAAATCCAATTATGTAATCTAGCCTTCTTTGCATGTTCATCACCTTCAAAAGTAGAATGTAAAGCTTTCCAAATTGTATGAGATGTTTTCAAACATCTTACCTAACTATATTCATTCTTTGGTAGTGCTGAAAAAAGTGCTTCTCTTGCAAGTATGTTACACATGAATAGATCTAGTTCATCTTTAGTTCCTGCCTCTAGATTGTCTTCCTCAATGATAGTCTTCTCATTCTTTGTAATCAACCAATAACTTGGTCCTAAACACAATAGATGTGTCTTCATCTTTTCTTTCCAGCTGTCAAAATTTACTCCATCAAACTTAGGGCTTTCTTTTCTGAAATTCACCATGGATCTCCTTAAGTTGTTAAACTTTTCTTTCAAGGACCTACTGCTCTGATACCAATTGTTAGAAAGTAAAGATCCCCAAGATAAATAAGAGGGGGGGGGGGGGGGGGGGTGAATCAGTTATCTAATAATTTAACCATTCAATAGCTTTAAACAATATAAGTAATGTACTGATCAACCATAGAAAGATAACCATACACAATTGCACAATAACACAAGATATGTGGACTAGGGAACCTCTTGAAAAGAGTAAACCCCGGTGGGAATGATGCCCACAAAATGATGCACTAATATGAAAGTTCCTTGTTAGAGGATGGACCCTGTTAGGAGTCTTATGAAATACATTCAATACATATAAATCCTTGTTAGGAGATTTTGAATCCCTGTTAAAAGATTCTAACCCCATTAAGATTTTATGGAAGATAGAAGGACCCACTGCCCAAACAGATTCAAGGAAAGATCTCTGAACCCACTGCCCAAAAGATCTTAGAATTATTCAATAGAATAATATGAAATATATTACCTCCTTCACACTGTGCCAAAACCACACTCTCTACTACACAAGATCACAATTCCAGATCTCTGTACTCACAAGTCTTCCTTCATCACTGAATTACCTCTTTTCTTCACTTCATGCATATATTAGCATCTTAATATTCATAGTACATATTAAAAAAAGGAAAAAATTCCTTCTTATATACCAAACTCAAATAATTACAAATGAGTCAGTCCTCAATTAGAAAATAATAAATTCTACACGCTACACACAGAATTCACATAAAATTGTCAGCTTCCAGATACTGTAACTTTCTCCAAACATATCTTCGAAGTTTGTGCTATGAACCATGTCATGATTAATGAGTCTCCAATATCCCTTTAAATATGCAAAATTAGATTCCATCCCAGCTAAGAGATATCCTCCTATTTTTGAACATCGCTTCACAGAAACATTGTCTAAACACTGCTTTCACCAAAATGCTCATAACTCTCACAAATGAATGAATTTATTTTTGTGCTATTAACCATAGGTTAATAACACACCAAAAAACATACCATCAACTACGCAAAAGCCAATTTGCAATACAACATGTGTGCAAAACAAAATTGTACCTACTTTCCTACTAATATCCAGAATATCACTGTGTTGACATCAATGACAATCCAAGTCATGAATGCAACAACAACTGCTATAGAATGACTGCCAAAATACTTTGCATTCATTCCTAACATGAAGAAGTTTGTATAGAGTTGTAGAGTATGCCAGATGGTGAAAGGAGTGAAGCAAAATAGAGGGTTGTATCAGCCATTACCTATACCGGAGAAGCCTTGGGAGGTTATCAGTATGGACTTTGTTCTTGGTTTACCAAGGACTCAGTGGGGACATGATTCAATTTTTGTGGTGGTTGACATATTTTCAAAGATGACATATTTTATTCCCTACAACAAGACTAATGATGTTGTTCATGTAGCAGAATTGTTTTTCAGAGAAGTAGTGAGACTACATGGCTTGCCAAAGACCATAGTTTCAGATCGAGACACTAAGTTTGTTGGATATTTCTAGCATACATTGTGGAAGAAGTTGAAGATAGATTTGAATTTTAGTTCATCACATCATCCATAGATTGATGGACAAACAAAGGTGGTGAATAAGATTTTGGGAAATTTGCTGAGATGTTTGGTTGGAGATAAGCCAACTGGATGGGATTTGATTTTACCATAGGTGGAATTTGCATATAATAATTCTATCAATAGGAGCACTAGTAAATCACCATTCTAGATTGTCTATGGAAGTAGTCCATGAAATGCATCTGAGTTGAGAAAAATAGATAAAGGAGAAATAAGTAGTGCTGAAGGTGAGGATTTTGCAAAACATTTGAAGAACATCCATGAGGAGGTGAGGAAGCATATTACCAAGATGAATGTGTAGTCTAAGGCTAAGGAAGATGAAGAAAGGAGGCATAAGAAATTTTAGGTTGGAGATGAAGTCATGGTTCATTTGCAGAAGGAATGATTTCCAATTGGCACATATAACAAGCTGAAAATGAAAAATTTTGGGCCATATTTGACAAAGTATCATGAAGGAGGTGTTGAAGATGAGATTATAGCAGCTTAGTGGAGTATTCCAGCAACCAGTTCAGATATCAAGGAGATTGAAGACATACTAGATAGTCATGCTAGGAGAAGCACAAGGAACATGACATATGAAGAGTATTTGGTCAAATGGAAAGGACAACCTATTGAAGATTCATCATGGCTAACAAAGGAGGAGGTTTACCATCTTGGTTTTCCTCTGCACACCTGAATCGTGACAAGGTCACTTCTCAAATTACCCTGGGTGTCACTTGATGAAGGGTGCTCCCCTTAATACAACAAACACATAACAGAAACAAAGAAATAACAACAATATGCAAGAATAGAAAATTGGCTTCTTATTATCTCCATAAATGTGGAATTACAAAATTTCAAAATTACAATATGCAAAGCCACATGGGCATTCCCTTACAATATTTTGTAGGACAAATCCTCGAATCAATACCCAGAACTATCCCAAACTACCTAAGACAACACTACAGCCTTCCTTATATAGGCAATTTTCCACCACCTGGGAAGGTTCCATAATTTTTAGCCAATAAGGCCGACCAAACTTAGAATTATTTTATTTTTCATTTTATTACATCAAAGTTAGCTCAAAATAACTTTTGAAACCCAAATAGAAATTTTGAAGGAAAATCATTTTCCACCATTCCAGGTGACCCAACTTCCAGAGACCATAAGTCATCACCCGTTCACCTGATTGACTATTATAACCCCATTTTAGAAAGGGCGCAAGGAGCTCTACAACCCTTGAATTGAGAAAGCTTCATTCAACCAAAAATTCAACCTCATCTGGGTCCTCTAAAGCCTTCAAAATTGAGTTCAAAGTTTCTGTACCCTATTTCCAAAACTGAAAAGTTTCAATATCTTCAAAACCAGACTTGATCTAGCAATGAAACTTTACAGGCAAGCTAATATGACTAAGATGAACCTCCAACTATGAAATCAGAACATTCTGAGATCGTATGACCAACTTACTAAAAATAGCAGGTTTCCATAAATAGCAGCTCTACACAAGATAGCCCTTATTGAAAAGAAAAAAGAAATATTTTTGGGTGATGCAAGATTGCTCTTACACCCAGGATGCTCCTGCATCAGATAGCTATTTTTACTAATGGTAGCTTTCTATCATAATATATTATTATTATTTTTACTTTTATTCAATGTATTTTATTAAACGTTAAAATAGCTTTGTACAAATAAATAAAACACACATGAGTAATAATATTTATATATGCAGAGGTATATGTGTGTGCACCCACATATATGTATACATACATAACATACATTTAATAATAACATAAAAACAAACTAAACATATATATACACATGTTTTACTAGAATTCTATTCAGCATCATAACATAAACCATGGGATAACATCTTAAGACTGCATTCACATTACCTAGCTAGGGTAACCTCCTAGCATAAACTAAGTCCATGGGTAACCTTAAGAGTAGCTTGGTTAAATATCCACACAACAACAATTTGAGGATTTTGAAGGCACACTCAGACCTATGTAGCCAGGTGGAGATGATGGTTTGTACCTACATCCTACATCACCAAACAATATATATATAGAAGCAAACAAGGAGGGAGAGTATGATATCATGTGGACTTCCCATAGGAGTAACTATGACTACCCCTCTTCATCCTACACTCACACCAAGTAGTAAACATCAAATCATAATGGGGTCAGTAGGGTTAGATCATAATATAAATATCATAACATAGATCAATGTAAAACATTTCACTGATAGTTTATTTCTAACCATTCATCATTAAATGCTAACTCATTTAATATGTGCAAATAAATTATAGTAACCAAATATATAGATATGCTCAAATGTCTCATAAAATGCTAACTAAACAGTGAGCATAGTCCAAACATATAATCCAAAGTGTCAAAGCAATATTCATGTCAGTATAACATAGGAAGATGCTAGGGTGGGCATTACATCCTCTCCCCCTACAATTAGGCTTACTCTTGGAAGCCTAAAAATAAGTATAGATATGCAGATCTGAGTCTGCTAGCATCCTCCTAGGTAGTCATCATCTCATCACTACAGTCCCATTCGACCCTTACCTTCTCTATGCTATAACCTCTGAGGGTCAAAGTCTATTGCTGGAGTATACATACTGGTTCCAAAGCTAGTTGCCCATCCTCTACCTGTAAGGCATTCCAATAAAAAATATGATTCAAATCAAAAATATACTCTCTAAGTAAAGATAGAAGAAATACATCATGCACATGTGCAAGGTTGGGTGGTAGGGCTAGTCGGTAAGCAACTAGTCCTATCCTCTCAAAGATCTGAAATGGACCAACAAATCTCAGTGCCAACATAGAACCTATTCCATAATGAACAAGGCTCTTACATGGGTGGACTCTTATAAAAACCTTATCTCCAACAAATAATGATCTATTGATCTTGCAAGCATTAGCATAATTCTTCTACCTATCCTGAGCTGTCATAGGATACTTTTTGATCCTCTACACTTGTTGCTCCATATCTTGTAACATGTCGGGGCCAAGTAGTACTTTGTCCTCCAAATGATCCCAACTTAGAGGGCTATGACAAGGATGACCATAAAGAGCCTGAAATGGTGACATCCCCAAAGAACTTTGACATCCTAAGCATTGATGGGCTTCTAAATAGCCATCTTTCTCAGTACTTTTTATCCTTTTTTCAGAATAGTTGATTGCACATAGACATGAATTTATGGTTTTCAAGCATATGAACTATATATATATGTGTGTGTGTGTGTGTGTGTGTGTGTGTGTGAACATAAGATGGAAATATGGATACTTTAAAGATATAATATTTTCTTGAATTCATGGACAGGAATGGTACATGAGTAGCTATACATGTTAATGAATGTTTCCTTTCCTAAGCTATGTTTTGGGTAGTTGCCTCTTGTAGCCATAGGACTTGCAAGAGTGTTAATTAGGACTTACACCTTTTCCTAATATTAATGATGTGGATATATATGTATATGGTTGGATGTGTGTGCATTGATTGTTTTGCAGGTGTTGACTATGGACATTTGAACACCAACATAGTGGCTCTGGAGTAATCAAAGCCAATTGTGGGATTGTAGAATCTTCGCAAGAAAAGAAAGTCAATTGATGTTTTCTATTGCATGAAGTGCATAGATTTAGTTTCCTTAATGTGCTATATTCCTAGAAATTATTCATGGTCAATGATGTTTCTATTCTAAAACTTTATGAGTTGTAACTGATCCTCATTTATGAAGTGATCATAGACTTAAGAGATAGTTGTAGATTTCCTTTAAAAAATTGAGTGTTGTGACTCTTTTGGAGTTAGTCAAATCAACTAGTTTTTATAACAGAACTCTTGCATACTATTTTCAATCAATTATAATCATTTTGTTATGGATCAATAGAATGTTTAGTTCAAGTTTATATCTTTTATCTTGATTGTATTTCCTATTCACTCATTCAAGGGGGCCCACTTGATGAGTGAATTGTTCTATTAGCATAGAGTTCATTTTCCTATTTATTTCTAAGTAGTTAGAACACTTTTGTTCCTACAACTACTGATAATAGAATTAGTAGTCTGCTCCTGTAGTATGGTCGATTAGAGTAATTCCTAGCCACAATTCCCTACTTTGTTTAGAATAAATTTATTTACCAGTTTTAGCATAGTTTTCTTGAAGCATAAGCATTTGAATTCCATAGATAGTCTTAGATTGAGAAGGTTTGAAGAATATACTTTTCAAATGCCATTCCAAGTTTATGTCCCTGGTTGATAATTAAATGAGACTAAATAATCCATTTAGAAATCATTTGGGGTGTCCAATCCTAAAATAGGCAGTCCATTGCTCTGGGTTTCTGATACTATTATTTGGCCAAGAAAGCATGTCCTCAAGCACCTGATTAACTCACTTTATTTGACCATTAGTCTCTAGGTGATATGTCAAACTAAAATTTAGTCGAGTCCCTATAGCATGCTATAAAGAGGTCGAGAACTCTGAAGTGAATACTAGATCTCTATCAGAGATAACCTTTCTAGGAACACCATGCAATCTGACTATATCCTTTATGAAGACTCTGGCTACTAAGGTAGTAGTATATGATGAGTGCAAAGTAGAGAAATGTGCTACCTTGGTTAACTTATCCACTGTGACCATGATAGTGTAATGTCTCTGATATGTGACTCGTAGTCCCACAATGAAATCCATAGATATCATATCCCATTTCCATTCTGGAATCAAATGTGGTTGAAGGAGGCTTTCTAGGTGATGATACTTAGCCTTGAATCTCTGACATTCAAGACACCTAGCAACAAAATCTTCTATATCCCTCTTCATACCTAACCAAAAGTATAATTGTTGCAGATCTGAATACATCTTCTTAACACCTAGATGAGTTGAATAGGGAGCATGATGTGCTTCCACCATGATGAGTCTCCAAAGATCACTTGAAAGAGGTACATAAATTCTACCTTTCTACCTTATCAATCCATCTAACTCTAATGAGTACCCTATGAACCTTCATTCTAAGGCCTTTCATGTCTCAATTTCAGCCTTAACTTCTTAATACAAGGTGTCTGAAGAAAGTGACTGCAAGATCTGACCTCTCAAATTAGTCAAAAGGTAGAGCATGGATATGTCATGTCTCCTTCTCCTCAAAGCATCCACCACCACATTTTCCTTGCCATAGATATATCTAACCTCAAAATCATACTCACACAGTAACTCCATCCATGGACGTTGCCTAGTGTTGAGATTAGGTTGAGTAAATATGTTTTAGAGGCTTCAGTGATTAGTGTGTAACTTAAATCAATGCCCCAATAAGAAGTGTCTTTAATGATTCAAGGCATGACCTACAACTACTAACTCCAAATCATGCATGGGATAGTTAAGCTCATGGTCCTTAAGCTTTGTAGACTCATATGCAATAACTCTTCCTTCTTGTATTAATATTTCCCCTATGCCTTCCAAGGAGGCGTCACTACAAACTAATTTTTTTTTAGCGGGATTAGGTACTACCAAAATTGGGGCCCTGGTCAACATATCCTTTAGAATCTAAAAGGCTTCTAAACATTTCTTAGTCTGAATGAGCTTCTTCCCTTTACTTTGCAAGGAAGTGATGGGATGAGCTATTCTAGAGAATCCTTGAACAAACATCTATAGTATCTAGATAAACCAATGAAACTACGAACCTCTAAGATGTTGGTTGGGGTTGGCCATTCAACTATAGCTTATATATTGGAAGGATCAACTACTATACCTTCTCCTAAGATAACATGACCAAGATAATTAACTTCAGTTTGAAAGAATTCACACTTCTCCAAGTTTGCAAACAATTGATTCTCACAAAGGCATTGCAACACTTATTGAAGATGTTTCTCATGTTCTTCCACTGACTTAGAATACACCAAAATATCATCTAGGAAAATAATGACAAATTTATCCAAGAAGGTCCTAAATACCCCATTCATAAGACTCATGAATACTGATGGTGCATTTGTGAGACCAAAATGTACTAAGGTAAATTCATAGTGTCCACACTAAGTACAAAAAGTTGTTTGATGAATATCAGCTTCATGAATCCTTAACTGATGATAAATTGACTTTAAATCAATCTTGGAAAACACCTTGGATCCTTTCATCTGATCAAACAAATCATCAAATTGTGGCAAGGGGTATCAATTCTTAATGGTTACTTTGTTGAGTTGACGATAGTCAATGCACAACTATGGTGAACCATCCTTCTTTTTAAAAAAGATAACCAGAGCTCCCCAAGGTGACACACTTGGTCTGATAAATCCTTTTTCCAAGAGTTCTTCTAATTAAACTTGTAAATCACTCAACTCCTAAGTGGTCATGTGATAAGGAGATTTGGAGATAGGTTCAACTCCTTGCACCAGTTCTATGTGAAAATCAATATCCCTTTTGGGAGGCATTCCCAGAATCTCAATTGGATAGACATTTGCAAATTATTGAAGTAAAGGGTGCTCAAATATAATTTCTCTATCTTCCTTGTCAATCAAATCATTAATTAAGACTATAAGAAGTTGGCATCCCTTTCTAATGCATTTCTTAAGTTGCATTATTGATATAATTTGGACTGAAATAGGTTGTTGAATTCCAAAAATTATGTTGGGCTTACCCCAATCATCCAAGCAATGAATGAGCTTCTTTCTATAGTCTATTATGGCTTTATGAGTTGTTAACCAATCCATTCCTAGGACAACTCCATATGATCCAAGAGGAATAACTTGAAGATCAACATTGGAAAAGAAATGTCCTAACCCCAAGTTGCAGTGATGAACACATAAATTTGTGGTTATTTTAGCCCCTGAGGTTAGCTCTACCTGTCACTTAACTCCTTGTCATACTACCACTAGTATACACTTTTCTATCAAAGAGGAAGATATGAATGAGTCAGTTGCTCCTAAGTCAAAGAGAATAGAAATATTTTTTCCCTTTAACAAACCTAAAGTTTCTATGATAGTGTTCTAGTGGTCAGCTTGTCTATGTTCCACTATGGTGAACACCCTATGAGATCAACCAACATCTACTACTATTGGTTCTGAAACTACTTGATTCTAACAAGTGGGGTTCATGCGCTAAAGGAAACAAATTGCAATGTGTTGTTACTATCCACATGAATAACACCTGTGCTTTAACCAAAATTCCTTGTAGGAGGAGTACCAGGTTTTTGATAACCTCCTCTATTGAAATTTTGAGATTTTTGGGATTGTGGAGGAGGAATCCTTTATTGTGTCTAAAAATTTCTTCAGTTCTAATGTTGTTGAAACCTTCCATTACCTTAGTTATTATTCTTAAATTTCTTCTTAGGAAATTTTTTTCCACCTTTGAAAGAGGAATGTTGGTTATTGGAGTTGGAATTTCCTTGATCAAAATTTCCCTTAGAACTTCATCTAGTGTTGAAAATTTGGCCACTAGAGTAGCCACCTTTTCCTTTGTCCTTTCTTTCAACTAGTTATGCCTTAGTGATGGCATCCTGGAGAGATTCTTGGGTTCTAAGATTGCTACATCTCCTGATATTTGGTCATTCAGACCCCTGATGAAGTGTTGTACAAGAATGGGTCCGTCATCTCTAAAACATGAGAAAGGCTTAAGTTCATAGAAATTTCTTTTGTACTCTTCCACTGACATTTTGGCTTGCTTGAGGTGGTGAAATTATTCTACCCTTTCCTGCCTCCACTAATTGAACATGAACTAATCCTTAAATCTTTCTAGGAATAATTCCCATGAAATTGTGTTAATGGTGACTTGAAGTTTGTCTTCTTCCATATGCCACCATGTACATGAAAACTTCCTCAAATTCATTATAACACATCTGGCCTTGACATTTCTACTAAAAGGGTACATAGAGAAACACCTCTCAAGGTCGAACAACTAGGTTTCCACAGTAGATCCCCCATCATTTTCATTGAAAAGGGGTACCTTGACTTTGAGAAAGTCCCTCATGCAAGTGGTATCTCTGTCCTCAAATTCTTTTATAACTTGCCTTCTCCTAGGGATCCTATCTCTTTCCCTACCTTGGTGTTGAGCTTGGTTTCCTTCTTTGACATTGACTCTATTTTCAAGGTTGTCGAGTCTATGCAGAAGTTGTTGCATAAGTTGTCTAAGTTGGGCTACTTCTGAGTTATTACTCTAACTCTTATTTCTATGATGATCTTGATTTTTTTCTCCCTCATATTCCCCATGGGAACTCTCTGGGTGAGATCTTGAGGAAGAATCTTGATCTCTATCCTTAGCTCTTCTGCAACTAATGGGAGGCATCCTGGAAGAGTGGTGCAATATCAGTTTTAAGTGCAAGTTTAAAAGGAGTATTCAATGTGTTGAAAATTTTTGAGTTTCAAACGTAAATAGACCCTGAGCTCACAATATAGCAACTAGTGCTCTAATACAAAATTTAATTTCCCTGCCATGGAACTTATAAGGAATCAGGTCTTATGATAAAAAATTGCAACTAACAATTTTCTTTTCTAACATTACATCATTAATACATTTACATTTACATTACTTAAGGTTCCCTTAATGAATTCATTTAATAACATATTTACATTACTAATCCAAATTGAATTTCATTTCTTTTCTTTACTTTCACATTTCATAACTTAAGGGATAGGTTAAGAAAATTAAATTTCATTTACAATTATATATCAATTTCATTTCTCTTTCCTACACATTGAAATAGCTATTCTTATAGGTTACATTTTAACCTTAGCATAATAAAATTTTCCTTTTATTTCAACATAGGAGAGATAGAGAAAATAATTCAACATTTACACTTTACATTTCAATTTTGATCTTTCAAATAATATCCCTTAAAATAAACCCTCAAACTATCCCTTCGAATTACATTGCTTTACTTTTTAATTACATTTTTGTGATAATGAATATCATTACAATAGTAAGTACAAAAATGGCTTGAAGGCATTACAACATATCTTTACATCTTTCTTTTCAGTAATAATGATTCAAATAGAAAGTTCTTCATTAATGTGTACAACTGAACACATCCAAGTCATGAACCATGAATAGGACCTCGAAAGATTTTTTCCACCCAACCATGTGAAATTGGTGAAGTTCCACCCCCTATGCTAGGAGATAGAACCAAGATTCTCACAAGGCCCTAAGAATTATAAGGTTTCACAAACCCTCACTTGAAAATAAATAAAAAATATTACAAGATATCAAACTACTAATCACAAGGGTTAGGTTTCTAACATACCCTCTAGGTGAGTCTCATCACATATCTGATAATTTGGGATCCTCCCTAGTAACCATTGTGGACAAGGCTTTAGAGGATACCTGTTTTGAAAGACTCAAACCAAACAAAGAGTGGATTTTAGTCTAGCATGAAATCAATCCAAAATAAGAAAACTCTAAGCTAAGCCACCTCAGATTGAGCTTAAATAGGTACACCCAAGTACTGTTTAATTTGCTCTTGCTTAAGGGGATGTGGGTGTGCTCTCTAACCACTTGGAGCATACTCTAATGCTTTCTAAGATGATTTGAGACTCATGAAAACCCCAAAAATGGCACAATAATGGGTAGAACACCCAAAATTTCCCCTAAGGCTTCAAGAACTCAAAAAGATGCTTTTAATGGAGATTTGAACTACATGATGCTTATGCTAAGATTATTATTAACCAAATAGAGATGTGATGATGATGATGATATGCTATGTAAAATAATGAAATAAACTATGTTAATCTATTAGTTCTATATTAGGATGAGCTAAAATGCTTGAAAGTAAGCTAAATTAGGATGATTATGCTAAGTCTAGAGCTAAATGAGCATGATAACAATGCTTGAAATAAAAGATGAATGGATTCTTTTGCTCTTAGAAATGAGGAGTATTTATAAGATTTCCTAAGCGGGAATGAGTGGCCGGGATAAAAATCCTTAAGAGAGGACAAGATTCATTCAAAGGGGAGCACATGGATTGTGCTATTTTAGGGCCACCTCCTTGTGACAAGTGTCACAAGGGCATTGGGTTGAAAGATGGGAGGGATGTGCACAATTTGGGAAATGTGCCTAAGGTCAAAGGGTATAAGAAAGGGGTGAGGGGCTTCTTAAATGCATCATAAATGCATGTAAGAGGGATAAGTAGGCTTTAAATGCACTTTAATGCATGTAAGAGAAGTTTCTAGAAGTTTGTTGACTTTGGATTAAGCTTAGGAGTTGGCTAACCTTAGTTAGGGAATGTGACAAGGTTAGGGGGGATTAGGATTAGGATTAGGATTAGGGAGACAAGGATAAGATTTTCTAGAAGAGTCTAGAACTTTCTTAGGATAAACATGGATTTTAGGAAATAGATAAAGATTTATTTATTTTCATGGTTTAGTTTTGAGAATATTTATTAAAAATAAATTTAATAAATATGAGGATTAAATATTTAGTCTTAATTAAATATTTTGAGTTGGGATTAGGGTTAGGAAATGATGGGATTAGCCTCTAATCAAATTTAAAGAAGGATTAGAAGATTCTGGAAGAGGTTAGTGGTCTTAAGGAAATTGGCCAAGTTTTGGGAAAAAAATAAATTAATTATTTATTTTGAGATTTTTGGTCAATTTATTAATTAAATAATTAATAAATAGGGGAAATAATGTTTAAATAAGATTTAAACATTTTTGGGAGGGATTCCTTAATTAAATATTTTTAATTAAGATAAAAGGATTTAATGACATAAAAATAAATTAAATAAATAATTAATTAATAAATGATGATGTCATCAAGGATTTTTCAAAAAATAAAAATAATTTATTTTCTAAAAGATTATTAAGTGTCTACATTTTGCCCCTCTTTGATGGGATGTCACAAGTGGTGTGGCATCAAAGACAAGAAAATAAGATGCCCAAGGCTAGAATTTAGAGGAATGATAGGTTGTACCCCCTCGAGAAAATAATGCAAGGAGTAAACATTGTGGAATTTTCTTGAAAGGAAACATAGAAGGAAGGACTGAGGAAGAAGGGGAGAAAAATAACCAAGCTTCCAAGAGAAAAGATGGGTGGATGCAAGATGAGATGAAATGCAAAATGCAGGTTGGAGCTATATGAGGATGCAAGATTAATCTATATGATGCAAGATGCAGGGGATTTGGGGAAGCTCCAAGTGCAAATGTGGAGAGCACAACCTAGTTTAATATAGCAATGCTAGAGACCTACCAAGGATACTAGGATCAAGAGGCCTTGTCACCAGTGTTGCATAGGACTAATGCTAAAAGGACATGCAAGGTTGCCCCAACATCACACATGAAACCCAGAGGAGGCATGGTGGAAATGATGTTGAAGAAACTACAAACACATAACTGACTTGTAGGTAGAAGCAAAAGATCAAAAGACCTTGCCCCAGATTATCCTCATTTGCAGCACACCATGATATAAAGGATTGTGGTGACTTTGAGTAGAGAACAATGAGCAGCCATAAAAGATTAACAAGACCCAAAGGACAAAATCCAAGGCCAAAATGATAACTCCAAAAGACAACCTTTTCGAAGGAGAGAGATTTGATTTGATTGATGGTGGGAAGATTGGTCTAAACATGTGGAAGGATACATTGACATGGACCTGGTGTGCTTGGTGGAAGATTAGGTCAGACAGGAAGGATACAACTAAGGGGACCCATGATTAGGCTTAGGTCAGACAAAATAGAAGCATACATCTATGCGGACCCGATGCTAATGGGGAGAATGTTGTGTTGTTGATTGGCAAATGATGCAGTTCAAAGATGGTCATGATGATCAAGGATAGTCGACAATTGATGTTGCTAAAGTGTGAGGCTAGGCAGGACAAGATTTTTGATCAAATATTGCTATAGGACTAACAAGGATATGTACAATAGGATAGCGACAAGTGCTAACTAACATAAATGATGGGACCTAAAGACACATATGTACAAATGAGACTAGGTGGAGACACAACTAATGCTATGGTATAATACTCAAGATTAGGATGTACAAAGAACCTAGGGATGAAGCTGAAAACTCCAAAGATATGCAAGATGATGCCCCAGTTGGGTTGGAAAGCCAAGACAGACTGACAGATGATGTGTCCTAAAATGACAGATTTGGGAAGGACATATCCCAATGATGATAATTAGATTGAGATCAAGGCTTGCTATGAGACTAAGGATGTGATTGGATCAGTTGGCTTGATCTTGGATGTTGGATTTTGGATAGCTAGAGGATGTGGAGAGGATTGGAAGATTGCTAGAAGACTGCTAGGAATGTTTGGATAGGGACGAGTGGCATCAGATTGCAATGAGGTTAGCCTATAGCTAGATACCAATGACAAGGAAAGATACTAGGTGATGGAAAGATGGAGGAAATGCTTAGGATGAGGATCATGGAACTGCTAGGAGATTCAGATGGAGGAAGATTTGGATTTGGATGGAGGAACTGATGAGGGATCTGGCTAGAGGAATGCTTGGGGATCTGGATAGAGGAACATTTGGATTTGGATGGAGGAATTGCAGAGAGATTTTGGATGGATGAAGATTGGATGGGGAGATGGAAGAGCTTGGGGAGATTGGATGGTAGATTTGCTTGAGGATTAGGATGGAATGCTGGAGGAACCACTGAGGGATCTAGATAGAGGAATGCTTGGGGAGATTGGATGGTGGATTTTCTTAAGGATTTGGGCTAGAAGATCAAGATGGACTGGTGATGGATGAAAGATAGTCTCCAAGGAATATCACTAAGGAATAAGATGCCCCTTGCTTAGGATAGTTTCATGTATTTCAAAGACATTAGGATAGGGTATGATTGGATGGAAGATATGCCGACAAGATGATGAGGAAGGTAGATGGAAGCTAGGATGAATGGATCAGATAGAGGATATGTAGTTGAATGGTGTGATGGATGCCAAGGAGGTGCCCAAAAAGCATGTATACCTGGTAGTCTTTATTTTGTCATCAAGATCCAAAGGAGGATGAAGGAGGTGAGAGACAAATGGGATGGAGGAGATGTTGGATAAGACGTGATAGAAGGGAATGGCCCCCAATTGCAAAAACTTATGCATGATGCCTATTTGCCAAGTTTTCACCATGGTACTTGTCCAAGGTGCTTGAATTGCCAAGTTTTCACCATAGGATGAATGTTTTTCTCTTTTATTTTCTTTTTTGATACTTTTCTCTTGATTTTTTCTAATTTTTTATGGATTTTCCTAATTTTCTGCTAACTTTGTGTTGATCTTTCACTGATATGCTGATTGATTTCTGACTTGTTGTTGATTTTTTGATTTGGTACTACCTTCTGATTTGATGTTGACCTTTT
Organism: Chamaecyparis obtusa; assembly: GCA_027943335.1. Lineage (NCBI taxonomy): Eukaryota > Viridiplantae > Streptophyta > Pinopsida > Cupressales > Cupressaceae > Chamaecyparis > Chamaecyparis obtusa. The sequence continues at coordinate 949,870 of BSBK01002333.1, forward strand.
GTTATTCTGATTTGTTGCTAACTTTTTGATTTGGTGTTGTCATGTTGCTGACTTTCTGATTTGTTGATGCCTTTCTAATTTGGTGTTGTTATGTTGTTGACATTTTTTTATTTATCACTAACATTCTTCACTTATCTTTTTGATATTCTTGGATGTTGGTACAACTTTACTAGGATGGAGGATTTATGCAAAGGCATGGATGAGATGGGGTAGATGGGAGATATGGTGGTAAAAAGTGTTTGGATGGAAAGATGGAAAGTGATCATGATAGGGAGATGCTATTAGGACCAACATTGGCACATGTTGTGAGGAAGGTGGATGAAGTAGATAGGACATGGAAGATAGAGGTGGATGTGATGGAGGATTTATGCTAGGAAATTTTGAATCTTTGGGACCCAAAATAGATTTAGGAGATGGAGGAGAAGACTGAGTAGCTGGGGGATTAGCATCTTTGGATGCCATTGTGGATGTTTCTTTTAGATGCATTATATCTTTTTGCTTTGGGATGCACATCATTTTTTCTTTAGCTTTGGTGGGCCTTTGTGGCCATTGGTATGCATCAGGTTTTGATTTTGCTTTGTTGAGCCTTAGTGGCCATGTAGAAGATTTTTCTTGTGCTTTGCTAGGCCTTTGTGGCCATTGGGATGCATTGGATTTCTTGATTGGATTTTGCTTTGCTTGAGCATGTCATTTAGGCTGGACATGACAATCTTTGGCTTTTTGTGGATATTTCCCATTATGCATCTTGGATACGGCATCCAAATTGCAAGGAGCATTGGAATGAATATGAGGAGATGTGTGGGATGGTGAAAATGTGGATGGATAGATGAATGGAGATTGGTAGATAAGAGATATGGGCATGTGCCTTTGTTGATCCTAACTAGGGATGTTTGGATTTTGGATGAGGGATTGATTAGGATAAGATGCGGGATGATATTTGGGGACGTAAGGCACCAAAATGGATTTGGTATGTAGAGGATATGTGTTGGAAGATTTTGGGACATAGGGACCCAAAATGGATTTAGAGGATGAAGGAGGAATGTGATAGGTTGTCCTAGGCCGTAATGATGGAGGAGGAATAGCATTGTATGTTTTGGGAGATGTGATGGTGGGTTTGGAAGGATGCTTGAATTGGGCTTTAGTTGTACCAACATTTCTAGAGGAAGTGCCTTCTTCTGATGTGTGACCAATTCCACATGACTTTGGATGTTTCTTGTCTTGGATAGGCTCCATATTTCCTTGTTCATGGATTCCTAGGCCTTTGCCTTGATAATTCCATTTCTTGAGCATTTTATCCAAACAAGGATATTTCTGACTTGGGAAATATGATAAACATCTAGTTTCTAGTTCCCTAATGGAAGATATGGAACTTATTGCTTCTGCTTCAAGTGGGTTACCTCTGACAAATGTAAGTGGTCCAAGAGGATAGAGTGTTGGCAGCTAGATAGTTTGGATCGGAGGATCCTCAAGAGGAGAGGATGGGATGATGGGATCTTGACTAGGATTGGGAGATAGTAATAGACATTGAGATGGAGGAATAGGGATTGTAGGATCTTGGATTGGAAGAATTTGGATTGTAGGATTTTGGATTGGGGGTGATGGAAGCAATAGAACATGTGATGGGGGAAGTGAAGGGATTGGATCTTGATTTTCTTCTGCGAGTATTTCAACATGCTTTTGGGAAAGATCTTGACATGATAGGATTTGTGTGGATAGAGTGTTGGGGGATGCATGGATGGACTCTTAAGATGGGGTGGATGGAAGGATGGGAGAGACATCATAACCAAACTCATCATAATAGGTTTGAGACATGTTGACTTGTGGATGAGTTGGATAGGAATGAAGGATGAAGATGGATTGGAAAACTAAGACTCAAATTGGAATGACTGACAGAATCTGACTTAGGTTTGGATTTTGCTCAAGTTTGGAAGAAGACTGACTCTAGAGGAAGATAGACAAGGGGATGGAGGATGACCGAGATGACTTTGCTAACCAAGTATAGGAGGAAAGGATGACAAGACTGGATTGAATTTGACTGGAAGACCATGATTTGAGATTCTAAAAGCTTTGGACATTTTCTGGATTTTCGAAGGATTTGGACTGACATGGCTATTCTGAGTATCTTGAACCAAGTTGTAGATTAGTTTGATGTTTTTCCAATGGAAAAGGATAGATTTCAATAAAGATTTTCAAAAAAGAAATCTCCATAAGGGACAAAGCAACCTTGCAGGATACAAACAAGATAACTGACTTTGATAAATGCTTTGAAAAGTGCATGTTCCAACAATGTCTTCACAGAGTTTTTGACTGTCAAGCACTTCAAGCAGATCTACCTAAGGAAGGTGAGTATCAAAATCACTTGCCCACAGCTTGGTACCCCCTAGAAGGGAATAAAAATGGTGAGTAATCTTAAGGTGACCCTGTAAACCCCTTGGAATCGGTCCTTGCACAAGGATTTTGATACTTTCGGATGCAGATAGGGTAGCCTCTATTTTATCAAGTTTTTAATAGTTCCATGGAGTCTCCATACCCAGTTATGTTAACCGCCTGTGACTCACTTAAGAGCCTAGCCAACAATGCTGGGGGAGGAATATTTACCATCCCTAGACATTTGCATTTGGCACAAAACACCTGTGGATTAGGAGATATAAGTGAGTACTTTTTTCCTTCACTTTATTTATATACCGGCTAGGGGGGATATCTATTTGAGGTCATTCTCCGAGGAGGAAGCACTTTTCTCCCTAGACAGGCCTCGCTAAAAGTAGAACAAGTAAACTTGTCCAAGTTTAAATGTTCTACATTGCTTAATTTAACAATAATTTAAAAAATGAAAGCTCCTAGATGCACATCAAGCAAGTTGTTCTATTTCCCAAATTGATTAAGTGATGTTTGAATTTGAATAACTGAAGACACAAGTGTTTAAATTTTGCGTAGTTCTTTCTCCAAAAAGTAAGTGATTTGAGCGATTGCAAGTTCTTTCTTTGATCATTCAAGATTGAGATTGACACGTTGATTTAAGAACTTTGAAGTTCTTTGTTTTGATCCTTTAAGGCATTCAAGATTTGATTGTGTGCTTGCTTGGAAAAAGGAAAGAATAGAGATGCTTTTTCTTTCAGTTTATTGCATTCAAGAGTGTATTTGATTTTCAAAATGATAATGACGCTTTAGGACTTAAGTTCTTTCTCTTAATTTCATTCAAGATTTTTTTTTTACTTTTTCTTAAGAAAAATGAATCCAATATCAATCTGAGAGAAAAGGCGATAGGAACTTGAAAGTTCAAAGGCAATAGGAACTTTGTGCATAGGCAACAAGAAAAAGTTCACAGGCGATAGGAGATTGGGCACAGGCGATAGGAAAAAATTTCATAGGCGACAGGAACTTGTGTACAAGCGACAAGAAAAAGTTCATAGGCGACAAGAACTTGTGTATAGGTGACAGGATCTTGTGTATAGGTGATAGGAGCTTGTGTTATAGGCGACAGAGAAATGTGCATAGGTGATAATTAAAAGTTTATAGGTGTTAGTAAAATGATCATAGGTGATAAATGAAATCTGACAAGCGAGAATGAAATGATTACAGGCAATAAAAAAATATGCAAAGGCGACAACGGAATGATTATAGGCGATAAATGAAATATGGAACGCGATCAATGAAATATGAGATGCGATAATGGAATGATTACTGTAATACCCCAAAAATGGGCTATAAGTTCATTAATCTCCTACATCTTCAATTTGAATGAAATCGACATCAAAGTCCTAATCTAGATAAATTTGTTTTTTTTACATTCATTTAGATTCTTTTTCATATCATTGTTAGATCATTTTAGCATTTCAATTTTCATTCTAGCATAATTTCATATCAGTTTTTATCATTCTTATTGCATAGAAATCCAAAAAATTAGCTTAATTGCATTCAATTCCTATCTAGATCAATTGCATTCAAATCCTTCATTTAGGTGTCATCTAGGTCACTGATCTCGATAATAATCTGAGAACATTAATCTCGCACCTACTAGAAGGTAGTAAATCACTTGGTTAGATTAGATTTTAATTTTGCATGATTTGATTATAGCTAACCTCTAATGTTTTACTAAAGTGTTGTGTCTATAGATCAGGTACAAAATTCACACACATTTCTGGCGCCCACTGTGGGGCAACCCACCTTTGCATGCTGGTTTTGATTTTTTTTTGGGAGCTAAAACCTCAAAGTTTTAAAGATTTAATTTTATCTCCCAAATGGCTTGGAGTTTTGCTCTAAAATTTTTTTTACAAGTTTGACACATATCAGAGAAGCTACAAAAAAAAATTTAGAATTTTCTGAAATCTCTTTAAATTATATAGGGGGTCCATTCTTTGTGTTTTAAATTTAGACGTAATATAATAGCTCAAATAGTCAATTTACAAAAATTGGTCTGTTTTGATAAAATGGGTCTCTAGGGCACAAATGAAGAGATTTTTCTAAAATTTTTACATTTTTGGAAAGCTCCCTATTTTTCAGTAGGGGTCTCTATTCTTAATTTCTATTTTTGTGGCCAAAATCATATCAAAAAAATTAGATCTTGTTGACTAGGTCAAATGCAACAAAAAAAATAAAGTTTTGTGATGGGTATGCACTTATTTTTTTTACATGGTTCAATGAATGATATGAGTTGTCATTTGTGTTAATTTCTGGTTATTATTACTGATAATAATTGATTTTTAGAGCTAACCCTATGGTTTTCATAAGTTGAATATATTTTGCATATCTTGTTTGCTTGTTTGCTTGTTGGAGAGTTCGTAGCTTGCTTGCATAGTAAAGCTCAACAAAAATTGCTAAAAATCAGGTAAAATCTACTAAGCACATTGCAAGGATCCTAGGTATTCTCCTTCATCTAATGATATTTCAATTTGGGACTTAAAATAAATCTCTCGTGTGTCTAGCTTGGGTGATTCTTTTCATGCTTTTGTTTTACACACTTGCATAATTGATACTAGGTTGTGACCCCTTAAGGATTCATTAAGTAGTCTTAGATACTTGTGATTGATCTTGATTGCTATTTTGGGTTATTGAACTTTCTAATCCACCGGCCCCTCATTTCTGCTCTATGGTTGCAATCTCAGAGCCATAAAGGGGAGGGGTTAATAGGACAGAAGCGTTAAGTGTTCCACTTGGCAACCCTTTTGTGCTTTTAGGAACTCACTTGTTTTCTAAGTTGAAGACTCATTTTTAGCTTGTGTGAGGTGTTAAGTGTTCCACCTTGTGGCCTCATCTCATATTTTCTTTAAGCGTTAAGTGTTCCTTTTTCTATTTTTTGGGTACTGTTGGTAGATTTGCTTTCGGGAATATATCTATGCTCACATAGTAATTAGGCCCTATGAACACTATTCGTGATTCTTGAGAGATTGGATTCCTAGTGAAATCTTTCTTGATGATAGAATCCTTGTAGGTAGGGAGGATACTTAGTGCATTTCACATTCAACTTGGTTAGTGCATCTTCTCTTATTGATCGATACATTCTCTCCCAGGAGAAGTTGATAGATCACGTGGGGTAGACATCACAAGCTTTGGTGAATCAAAATTGGTTAGTGTGTCTTTCCTTATTGATTGATACATTCTCTCTCTGGAGGGGTTGATAGATCACATGGGGTTGATATCATAGACCTTGGTGAGACAAACTTTGTCTTAGCATGTCGGATTAATCTGCTTGCTTTGTTTGGGTTAAAAGTGAAGAGGTATCAAAACTTTGGATCTGGAGCCAAGTCCCCTTGTGGTATCATACTATGAGTCACCTTTAGAGAGGGTTAACCATAGCGGACAATCCCTTCACAGGGAAAACTACATTGATGGAACCTCAAGCGGTCATAGCCATTTTTTCCGTGGTAGTGACAGTCGCTATATAAATGTCCTTGTGGAAGAAATCTCCATGGGTATGGTTCATTGTTGGGTTGTCAGATCTCCCTAGCAGCTCCTGAAGATTAAGTTCTTAGACTATGTCAAAACCCTGGTGCACTGAGATTGGAGTTCACCCCTTTGGATCATAAAAGTTGTAGAGTCAAACCATTACTAAAAACCCTAGCGAGGCCAAATTTTCATTTTATAGGGTATATGTGCGTTATTGCAAAATATTTTAGAACATACACAATTAGCGCTTCTGAGGATTAGAATGAATAAGTCACTTGATTGTTCATGCACGAGGTTGCTTTTGCCCTTGTTCATTATTTTTAGACATGCTTGAAATCACTTGCTTTCTATTTTGCGTGCTTGTTTATCTATCTGGTTACTGAAAATGAACAAATCTGTTACAATCTTCAAATCTGGACATTGAAATTTGCAAATAATTTGAATCTGAAAACTCAAAATTTGCAAAATCTGACGTAAAATCCTTTCTGGAGTCAAAAGTTGTCTCAAGAGGTCAGAAAGTCATGCGAGTTTTTTTCAAGTGTCATTTCATTACAACCCATATGTCGTATGATAGCAAACCCAATGTCGTACAAGTTTTCATGCCAGCAAATCTTCAAAGTCAAAATTTTGCAACTGTCGTACGAGTTGTGCAACTATCGTTTCATAGCCTACCCACTGTCGTACGAGTTTTTCAGAGTGTCATTTGGGAAATTTTTGAAAGTTGTCAAAAAACTGTCAGAATTGCCAGATATTTAGCTTTTTCAGCCTATTTCCAAAATCTGTCATACAAATCACTGTGTCAAGAACAGAGCAGTAGCTATTGAAAATCAGTACACATGTCTCAAAGAATCAGTACACATGAGGAAGACATTCTAATCATAGCTATGATGAAGCAGCTGCAAGCTATGCAAGTTGAACTTAACAATCTTAAGAAAGAAAAGGAACCCAAAGAGTTCTCCATGGAATCTCTATACTCTTTTCCATTTGATAAAGACTCATACATGTCACCATGCCCCCGGACAAAATTTGAGCAATGTGATAACCCTTATGATACCTCTTCGACAAAGAGTGACACATACAACTTTGAAGACTATGATGACTATGATGATAGACAATGTAATGATACCTATGACACCTCTATTCCTAAGAGTCCTCCTCATCGTGTGTTCCTACTTACTACAAATGGGCCGTCACATTGGATAGATCATGATGGTGATCCATATGATTTTGATTTTGAAAGAGACTTTGATGGCTTTTGTGGACAATACCTTGATGATGATCCATCTACTACTGCTGAGGACTATAAAATGCATCGTGCTAGCTTGAAGCATCAATATTATAAGAATCTTTCTCCTAAGGACTCTTCTACTAAAAATAAAGATTATCTTCTCAAGCAAGATCATGTTAATGATAAACCTTTGTCTTGTGATGGTTCCCTTCCATCCCCTACTTCCTCCAATACCTGTACATTTCCTAAAGCTTTTGAGTCTTTCAAATCTTTCACAGAACCTTCATTTGACACAAGCCCTGATACTTTTCATGTGGTTCCCTATAGTTATCCTCCAGGGCTACCTCTTAAAGAAACTCAAGCTAACCTTCACTTGGCTGCAAATACTTTCAATGATGCTAAACCTAAAGAGCGTAAGCCTTCATATGCTATAATTCCCACTTCAGCCAGTCCTCCACCATCTCTGCAACAGTCTTCCATACAATCCCAACATGCTTCCTTGTCCTTAGAAGTGGCTCCATGTCAAGAGGACTCTAAAAATGATGAAGAAAAGAACATAAAGAAAGATCAAGATCAAGAACCCTCCATGTCATCCACTCCTTTTCCTAATGTCTCTTATCCACTTCATGGTTCTTTTGATTCTGTACACCCTTTTTCATGCATTCCACCATGTCTTAAGTCTTCTGCTAAGCAAGATCAAGCTACTACTTACACCATTGAGCTTATTGACAATCAAAATGACCTTACTACACTTGCGCTTTCCAAAGATGATACTTCCATTAAGGTTGATAAAAATGGTGTTGTTAAGCCTATTGAAAATCAAGAGAAAAATTATGCGCTTATGCTATCCAAAGATCCTTGTCAAGATCAAAGTCTTCCATCTTCTTATTCTACCACTCTATGTTCACTTCCACTTTCTACTCTTCCTAAGTCTTTGCAAGTTTTGAACAATCCTCGAACCTCTTCCACCAATACTAAGGGCTTCATGTCTACCTTCCATCTTGGGTCCTTATGTCCCTTCACTTTCCCCTCCTAACATTCATAATTCACCATCCATCTTGGGTCCTTACATCCCTCCATCTCCCATCTTTCCTCAAGATCAACATAGATGATGTGAGCAAGGCTTTCGAGGGTACCTGATTTGAAGGACTTCAAGCCAAACAATGATTAGATGTTAGTTTAAGCATGAAATCAATGCAAAACAAAGAAAACTCTAAGCTAGCCACCTCAGATTGAGCTAAAAATAAGTGCACCCAAGCACTGTTTGATTTGCTCTGATAAGAGGGATGTGGGTGTGCTCTCTAAGCACTTGGAGCATACTATAATGCATTCTAAGATGGATTGAAATCCATGAAAACCCCAAAATGGCACAAAAATAGGTATAGAACACCTGATTTGCCCCTAAGGCCTCAAGGATCCAAAAATGCTTTAATGGAGATTAAGCTACATGATGAGTAATCTATGATTGATTTTAGAACAAATAGAGATGTGATATGATCCTATGCTTATGAAAAACAATGGAAGAAACTAGGTTAATCCATTAAAGCTATACTAAGATGTGCTAAAATGCTTGAAAGTAAACTAAATTAGAATGATTTGTGCTAAGTCTAGAAATAAAAGGGCATGATAACAATGCATGAGAATGAAAGTAAGCTTATTGATTTGCTCTTGAAAGGAGGGGTATTTATAAGATTTGGGAAGGAAGAATGAGTGGCCAGGATTGAAATCCTTAAGAGAGGCCAAGATTCACTCAAAGGGGAGCACATGGATTGTGCTAGTTTAGGGATCACCTCCTTGTGACAAGTGTCACAAGGGCATTGGGTTGAAAGATGGGAGGAATGTGCACAATTTGAGAAATGTGCCTAAGGTCAAGGGGTGTAAAAAAGGGGTGAGGGGCTTCTTAAATGCACCATAAGTGCATGTAAGAGGGATAAGGAGGCCTTAAATGCCTTCAATACATTTCAAAAAGGGAAGCCCTCTTTGTTGACTTTGGGGTAAGCTTAAGAGTTGGCTAACCTTGTTTAGGAAATGTGACAAGGTTAAGGGAGGAATTAGGATTAGGATTAGGGGATTTTAGGATTAGGATGGGTGAAGAGGTTGGGTTGAGAAGTTTCTAGAAGAGTCTAGAGTTTTCTTAGGTTTTATGGAATAAATGTTTATTCATTCCAAAAGCTTTTGGTTTTGGGAATATTTATTAAAATATATTTAATAAATATGAAAATTAAATATTTAATCTTAATTAAATATTTTGAGTTGAGATTAGGGTTAGAAAGGATGGGTTTAGCCTTTAATCAAAATTAAAGAAGGATTAGAAGATTCTGGAAGAGGTTAGTGGTCTAAAGGAAATTGGCCAAGTTTTGGGCAAAAAATAAATAAATAATTTATTTTGGGATTTTTGGTCAATTTATTAATTAAATAATTAATAAATAAGGAGAATAATGTTTAAATAAGATTTAAACATTTTTGGAAGGGATTTCTTAATTAAATATTTTTAATTAAGAAAAAGGGATTTAATGACATAAAAATAAATTAATTAATTAAATAAATAATTAATTAATAAATGATGATGTCATCAGGAATTTTTCAGAAAATAAAAATATTTTATTTTCTAAAGGATTTTTAGGTGTCTACAGATGCATACCCTTGAATCCTTTTCATCCACCCACACATTTAAATCAGTCATATCCTCCTTCTTTCACAAGTCCCAAGTCTTTTGGAAGTAACTTGAATGCTTAATACAAGAAAAAAAAACAATACAAAAATCCATCAAAAAGAGAAGATCACCATGTCTCCTCTAATCGACATGGAGGCATAAAGTCAAAAGAGATATCTAAGAAAAAAACTACAAGACAAGTATGGGTTCCAAAATCCATCATTGAAGATATTCTCTCTAAATTACCAAAAAGAAATGAAAAGCCTATGACTATATGGATTCCAAAGTCTCCCTTGAAAAAGTCTAGTGTTGAGCAAAAAGTGAAGTTGACATTCAAGCTTCCAAAGACTTCCACTTCATCTCCTTCCAAAAACATTCTTCCATTCCATGCGCCTAAACCACAACCTCTGCTATCCATTCACCATATTCCTTCATTTATTCCTTCATTCATGATTCCTCCATCCTCTCACCACCCTTCAAGGTATGTGTTGATGTTGAGCTTGCCTTCCTTTCCATCTACCCTTTTAGAATCCTTCCATGCATTATCCTTCTACCTTCTATCATTTTTCCTCATTTGTCTATTCCTCCTATCTTCCAACCTCACTCGCTTTACATAAAACTTTATCCTCCATTTTTCTCTTCCATCTCCCTTTCCCTATCAGCATCTTTGAGCATATCATTTGAATCTTTGGTATATCATAGTTTATCCTTTCAAGGAGTACTATCTAAAAAGCTTTCCTTCTTCCAAAAATTCAAAAAGAAATGAAAAATTAAAAAAAATTGAAAATGTGCCTTGGTGGAAACCTGGAAACAGGTGCCTTGGTAGCAAAAGTAAAGAGAAATAAATTTATCCTATGGTGAAAACCACTCCCTTGTGGCACCTTGGATAAGTACCATGATGAAAACCTGGCAATCAGGCATCATGCATAGTTCTTCTACATATTTCATCCATTCCATCTTCTCTCTTTGATCTTGATAATGTTGATCTATACATGAACATTTGGCTATCTTGTGAGCTATCTTCCGATGATCTTGTTTTCATTCCCTTCCTTTTTAGCCTTCATATTTATTTTCCTCCATTCATTTTTGCCTATCACTATCCTTTTCCCCTTTGGTCTTGATCTAATAACAAAAAAAAAAAAAAGAAAGAGTAAAACACAGTGCTATGAAGCCTCTTGACATGTCTACTCTTTTGGACTACATCCTTTCCTTCTTTGGCATTACACTTTTGTGACTTATCCTATGCTGGCCTTTTATTGCTTGTCCAAATGCACTTTACATGACTATTTTTCCCTAGCTTGGGTATTCTTGAGGAGTTTTCCCTTGAGGATTTCTTCCCTTCATTCTCCTTCATTCTCTTGCCTTCCATCTCTTCCACCAGCTTGCCAATCCCTCTTGTTCCCCACCTTGCTAGACATTAGGACTGCATGATATGATCTTACTTGGGAGTTTGCAATGGAAAAAGATGCTATCAAGTATACCAAGTATCAGAACAGTATCAGAATCATTATCAGAATTAGCATCGGAACCAGTATTAGAACAAGTATCAGAACCAGTATCAGAACCAATATCAGAACCAATATCATAATCAGTATTAGAACAAGTATTAGAATGCCTATAGGGGCTACACCTTTTGCTTTAGTTTATGGGTCTGAGGTGGTACTACCTATTGAGGTTGAAATCCCATCACTAAGAATCAGAATGCATGGTCTAGTAACTGATGATGACTACAGAGTGTCTAGGTTGCAAGAACTTGAACTACTAGATGAGTGTAGACAAGCAACATATGATCATCTCAAAGTATATTAGAAGAGAATGTCTAGAGGCTACAACAAGAAAGTTAGACACAAAAAATTTTAGGTTGGCGATCTAGTCTTGAGAGAAAATCCTAAAAATCAATCCCATCGAGAATGCAAGGGGAAGTTCAAACCCAACTAGCTGGGTCCCTTTGTCATCACTACTACTTTTGGCTCTGGTGCCTATCAAATCTCAATGACTGAAGGAGAATAGCTCTGAGAACCAATCAACATTCTCCATCTGAAGAAATTCTACGCCTAAGGCATTCAGTCTATGGTAAAATGTCCTAAAAAAATTATAAAAATCAGAAAAAGTCCTGAAAAAATGAACATCTTGGTGAAAACCTAGCAATAGGCACCTTGATGATTCACAAAAAAAATATATATCAAAAATTCACAAAAAAATCAAAAAATATCAAAAGTACAAAAAAATTGAAAAAAATAAAAAATACAAGAAAAAAAAAAAGAAAAATTATCTTGGTGAAAACCTGGAAATAGGCGCCTTGGTAGCAAAAATAGAATCTCTGCCAAGATGATGAAAACCTAGCAAACAGGTGCCACTTGTTCCAAATTCTCCATCTATCAGTGTAATCTTGGTCTTTCCTAGCTTTCAGTCTTGCTTTAGTTTGTACATATCTCCCGGTTTGTTTCTACATTTCCAGTTTTCAATAAGTCGATCTATACACCAATTAGCTCAAGCGTCTGTATCCTATCAATGTTTAACACTTGGGGGCAATCAATGTCATATCCTATGGTCTCCCCTGTATCGTAGAAAGATCATATCTAGTCAGAGTCCTTTGAAGCTTCATGTGAGTCAGTCAGTCAGTCTTGTCTCCAGAAAGGATTTTGCATCTACAACAATGCAATCAACATCAAACACAAACTGAAAACAATCTATGCTTTTTACATGCTTTTATCTCCTTGTATGCTTACTAATTCACATTGAGATTTTTGGATATTGTGTCCCTTCGAGCTCTTCGATGATGTCCTTTATAGGATTTAGAGAGTGATGACTGTGGGCATAATCTTTTCTTTGTCTTCTACTTGTACGTAAAAATCTAACAACTTTGGAAATTATGGATTGAAATGGTGTCTGACTATAAGAGCCTCTATCTCGAATTGGATGGCCATGTGTACCTTGACCATTGATACCCAGACAATTCAAGGAAGTTTGATCTAACTATTGTCTTTTTGAGTAAGTTCTTTCTCCTACTGTGGAATGCGATCTTGCCTAAGGATGTGAATCATAAAGGGTCACTATGGGTAATTGACATTGGATTTAGAATGATCTCTTGACTATTTGATGTGTTTGCAATGCAAGGTGTATTCAGGTCATCATGATGTTTATGTTTTAATGCTTATACAAATTGTTATATCAAAATGGATATGATATTCAGGTCATCTTGGCATTTGTGCCTTGGTGCTTATATCTACTCTGACATTCTAAAAATAAAATCAATATTCATATATCCATGGTTGTTGACTAGTGGGTGTTGTATTGATTCTTGTGCATACAAATTGATATTCATATATCTATGGTTTCATATCTAGTGGGCATTGTATTGATTTATCCGGTTACCTAAAATTTCAATGATGATAACAAATCGACATATGATCAGTGACTAGGTCCTAGGTCTTAGGTTGCATTTCATATTGCATGCTTCTTTGCATTTTGCATGTTGCATGATCTCACAATGGCTAAATGAACTTCAATGCTTAAATAATTCTTCATATCAATTCTTCAAATCTAATAAGAGCTGAACCTCACATGAAGGTTCCTCCAATGAAGTAACAAGTAGAATCCTTTTTTGGGATCAAAATTCAAATCTAAGATCATTCATATTATTAACTACTTGCATAATCGACCTTCAATCATCACAGAAATCCAATATTCAACTTAACTGATTATCTAACATCAAACTATGAAAAATTCAACTTGGTCAACCATGGTCAACTCATGGTCACACCTCATCAAACTTGGTCTCCAGGACCTCCAAACGATGCAGAACACATTCTTGAATGTGTATAACCACTTCTCAAATCAATCAACATGCTTCTGAGCTCTCAACGCTGACTTTTCTTGTCAGATTTCAATTTTAATCCCGAAGGGGGCATGGTATTGCACATCATTCAAAGTCTGTAATCAAATTGAAATCATATCTTTATGGAAATCATATCTTTCCTTAGTAATCAAGACAACAACCATGTCTAGTGGCTGAATCATCAAAAGTCCTCATCGCTCGAGGCAAATCTATCATCACTTGGGGCATATCAGATTCATCAAGATCCATATCAATCTAGTATTCTCCTAATCTTGTAAACTATATCAGTTTTTGCAACCATCAGATCATAGTGTTATTTCCTTGGTTCTTCGGCAACTGAAGGGTTTGGATGTGATACCTACTAGTTCTGCTAAGACAATCAAGTCTAGAACGGGTCACTCACTTCTTTGCAATCCTAAGGTTTGGAATCAGGCATTTTGACACTTTTTCACAATCATAGGTTCATTCACTGTTATAGTGAGCATTATCTTTGGTCATTCAAGACCTATTATCTCCATATCAAATCAATATTGATCAGCTTCTGTCTCATATCAATTATCAATTTCAAACATTAGTTTCATATCTTTATCAAACACAGACTATCTTTGAACCACTACGCTTCGCATAGTAATTCAAAGAGGGGCAAAATGTAATATCCCAAAAATGGGCTATAAGTTCATTAATCTCCTACATCTTCAATTCGAATGAAATCGATATCAAAGTCCTAATCTAAGGCACATCTAAACATCATCGAATCATAATTGATTATCTTAAATTCTACATCAGGGAATATTCCTAGTAATATTCCTAATCATCATAATTATCTTTAATTTTATAATTATTTGGCAATAAATCACATTTATCTTAAAAATTTGATTAATTAAATATTTTGCATATTTTAATTAATTAGATTTAATATTTGCCACTTAATTGTTTAATTAAATTTAATTCTATCTATTATTAATTGTATTATTTAATTTTGACAATAAATCAAAATTCTTATGACTAATTGATTAAATTCTTATTTAATTAATTAAAGCATGTTGTCATTATTTAATAATATAGTTTTTAATAAAATTTTGATTAAATAATTGATTAACCCATAAATCAATTGTTATATTTTTAAAATCAGTTAAGTTGAGCATAAATCACTTTATTTATTTATTAAATGATAATTATCCATGTGCACATTCAAGGACCAGTTAAACTCAAAATTGAAAAATCAATGCAAGTTGTTAGCTTTTTGAAACTCAACATCTTTTTGAGTTTTAAAGTTGATCTAAACTTCTAATTCAAGTTGAACTGTGCTTTTGCATAATTTTTGTGACTTAATTATCTTTATTTAAAAATAACTCAAAAATCAACCTGAGTTATTTGAGTGATTTATGGCTTTTCCTCATGCACCTCCAAAGCCTTGGATTTCTATAAAAACAAGGCTCATCTCTTCATAACTCATCTCTCAATCATCTCTCAAATTTGCATCCAAGCATCTCATATTTTTGCACAATCACGTTGGAGAATTGGAATTGGGAGAATCAAAGATTTTGCGAATCAAGACTATTGTGAGATCAATTCATTTTTTTTACATTCATTTAGATTCTTTTTCATATCATTGTTAGATCATTTTAGCATATCAATTTTCATTCTAGCATAATTTCATATCAGTTTTTATCATTCTTATTGCATAGAAATCCAAAAAAATAGCTTAATTACATTCAATTCATATCTAGATCAATTGCATTCAAATCCTTCATTTAGGTGTCGTCTAGGTCACTGATCTCGATAACAATTTGAGAACATTAATCTCGCACCTACTAGAAGGTAGTAAATTGCTTGGTTAGATTAGATTTTAATTTTGCATGATTTGATTATAGCTAACCTCTAATGTTTTACTGAAGTGTTGTGTCTACAGATCAGGTACAAAATTCACACACACAATTACAGGTGAGACTTCTGTACAGGCGTGATTACTTCTATTACAAGCGACAGAAAAGAAGTTTGAGATAGAATAGAAGTTATCAAGGGTGGAAATCTTTCAGAAAATAGGTGTCGATACAGAGCTTGTAGGCATCATCAAATTGTTTGTAGGCATGACTATATTGTGTGTAGGTGACATTTCATCTGTTTCCTACAAATATGAGAATACAAAGTATGATCTAATCAAGTGATTGTGGTTTTGAGTCCCACCGGGCATGCCAAAATGTGGACAAAGCTTTTGAGGATACCTATTTTGAAAGACTCAAACCAAACAAAGATTATATTTTATTCTAGAATGAAATCAATCCAAAATAAGAAAACTCTAAGCTAAGCCACCTCAAATAGAGCTTAAACAAGTGCACCCAAGCACTGTTTGATTTTCTCTTGCTTAAGGGGATGTGGGTGTGCTCTCTAAGCACTTGGAGCATACTCTAATGCTTTCTAAAATGATTTGAGACTCATGAAAACCCCAAAAATGGTACAATAATGGGTAGAACACCCAAAATTGCCCCTAAGGCTTCAAGAACTCAAAAAGATGCTTTTAATGGAGATTTGAACTACATGATGCTTATGCTAAGATTGTTATTAACCAGATAGAGATGTGATGATGATGATATGCTATGCAAAACAATGAAATAAACTATGTTAATCCATTAGTTCTATATTAGGATGAGCTAAAATGCTTGAAAGTAAGCTAAATTAGGATGATTATGCTAAGTCTAGAGCTAAATGAGCATGATAACAATGCTTGAAATAAAAGATGAATGGATTTTTTTTCTCTTAGACATGAGGAGTATTTATAGGATTTCCCAAGGGGGAATGAGTGGCCAGGATCAAAATGCTTAAGAGAGGCCAAGATTCATTCAAAGGGGAGCACATGGATTGTGCTAGTTTAGGGCCACCTCCTTGTGACAAGTGTCACAAGGGCATTGGGTTGAAAGATGGGAGGGATGTACACAATTTAGGAAATGTGTCTAAGGTCAAAGGGTGTAAGAAAGGGGTGAGGGGCTTCTTTAATGCATCATAAATACATGTAAGAGGGATAAGGAGGCTTTAAATGCACTTTAATGCATGTAAGAGAAGTTTCTAGAAGTTTGTTGACCTTGGATTAAGCTTAGGAGTTGGCTAACCTTGGTTAGGGAATGTGACAAGGTTAGGGGGGATTAGGATTAGGATTAGGATTAGGGGGACAAGGATAAGATTTTCTAGAAGAGTCTAGAACTTCCTTAGCATAAACATGGATTTTAGGAAATAGATAAAGATTTATTTATTTCCATGGTTTATTTTTGAGAATATTTATTAAAAATAAATTTAATAAATGTGAGGATTAAATATTTAATCTTAATTAAATATTTTGAGTTGGGATTAGGGTTAGGAAATGATGGGATTAGCCTCTAATTGAATTTAAAGAAGGATTAGAAGATTCTGGTAGAGGTTAGTGGTCTTAAGGAAATTGGCCAAGTTTTGGGTAAAAAATAAATAAATAATTTATTTTGAGATTTTTGGTCAATTTTTTAATTAAATAATTAATAAATAGAGGAAATAATGTTTAAATAAGATTTAAACATTTTTGGGAGGGATTCCTTAATTAAATATTTTTAATTAAGATAAAGGGATTTAATGACATAAAAATAAATAAATTAAATAATTAATTAATAAATGATGATGTCATCAGGAATTTTTTAGAAAATAAAAATAATTTATTTTATTAAGGATTATTAGGTGTCTACAACCATGTAACCCTATTACCCCTTTTCTAAATAGGGATCCTCCCTAGTAGTTACTCATGGTCTTGGTACTCCAAGACTATGTGGTCATTATTATGTTTTCTTCATTATCTTTTATTTCCCCCCTTTCTGAGATTCATTATTAAGTTATCACTTTTTACTAACCCACCCATAAGATCATTTGAAAACCACTTTAGGGTTCCAACACCTATGTTGATCCACTCACCTAGGGTACCTAGTCCCCTACCCAAAGACACAATCCATGAAAATATCAAGTACTTTAAAAAGATCCATCTCATAGGTCTAGGGAATGCTTTGGTGCACTTAGGCCACTTGAATGAGTCCTAGCCTCATATTATGGATTCTATCATAAGATAATTACTGAAATCACATGAGTAATAGCTTATAATCCCAACAAAACCATGTATAAACATTCATAGGGTATGACATAGAACTTTCCACATGCTTTAACACAATGTTCCATAACTTGTTCATAAATCATCCTAATCTCCCCTAAACCTTTCTAATTCATCCTAAACCATAAGAGTACAAAAAAATACACCAAAATAAAGAAGTATAATCCATCATGAACTCATATGAAATAATTTGGCAAATCCATTTAACCATAACATATGTCACATCTTCCTTGTTGTATTATTTTAAACAACTAAATATAATCAACATCACACTAATATGAAACACTTATGAATAATTCCATAAAGACATTCACACACATACAGGAAGAAGAAAACTTTTTGGGATCTAGATCCTACTTGGAGTCCTATGGAGAAACCTCATGATGGCTAGAGCACACCCTTGTAGCACCTCCAAGCTTTGAGATGTATCCTCCTGGTAGAGTCTCCTCTAAAAACCAATCCTATCTTCCTTCTTTAGAAAAATTTCCCCAAATGAATTGACAGAAAGGTGATCAATAAAACACGAAGATAAAATTTCCCCCAAATGACTTCCAGAACCAATTTGCAAGAATTACAAGATTTTTTTCTTTCAAAATCTCTCAGCCCCCAAATTTCCCCCAAATTCATTTGATTTATCCTCCAACTATATGGTTGGAGGATTTTCTTTATGGGAAGCAACTTCTCCAACTTCCATACTTGGTTGGAAAAATCAAACCAACATTCCCATAAACATGTAATAAAGTTTCTTCTTAAATTTAATTAAAATAACCTCCAAATAAACTTATAACAAGATGAATAAACATAAAGCTTTCAAGAAACATACATAGCCCACTTGGAATCAAACTAGCCTAACTTTTAGGAGGTCTCGAGTTCAACTCCCTCCTAGATAGCTAGTTTTGCTAATAGGAGCTTCCTATCATTATCTATTATTATTATTTTTACTTTTATTCAATGTATTTTATTAAACATTATAATAGCATTGTACAAATAAATAAAACACACATGAGTAATAATATTTATATATGTAGAGGTATATGAGTGTCCACCCACATATACGTATACATATGTAATGTACATTAAATAATAACATAGATATAAACTAAGTGTATATATATGTGTGTGTGTGTGTAGACACACACACACACACACACACACACATATATATACATTTTTTACCAAAAATTCAACTAGCATCATAACATAAACCATAAGATAACATCTTAAGACTGCATTCACATTCCCCAACTAGGGTAACCTCTTAATATAAAATAAGTCTATGGATAACCTTGAGAATAGCTTGGTTAAATCTCCACACAACAATAGTTCAAAGATTTTGAAGGCATGCTTAGACCTATGTAGCCAAGTGGAGACAATGCTTGGTACCTGTATCCTACATCACCAACAAACATACATACATACATACATACATACATACATACATACATACATATATATATATACATATACATATATACATATATATATATATATAAACATATATGTATCTATATATATATATGTATGTATGTATGTATGTATGTATGTATGTGTGTGTGTGTGTGTGTATATATATATACATATATATGTATCTATATAGATATATGTATATAGATATCTATATATAGATATCTGTGTGTGTATATATATATATATATATGGAGAGTGCAACATCATGTGGACCTCCCGTAGGAGTAACTACGATTGCCCCTACTCATCCTACACTCACATCAACTAGTAAACATCAAATTATAATGGGTTCAATAGGGTTAGAACGTAATATAAACATCATGACATAAATCAATGTAAAACATTTCACTAATAGTTTATTTCTAACCATTCATCATTAAATCCTAACTCATTTAATATTTTGAAATAAACTACAGTAACCAAATATATAGATATGTTCAAATGTCTCATAAAATGCTAACTAAATAGCGATCATAGTCCAAACATATAATCCAAAGTGTCAAAGCAATATTCCTATCAGTCTAACATAGGAAGATGCTAGGGTGGGTATTACACTGGTCCTTATGAGGTTGTAATTATGCATTGGGAATTCATCCCATTAGAATTCCAAGGACTTACATATCTTGCACATAGTGGGGCCCTATGGAAATTAGGAAATCCCAACAATGCTTCTTTTGGTGCTAGATGTACTCATGGGCATTTGACAGTTGTCGAGCCATCTCCACAAAGATTATCCTATCTAATGGATATCTTGAAAACCTTTTAGGAGCTAGGGTGCTTCCTACCACCTAGATGTATGTGAAGCTCTTGAAATGAATGTAGAATGCCCCAAGGGCCTTCACCTTAGCAGAAGCTTATGTAGACATTATTTTGGCATAGTCTCCTTCTATGGAGTGTACAATGGTGAACACAAAAGTATCAAATCTATTAGATTTCTACAATCCATAGTAGTATACATAACAGTTTTTGGATTCGATTGTGTAGTGAATTTTTTCCATCAGATGGAAAAAATTCACTACACAATCGAATCCAAAAATTGTTACATATGCAAAAGCATCATTGACAATGTAGAATTCTAGACTATCATTTGTGTAGTACTCATTTTGAACCAGTTGAGGGTATACTATGAATGTCCATGCATTTTGATCACCCATGGCACCAACCTTAACCAATCCTATGTACACTGCCCTTGCAACAAATAGGTACACAACATAAGATGTCATGTAGAAGTGAGGATCATTTTTCACTGTGATCAACTGTTGATCCAGGTTGTCATTGAGAATGGTGGCCCTTTCGAACCTTGCTTGTCTCTCCTTTATCTTCTCAATAAGAAAGATCATCCATGGTTCCAATTGTATAGACTTTGGCAGTCCATACACTTGAATGATCATGGTGATGTCTTCTTAGATGTCTTCTTTCATGTACCCTCTCCTCATGTCTATCTTTTCTAGTTTATTCCTTGGTAGAGGTTGTATGAGATACTCCTTGTTCACAGTCTCATGGGATAATGAGATGTCTCTATTATAAAAGTCCATTCCCTTTCCAATAGAGAAGCTATAAAAAATTTCTACCCCCTTGGGAAAATGGAAGACATCTTTAGTGTTGTCTAGTTAGAGATCAAGAACCACCTTACCTATACTATTCTTGACCATTCTTTCATCTTCTATGTAGTGGTTTGCTAGCATAATGATCAGATTTGAAGAAAGGGTGGATACTAGGTGTGTTGCTTCATTCATCGGGAAATAGTATACCAATGAAGTGTAGTCCTTGGTCCTTCCTTCTAGTTGTGCATATTTTACCAGATAGTTGTTCCAATTGAAATTCCTGATGTTAATATCTGTGATCTCTGAATGTAGATTTCCAACTTTGGAGGGCACATGATAGCCTTTGAATTCATAATTCATAGCTGGCGAGTTGAATTTCTCTGCCATTTTTGCAAAGAACAAAAGAGACATGGATCAGTAATCATCACACTACTAATCCAAGGGGGAACTCTAATAAAAATGAGACAAACATGTTGGATGTGGAATTAATATTGTTGTCATTCGTGTTTTGTCACTAATGTCAATATATGTTTCTAAGAGGAAGATTTACTAGTAATTATAGTGTATGGATACTGTATGAATGATTAAGAGCATGTGAACTGAGCTTTATGTACAAGAAGTAGTTGTGATCTTATATTTAAGATCACACAATATAATTTTGTGTATTGGTTGAGTTATAGATATTTTGGTAAAGACTACTCACTAGACTGTGACAGTGAGAAATGATAGAGTTAGTCTCTATATTTCTGTTATATCTTCTAGATGATATGGATTCAAGTTATGTGATCTTAAGGGATGATAGATAAGGTACTGAAGGATGTTCAATGGTTAGCGCAAGGTAAAAAATTCTTGGTGAAGTCATTTGTGGTGTTTGTTTTGGAGAAGACCTATTTGGAAGCTGACTTCAAAGGTGTAGCATGCATTTGGTTTGGAAAATGTAAAATAAGGATGTTGGTCCTTAATTGTTGTAATGGAATCATTATACTTGTTTTAGGTACCATGTATATCTTAGCAAGAGTTTATGTAAATGTTTATAATAAGGAAAGCCTAATGAGCTGACATGATCATGTAGAATGTAATAGGGTATATATGTAAGGTCTTTTCTTTTGGAAACAAAAAAAAAGGAAGAATGGATGAGATGTATGTGATATAAAGGAGATTATGAAAGTTGTGAGCTTGTGTTTGCTAGACGTAGAGTAGAGGATTATTTGTGTACTTCATTAGAACTGATCAAGAAAATATAGTTTTTGTTAGAAAGTTCAAAAGATTTTGTATTTCTTCATATACACTTGTGTTACGAACAATGAGTTCTGAAGGTGGATTTAACCTTCTTTGTGCAGTGAGCCTTGGGAAATGAGCCCTCCCTTTCTTCTTGACTTCTAAAAGGATCTATCCTCTAACAAGGACTATGTATTGTAATAAGCTCCTAATAGATATATATCTTCTAACAAGGATACTATACACTCAATACATCATTTTCAGGTGGTAATTCCCACCGGGGTTTTTACCTTTGACAGGGTTTCCCTGACACCAAAATATTATGTTATTGTGTTGGAATTTATTGTGTTCATTGGATTTGATATTGTTGCTACTTAAAGTTTAACAATCTATCATACAACTTGTTAGAGCTCAAAAATCCAGAGTATATTTTGAGTCTATATTTTCAAAATTTCTCGAAGTATAAGATTAGTACCCTCAAAATATTTGAAAAAGGTCAAGTTTGAGTGCATGGATAAGAGGGTCGATTGATTTTTATAAGGAACCACTTGGGTAATGTGTTTGTCACCTATCATTTTCCATGAGTAATGGGTTTGAGCTATCAATTTTTAGTTTTGGCATGATTTGGAAATGGCCATTTGGAGGTGTTCTCACAAATGTGCATTCTATGTTTCCATAATTTCACAAAGTGGCCCACTTCAGAAGTTTGCATTTTATGGATGGTTGATATTCATAGCATGGTAGTTGTTGCATTGTGTTGTAGGCATGAGATTAAGTCTCCATGATGACTTTTAGCTCCCATGAGTTGGTTTGACTAGTTTGCCAGAGCCATTACATTTGCAATTTGTTAAATGTCTCTAAGTGTGCAAAGTCTAGAATTCTAAATAACCTACTTTAGGGTTTTTTTATTCATACCCAGATTAAGAAAAAGAGGAATTGAGTGTTGTTCTATATTTTAAACATGGAAATTGTATACACCTAAAAATGGTCACCTAGACTATTAGCCCCTTTTGCTAAATCATAAATTGCTTATTCTTGATCAAATCCTTGTGCTATCATTTATTCGATTATTTTCTATGGGCTAACCATTTTATCCTAAGTTTTTATTTATTTAAAAGGAATATTTCCTCCCCTTTTAATAAATAAAAAGCCCACCTTTTCTTCTTATCCTATGTTGCACAAATAAAGCATTTAATTCTTATTTATAAAGAAAAATAAAAATAAAATAAAAGAAAAAGTACTTTTTGTCTCACATGGACATAAATTAAATGCTCAACATAAAGTAAATGCTTCTAATTTTTTTATTGGAGGATATTTGTGCACAAGGATCAAGCTTCTTTTTTTCTCCACCGTTGATTAAATCTTTTGCCTCTTAATCTCCATGGCCCATTCCTTTTTCATTCCCTATAAAAGGAGAGCTCTCTTCCTCATTTGCACACACAATTTTTATGTTATTGTTATGCTACAGGTTTTCTAGGTCATCTTGGAGCTTTTGGAGATATTCTTGCATGTAGGGTTTGAAGATTTGGAGCATTGTTGGCATTCATCTTGGTTCTTCATCAACACTCTATCTTCTTGTCTTCATTCTTGCATCATCATGGCTTTCTTGCTTCATAGTTAGATTTCATTTCTTGCATCTTTCATTTTCATAGCTTAGCTTGCATTGTACTTTCATTTCCATAGCTTAGCTTGCATCTTCATTCTTAGCTAGCTTGCATTGCATTGAATTTCATTTGATTCTTGGGGATATTGGCATTCTTTCCCTTGTCTTCATTGAATCTTCCATTGCATGGTTTACTAGCAAGGTTATTGGCTGAATAGCTCTAGCTGAGAGCATTCTTAAAACCCTTGCACTCCATGCCTAGGGAGCTATGGATCGATTTGTGAGGCCTCATTCTTGAGTTCCCTTGCATGTAATGATTCATAGAAGTGTGACACATTTATAGCACATATTTTTGGCACCCACCGTGGGGCAACCCACCTCTTGCATGCTGGTTTTGATTATTTTTGGAGCTAACCCTTGTGCAGATTTGTTTGGAGATGAAAAAAACCCTAGATTTGAAAGATTTGACCATATCTCCCAAACGGCTTAGTGTTATGGTCTGAAATTTTTTTTGTAGATTGACGACATATCAGAGAAGCTCCAAAAAAAATGTTAGAATTTTTGGAGGTAATTTGTATTTTTTATGATTTTTTCTTTATTTTTCATAAAAAATCAATTTTTGGCGCAAATCAGCATATTTTTTTGAAATTTTTATATTTATAGAAAGGTCTTCAAATTCTACAGGGGGTCCATTCACTGTGTTTTTAATGTAGAAATAATATCATAGCTCATTTGGTTGATTTATAAAATCTGGTCTGTTTTGGTAAAATGGCTCTCTAGGGCACAAATGAAGAGATTTTTCTAAAAATTTTATATTTTTTGAAATCTCTCTATTTTTTGATAGAGGTATCTTTTTTGCATTTTGAGTTTAGGGTCCAAATTCATGTGGTAAAAATCAGATCTTGTTGACTAGGTCAAATGCAAAAAAAATAAAATTTTGTGATGGATATGCACTTAATTTTCATTGTTCATTGCATGATATGAGTTATCATTTGGATTATTTGCTGGTTATCATTGCTCCTAACAATTGATTTTTAGATCTAACCTTAGGGTTTGCATAAATTGGATATATATTGCATATCTTGTTTGCTTGTTCTCTTGTCTTGTTCATTTGAAGGTGCTCTTGCTTTCATGGAAAATGCTTAAAATCTACTAAGCGCGTTGCATTGGACTTGAGGTAGTTTGTTATATCTCTACAACATTTGGATTTTGAGATTCAAATTGAACCTTTCATGTGTTTGGCTTGAGTGTTTACATGCTTTCATAGAACACATTTCAATTGATGCTCTTAATGGGAAATGAATGAACATAGATTTGCTTTCATACAAGTTTGTGTAAGTGAATGCTTGTGTTTAAACCTTAATTAATTCTTGGTTCCAATATCAAATATCTCATTGAGTGATTGGGGGCATGGATTCATTCCTTGTTTACATAGAGATTTAAATGCACCACCTTGTGGACTCACTCTATGTTTGCTTGGAAAGTTAAATATTCCATTGGTACACCCCTTTTTCATTTGTGAGTAGTATTGATAAGCAACTTTAGAGTACTTGTGATTGATCTAGATTGCTATCTTGGGTTATTGGACTCGCTAATCCACCGGCCCCTCATTTCCACCCTGTGGTTGCAATCCCAACACCATATTAAAGGGGAGGGGTCAACAGGAAAGAAGCGTTAAGTGCTCCACTTGGCAACCCTTTTGTGCTTTTTGGAACTCACTTGTTTTCTAAGGTGTGGACTCACTTTGAGTTTGTGTGAGGAGTTAAATGTTCCACTTTTTTGGACTCATCTCATGCTTACTTGAAGGGTTAAATGTACCACCTCTAGTGCTCTAAATACTTTTGATAGTGAATTACTTAGTTGTTATTTCTAGAAGGCCTGCTTGGGGACACACCACCTCAAGGGACGACCTTAACTCCTATGTTTTGGCGGAGTATAAATAGCGGGAGGTGAATCGAAAGACACCTCTCTTGGGAATTGAGTTTGATATCACTCTTGGCTAAGCCTCAAAGAACTTTATACCTTTGAGAAGTGAAGGAGGAGATTTGGGGTACCGTCTCCCCCCGGCTGTGTGATTTTGGATTCTTCTCATCTATAGATTTGGGCCTCACGTACCTTGTGTATATCGAGGACTCCTCTTAGAAAGTCATGTGTATCCTTGTAGATAGCTTGCTAAGGTGTTGTTGTGTTCTATGTGCTTGCTAAAACATTTGAAGAACATACACAAGTAGAATCTTTAAGGAGTAGAAATACTAAGTCACTATTCTTGTTCATGTGCAAGGTTGCTTTGCCCCTTGCTCATTGTTTGAAGACAACTGCTTGATTGAACTCCTTGATTGCTGTCTTATGTGCTTGATCCATGATAAAAATCTGTTGATATACTTACTTGATCTTTTAAAGCACTTCAAACTAATATTTTTATGTTCATTGGTCATAGAGTCATACGACTCTACAAAAGTGTCACCCCACTTACTGGAAACTATCATCTGGCTTAAGGTGAAGTATCACCCTGTTTGCCTGAGAACTATCACCTGGGTTATTTCTGTTGTCCTATCATTGTTGCAATCTAGAGCTGCTAAACTTGCATTTTAACCTATCATAGAGTGTCCTTTTCTGTTCTTATCTGAAGCTAGTTTGTTATCTACATGCTTAGATTTGTTCTAGACTGAAACAAATGAGCTAAAATTATTGGATTTGAGCTTAACAAATGCTACTCTTGATCACTTGTCACATCACGGTTACCTCTCTAGCTACTTGCTTATTGAGCTTCTTGCTCGCTGCTCAGCTTTAGTCAATTGATTGCTGTAAGTGCTTGAGCACTTTTGACAAGCCATCTCTCTATTGTTCTACTTTGACAAGTGATCTTTATTAGCTTTGCTTATCTCATATCTGAGAAAATTTGTCTCATTCTATTAGTCAACCAACATCTCTTTTCATGCCGGTTACAACTCGATCTCAATTTGAGCAGGAGAATCACCCTCCGTTTAATTATACATAGTTACCTTCTCCAACTAGACACTCACGAGCGCCCGCTAGCAATGATAGTTCTAGTTCTGACCAATCTAAGGATTCTAAGGCTACTCCGTGGTACAAAGGAAGTTTCCTCTTTTCTGCATTCAAGACCCCCAAAAACACAGACAGTGTCTCACTCACTTTGACTGAACAAGAAAAATTTCAATAGTTGCAAGCACACTTTAAGCACAAGGATAACCAAGCATGCTTAGACAAAGAACACAATCAACAAAGAATGGATGCTACTAGGCACATGGCTTATAGAGGGACATTTCATGAGCAACTTGAGACTAGTAATCATGAGCATAGACCTCTTTTTACCAATGGAAACAATGGCAACAACAGGCCACCAAGATCTCCTCTAAGACCTACTTTTGGTGTGCCTTCTTCACCTCCTAGACCTCCTCCCTCTCAACATGAGGCAGAGGAAGATGATGAGATTTCTAGTGAGGATCTTATGAGATTTGAACAAGATGTGGTCTCCCAACGAATGATGCATAAGCTTTTAGAGCATAATGGCGATCAATATTTTCAATATATGACTTCTAGAGGATACAAGCTTCCTCTTGGCTATGATGTTAGACAAATTGTCCAACAAAGAGTACCAACTGAATTGGAAGTCCTTCAGGAAGAACTGCGTCGGACAAATCAACGCCTTACCCAAATGGCAATAGAAAGAGAGCCTCCAAAGCTCTCTTTTGTAGAATCAATTTGTGCTCTTCCTTTTGATAAAAATCTATACATGGTCCCATTTCCTAGGGATATTGAGGTTCCCAAATATGACAAGTATGATGGAAATGGTGATCCCCATGATCATGTACGTCACTTTTATGCTCTTAGTATGGACTTTCTTCATGAAGACACATATCTTCTATGATTATTCCCTCGAAGCTTAAGAGGACAAGCTTTAGAATGGTTTGCAAAGTTGACACCTCCTTTGAAGACTTTTGATGAGTTAGCTATGCGCTTCACACAACACTATTCATACAACATCCAACAACCTGTCACCGTGATAGATCTTGGTAATCTAAGACAACATCAAGGTGAGCCATTTGCAACTTACAACGTTGGAGGTCATTGTATTCTTGATATCCTCATCAGCTACCCGAGAGAGAAAATATTGACATTTTTGTTAACACTCTGGTGCCTGAGCTATATTATGATCTAAGGAAACAACTATTCCCTTCTTTCAATGACATGGTTGAAAGTGCATATCGAATTGAGGATGTAGCTATAAGAAAAGGGGATATTGTTATTAATAAAGATGTTAAAGGAAATGGTAAAGACAAGAACAAACCTTGGAATAAGAACAAGTATGTTGTTAATGATGGGGTTGTTGACGCTCCTAAAGTTAAAGAGCCTACTTTCAATCTCTCCAATGCTATCTATGCAGCAAAACAACAAGAAGCTGCCAACACTCGCAGTGCTCCTAAACCTCAGTATGCAGATAAGCCTAAGAAGTCATTTCGAAAGTGAGTCTATACCAAATTGGTAGAACCTTATGATGTGATCCTTAAGACTTTGGTTGATAATGGATATCTTACACTTCCTGATAAACCTGGTAACTAGGATCCACTAGATAAGCCTGATTGGTGGCGAGAGGATTCTTATTGTCATTATCACAGAAACAAGGGACATCTGATAGACAATTGTTTTAGGCTTAAGGATGATATTCAGGATCTTATTGAGAATGGCACAATCTCCACTGATGGCTTAACTAGAAATTCTGATCACATAGCTTTCAAAGATCCTCTACCTAAGCATGATAAGGGGGAAACCTCTCAAGCACATAAGAAGAATCATGATGCTAAGATCAATTACACGTATCCTTCTAATACACCTGTGATCAACATGGTAGAGCCCGTTGAGAGTGTTCTTATGGTAAGATCTCAAGATGATAATAAAGCCAATCATGGTAAGCCAAAATTGGTCTTGCAAACATGTGGTAGTTCATCTTCCCGAAGTGAGACACTGAATGCTGTTACTAGGGGGCAAGCCAAGATTGTCCTTAAAACTGCGCAAGATCCCAAGCAGGCTTTGCCTTCCAAACAAGCGGCTCCTTCAGCCACCCCTAGCTATGATCTTGTCCAACATTTGCAAAAGATGCCAGCCCAAATATCGATTTTTGAGTTGCTTCAGTTATCCCCTTCGCATAGAGAAATCCTTGAGAAAGCTTTGCATACAGCACATGTCCCCAAAGACATTGATCCACATCAATTTCAGGCTATGGTCAACCACATTTCATCTCCACTATCTCTCTCCTTTTCTGCAGAAGATGACATATCTATTGCTCACCCTCATAATTTGGCTTTACACATTGAAGTTCTAGTCCACAACACCCGAGTCCACCGAGTCCTGATAGAAAATGGTGTAGGGTTAAATTTTGTTTCTTTCAATGTCATACAATAGTTGGGTTTGTCAAAATTTGCTGTGGATTCCAAGAAGAAGATTACTATAAAAGCGTACAATGAAGAGGAAAGATCTTCCAAAGGTCTTGTCACACTGCCTGTCCGAGTGGGTCCTATCACAAAAGATATTAGCTTCCAAGTATTGGACATCCCACTTGCATATAACATTCTTTTGGGTCATCCTTGGATCCATGACATGCAGGCTGTTCCTTCCACTTTTCATCAGTGCGTCAAATTTCCATACAATGGCACTGAAGTTGTGATTCTTGGAGACCATACTATTGCTATTAATGCTCTGGCTGCTACTGAAAAATTTGTTCCTCATAATGAACCTTCTGTTGATCCTAGTACATCTCTAGTTTCTACTGAGAAATCACTTAAGATGATGAGCCTTGGTATGGGTGAATATACGCTAGATTCATTTGCTTCTATACCTATTTCTCCTAGGTCATATGGGAGACCTTCTGATCACATGAAGCCTTCCACTTCTGCTATGGTGATCTTTGATACTTTCATTCCTCCATCCATTCCTTTAGAAGCAGAAAGAGAAGAACAAGCTATTCAAGAGTGGTTCTATAGAGAGGATTCCAGAAATACTCCCATGCTCAGTAATTCAGACACAAATACAGATGAGTCACCACTACACACTATGGCTCACATGGGAGATGATCTTCCTTCTACTTCACTTCTTTGGGGGGAAGCATGTATGCCTACTGATGATATTGCTGAGTCTTCTATGTCTAGAACCTATGTTCCTAAAGAATCATTGCACTATGATAGACAACGTCACAACATTGAGCGACTGCTACAAAGAGGTGATCTATCACATAACAACATGAGTGTTTCTACTTCTCAGCATATTAAGCCTCTTCCAGAAGATTCTTCCATGACAGATATGGATGTTGATGTAGTTCATATTTCTCGTAACCCACCTGACGTAGTTGATGAGTCTTGTGTTGGATCTGATGAGTTTGTTCCCCGTATTGCCTTAGTGGACTACGTTGGTCCTCCTATGATGAATCTAGATCTAGCTACTTTTGGAGCCTACCCTATAGGCTCAACCTCTCTTGTTACCAGAGATGACATCCCTCACATAAATGCTATTGAACCAGTCACTCCATTTCATCTTGCATCAACACCTGTTACTTCTTCCACCAGCAAACTAGCAACAAAAAAGATTGAATCAGAAATCAAGCATCACAGTCATCAAGTCAAAAGAAAAGAGCAATGGTCGAATGGCAAAAACTACATTGTGGTGGTATCTGAACCTAAGAAAAGTAAAGATAAAAATTTGCTCAAAAATAATGACTCCAAAATAAAAGATGAGAAGCTGATTCTCTACAAACAAATGGTGCATTACTTCAAGCATGATCTCATAACTGTTATACTTCAGCCCATTCCTAAAGCTGAGAAAAGAGTTGCTAATGCCTTGGTTACTTTGATATCCATCTTACAAATGAAAAAGCATAAATCTCACTTCAAGTTCCTGGTGGATGAATTACGCTATCCTGCTCACAAATCTTACAATCCTACCATCTTTCCATGTCTTCCACCTCATACTCCTCCATGCCATTCTTTCTTCCATCCCTTACACTTTGCCTTTGTCTCTGGTGGCTTGTATAGGAAGGGTCTAGATGGAACTCTCCTTAGGTGTCTAGAAATAGAGGAGTCAGAAAAAGTACTAGCTGACATCCACGATGGCATATGTGGATCACATTCTAATGATCCTCCACTAACTCAGACATTGCTTAGGGCTGGTTATTATTGGTCGAACTGGTTGAGACATCCTATCATCACAGCTGTAGCATTTGGGCCTGGGGCCTATCAGTTCTCTACATCAAAGGAAGCAGATCTTTAATGCCTGTTCCTGTCTGGGGCATTCCTTGTATATACTTTATGATCCTGAAAAAATTACAAAAAAAAAATCATATATGATGCTGAAAAAAACCTAAAAAGCATATAAAGTACTAAAAAAATGAGCATCCTAGTGAAAACCTAGCAATAGGCGCTTTGATGTCTCACCAAAAAAATCAAAAAATTCAAAAAATTCAAAAAAAATAGAAAAAGTGCCTTGGTGAAAACCTGGAAACAGGCGCCTTGGTAGCAAAAATACAAAAAAATTATAAAAAAGTCCTGAAAAAATCTATCAAGTGGTGAAAACCTGGAAACAAGCACTGCTTGAGACCCTCTGCACCTATGTCTATCAGTCTTGCGTGGCGTTCTTTCACTCCACTTCTCGCTTTGCCTCTCCTAGCCTGGAATTGATTCTTGTCTTAGTCTAGGGGGCATATGTTGCTTTAAGCTTATCTTGGGTCTCTTTGTGCGTATGGGTTTCTTGGGCAACTTGGTTCCAATGGTGTTTTTCAACACCACCCCAATGGTGTTTTTCAACACTACCCTTGCGTCGAGTGTTTCTCAACACTTATCAGATGTCCTACCTGCAATCTAGTATGATGCGATATTTCTCATTTGCAGATGCAATACTCAAAGTTTGACTCTATGACCTACACACATGCACTTGACTTGCTAAGATTTGTTTGAATTTATTTCTTTGCATGCTGTCTATGATGATTTCTTTGCTGAGTGGTCTCTCCCTGAGAAGTTTTCGATGATGCATAGCTAGAAGACTGAGGGTATGAGAACATGTTTTATTTCTTTTTTTGCTTGTGGGTATATTTTGTTGATCCTAACTATCATGAGAATTTATGCTGGTCTTACTTGACATTGTGGATTGACAGGGTATTATCCTTGACTATTTTTGTGCAAGTGCATACTTGTAGCCATCTTGACTTTCCTTGTGTCTCGATGCGAGTATAATCTTGCTATATTAAACTTAGGTAATCTCACTATGCTAGTCATCTTGACCTACATGTCTTTGATGCCTAGGTGAGATTTCCACATTCCTATCTGATAAAGATCATATTCATATTCACATAGTTATGCTAGTGTGTATTGTATGATCTTGCGACGCTACCAATAACGCTCGATGATGAATATTAGATGTCTATTGGCTTTGTAACCTTGCAAGTAAACCACTTTTCATGTAGCTTGCATTTCTTAGGTTCATGTTAGTTTAGTTTTGCATCTTGCATATGGAGAGAGCTCTCCTTTCATTTTTCATGGACTTGTTAATCAACTGCACTCACCTTTCGCTTCTTCCCGATCATGTCTTTCACTTTCTTGTCTTTCATCTCACATCATTTTCTCTTCATTTCAGGATCCAAACCGAAATCCACATTCACCTTGACCCTTTCTCCTTTTTCCGCACAGTTGGCTGACCTTTTGAGGCCTGATCCTTTGATCTTCACTGGGGCATCATAACCTCTTCATCCCCATCTCTTTCAACCTTCTAGTCTTTCATTCAAATCCCAAGTTCCAATTCCCCCCTCTATGGCATTTACGGGTTGAGGGACCGATAGGTTCGTGCCCCGTGTCCCATGTGTGGGGCATCCCTTCATTGGTTGATGGTTATTCTATTATCTTTCATCTTTGATTATGATTTCTAGTGATTTGATCATGTTGCTCTTGCTTCTGCATTCCCTCTACTTGATTTCGCTTTCGATCCCGAGGGGGCAGACACATCATATCTTATTAGCTATCTCTTTCCTAAGTGTTTAGTACTGTCGCTACCAGGCTGACCATGCAGGATTTGCTATCTCTCTGTACTTCATTCTTTGGAGTCAGATCACTATCTTCTTGCCTTCTTGGCTACTTTCTTTCCTTCTTGGCTATTTTATTCTTTGACTGCATGTGATCCCAAATCAATCTCACATCTGTCAAAATCACTATTGCTTGCTTTCTTGGTTGTCTGCTTTCCTTCTTCGCTGATCTATTCTTTGACTACATGTGTTCCCAGATTGATCACACATTAGTCAAAGAGGGGCAAAATGTATACACCTAAAAATGGTCACCTAGACTATTAGCCCCTTTTGCTAAATCATAAATTGCTTATTCTTGATCAAATCCTTGTGCTATCATTTATTCGATTATTTTCTATGGGCTAACCATTTTATCCTAAGTTTTTATTTATTTAAAAGGAATATTTCCTCCCCTTTTAATAAATAAAAAGCCCACCTTTTCTTCTTATCCTATGTTGCACAAATAAAGCATTTAATTCTTATTTATAAAGAAAAATAAAAATAAAATAAAAGAAAAAGTACTTTTTGTCTCACATGGACATAAATTAAATGCTCAACATAAAGTAAGTGCTTCTAATTTTCTTATTGGAGGATATTTGTGCACAAGGATCAAGCTTCTTTTTTTCTCCACCGTTGATTAAATCTTTTGCCTCTTAATCTCCATGGCCCATTCTTTTTTCATTCCCTATAAAAGGAGAGCTCTCTTCCTCATTTGCACACACAATTTTTATGTTATTGTTATGCTACAGGTTTTCTAGGTCATCTTGGAGCTTTTGGAGATATTCTTGCATCTAGGGTTTGAAGATTTGGAGCATTGTTGGCATTCATCTTGGATCTTCATCAACACTCTATCTTCATGTCTTCATTCTTGCATCATCATGGCTCTCTTGCTTCATAGTTAGATTTCATTTCTTGCATCTTTCATTTTCATAGCTTAGCTTGCATTGTACTTTCATTTCCATAGCTTAGCTTGCATCTTCATTCTTAGCTAGCTTGCATTGCATTGCATTTCATTTGATTCTTGGGGATATTTTCATTCTTTCCCTTGTCTTCATTGAATCTTCCATTGCATGGTTTACTAGCAAGGTTATTGGCTAAATAGCTCTAGCTGAGAGCATTCTTAAAACCCTTGCACTCCATGCCTAGGGAGCTATGGATCGATTTGTGAGGCCTCATTCTTGAGTTCCCTTGCATGTAATGATTCATAGAAGTGTGACACATTTATAGCACATAGAAATGAACCATCCTGATGATTTTTAGATCATGGTCAATCGATCTAGCCACTTTTCTCAGTCAATTCCAAACAAAATTTTTATAGTTTCACTATGTTTAAGTTCAGGAAGTTTTGAAGTTGGTGACTTTGATGATTAAAATATTTTTCCCTGAGTTTTGTCATGAGAATCCCTTTAGCAGAGTGAAGGTTTGTACTTCAAGGCGTATGTTTTCCAAATGATAGGTTCATGTGATCCATTTTAATTAGTTTAAAGGGTAGTTTTGTAGGCAGCTTGGTCATTTTGGTCTTAGAAGAATTTAGACTTGGTTTTTGAGAAAATTTTCAAAATTAAAAAATTGGAAGATGTCACAAGGCTTGGTATGGTTATATAAGTTTCCAGTTCCAATTTTGTCAAAATCCAAGTCTGTTTGACATATATTTTTAAAAGTTCACATTTTCTGGCTAGCTGGTTTACAAAGGGGGTAACTTTAAAGTTTATTACTGAATAATCAATTTATCCTTTGATGAAACTGTTGGTGTTCAAAATGGATGCTTATGCTCTTAGGCTACCAATATACCCTCAGGTTGATTTTAGGATTGGTTAGTTCCAAAATGTATAAGGATCTTAGGGTAACTGGACCAACTATAGGGACAATACTACCCTCTTCACTTATGGCTCTACAAAACCAAGGTAGGTGCACCTAACCCAGTGAAAAATATACTTCACACACCAAAGAATGGGTCTAAACAATAGATTGAATAGTAAGAAAGTGCTAAATGCTAACCTCACATTCATTGACTCTCCATTACTATAGGGTATTACTACTATCAACCAAATACAATTAAGACTTGAAAAGTGTTGATAGCTAGAGATGGAAAGAGGTAAACAAGGGCCAATCTAGCAATGAACTCAACTGAATATACTAATATCTAATCAATGCCATTATTCATTGGGCAAATCTCAAATACAGACATTGAAACATGAACCAACTATTGTCAAAGACTCATAGCCATAAACATAAATATTTTAGCCCATCTACTACTTATAATATCCTTTTGTAGACAAATCAAAGTGAATCTATGTCCTATCCAAAGTATATTTCACTTGATCCTAGATAAAGAACTAAAGACTAGAACATATACAAAGGTAACCCTATGCAATGGATTATAAAATCTAAAATTCACAAGATTGACATCAAGGAGAGACTTGAAAGCTTGAAATAATTGTATTAAGTATAATGAATCATGTACATGTTCAAAGTAGAGAAGAGAGAAAACCACTTCAATAACCTGCAAAAGACTACAAGGAAATTCTATTCAATCTAATACAATATGATACCACCTGCTACAACTCCCTAGAACTAATCAAGATCAGAACCCTTTCAAAATAAAACATTTCACTTTTTATACCCCTAGTCACCTTGGAATCCTCAAAGAGGATGCATCAAGCTTCGGGTGACTAGGGTTAGGGTTTTAATAACTCAACCAACCAAAAACTAAATTATAATTTATTGTAGGGGAAGAAACATAAGCAACTCAGAGAAAATGAATCTCAGACAGATCTACAATCATCAAAATCTGTGAGGATAGTACAAAACAACAAGGAATTGCCATGAAAACTAGTCAAATCAGCCACCTACAAACATACCTCGAGCACAAAACCATACTTCTCCTAGTACAAAAACATCATGCCACCTACCATAGGGACCCTCAGACCAGTTTGCAACAACCAACGCCACCAAATCAATCGAAACTGGCCATTAAAACCATAAATTTTGGTACCTTCTATCGCTTGAGACCCTCTGCAATTTGAATTTGAACTTCAATAGTCATTTTATGGCTTTAACAGAAAATCGGTGGTCAACATTTAAATCTAAGCTAACTTTAAGTCCTGAGTGTTAGTTCTGGAGATTTCACAGGCTTATGATTTATCTTTTATAGGAATCATAGTTTACATTTGGTGACCACTCGACTAAGAAATCTCATTCGCGAAATGAAACCCCAACTCAAGCTTAACCTCAGTGAATTAGTGAACAAAGGAAAACACTTAACCTCAGTTCACAATTGGAAAACTGGTGACAGAAGGAATTTTTCTAATTCGCATAACACTTTTCTTCTCTGCCAGATTATTTAGCGACAATGCAAACCCTTGTTCGCCAGATCGCTAGACCTTTTAGCATATCACCAAAACACTATGCGAACTAGTGAAACCTTTGAATTTTGTTAGTACTGCTAAACCTTTATCAGATCCACCAAAAGACTAAGAGATTTTAACTGAGCCCGCAGAAGAAAATTGACGGTCGTCTAAAGATCGCATAGAGCCAAAAGATTCTTTCAGATTATAAGGCAATCATTGATTTAAGAATCTGCACCCTACCCTGACAACCCAATGACATGTCTGCATACTTGTAATATATGGCCAATCAAAATCTAACACCTTAGCAACACAGGGCATTCAGTCCCACCATTCTCAGCAAGAACTTAACCATTTGAAACACTTGGTGAATATGCAACTTCAAGGAAATTCCAAGCCATAGAATGTATTACTTAACTCATGTTAGATCTAATGATTCAGCGAATAAAGATCTTCACTAAATCAAAAAGTCCCTTCATAACCTTTGGTTACTCTTCACAAACTTCCAAATTCATAGAAAAATTTTGAGGACCCACCGATGACCTAGCAAATCAGCGACCAATGAGACCTTGCCAATTTGCAAAACAATTCAAAACACCACTACATTACTTGGAGATTCAGTGAACATGTATTCGCTGAATCGCTAAAAGACTTTAGAACCATGCCAAAAATCCTATGAACAAGAAAACATAGAAGACTTTTATTAGTGCCACCAAAAATTATCCAAATCACCAAAGCCCTAGACCAAAAACTTGGCCCACCTGAAAATAAATCAATGATTGTCGTAAAATCTCATGCATCAGACACACTCTATTAGATCTTACGATAGCTATTGGATTAACCTTTTATACCACTTCACAGACACTCTGACATGGGACCCTCTGACATAAGTCAATTCAACACCTTGTGGACCAATCAGAGAAGTCCAACTGTGCACACTTGGAAAGTGGACCAGCCTATCACTGACCTTAATATACTAGGAGATTGGATGGCTGGCACATGATCTTAAGGGTTTTAAAGATTCTATGCACTTATACGCCAATCGTCAATCTAGAATCTCACTCAAGGGCATCTCCATTTTGTGAATGAGTGACTAAGGGAAAAGATAACAATGTTCGCTAGGTTGCCAGGTAAAAAGATGAAACTACCAGGCTTTGAGATATTACGCAAACACATGTTCACCCAGTCGCTGAAAGAACAAGCTAACTATTGAGAAACTTGGAGAATACATGAACACTATTCACTGAACTACCAAAAAGATTACAAAGCATGAAAAGTATTACCCGATTCAGCGAACACTGGGAGAGGAAAATAACCATGTGCACTAAGGGACTCTTAAGTGGTGCCAAAAAGTAACATAAAATTAGAATGAGGCCAAGGCCTAACAAGGGTTTTTTCACTATAACAGCTATATTTTTGAATTTTTTCCCAGGGTTTTGCTAGAAAATAGGGGAAAATGGGTGGAGGCCAGGAAAAATGGGATGAAGCCTTGAAAATTTTTACCAGTGCCAATAGTGGCTCTTATTTAGCGATGTGTATCTCCTGCAGATACGATGAGAAAACTAGAATCTCCTAGAAGAGCAGACCAACTCAAAACTTTGACACAAAAAGAAAAAACAAATGACTATATAGGGGAAAGCCTAAACTACTGTTCATGGAAAAGATACTCTAGGAGAAGTAAAACTTTAGGAATTGTCCATGAACAAACAATTCCAAAGTACTACTAGTTAAATCTTTCAGAACATAAGAATCTATCCCACATTTTCTTTCAATAAGATAAGGGCCCAACCAAATTGGATCAAACTTTCCATGCTTCCCCTTATCTTCCAACCTTGCATTCCACATCAAGACGAGGTCATCAATTTCAAAACTTCTTTGGGTAGCCCTCCTATCGAACAAATTCTTACACTATCTTTGTAATGCCTCATTTCTTTCATGTGCATCCCTCCTTACCTCTTCCAATTGGATCAGTTCATCCATTATTACTCTCATTTCATCATTCAAGTTCTCATCATATGCTTGGATAAAATTGTACATCTACAATAGATTATTTTGAGGCAATCTAGCACCTATTCCATATACCAAATCAAATGGAGCACAACCTATGGCCTTCTTTACAGTTACCCTGTTAGCCCATAGTGCCCACCATAACGTTGAGTCCCAAGCTTTCTTATTCTTTTCAAACACTCTCTTGAGAATCTTAATTAGACTTTTATTACTAGACTCAGCCTAGCCATTTCCTTGTGGATGATATGGAGAAGAAAATGAAATGTGTATCCCATACTATTGACAAAAATCACTAAATTCCTATGATCTAAAACACATTGCATTATCAACCATAACTACCTTTGGGCAACCAAACCTGGTGAGGATGTTTTGCATCATAAAATCTACCACCACTTTGCTAGTAGCCTTTCTAGTGGGGATAGCATCAACCCACTTAGTAAAATAGTCTGTAGCCACTAGTATGTAAGAATGTCCACCACTAGACTTATTTTGAATCTCCCTAATAAAGTCAATACCCCACTTCTGGAAAGGATCCTGAACTGCCATAGGTCGGAGTGGCAAGTTTCCATTCAACTTCAACCTTCCAGCAAATCTCTGACATGCATCACATTTTCTTACAAATTGATGGGCATCCTTAAAAACTGTAGGCCACCAAAATCTAGACCTAAGGATCTTGTGAGCTGTGGTCTTTGCCATATAGTGTCCTCCACATACACCTTGGTGCATTTCCTTTAATAGAGCCTTAGACCTCTCATGGTCTATGCATTTTAGCAATACTCCTTCATTGCTTCTCCACCATAACTTACCATGTATAATGGCATACCTTGAAGATTGCAACTTGATATTTCTCCTTCTATTTTCATCCATCTCAAGGGGAAGGACCAATTTTTGCAAGTAACCAATAACATCTTTGTACCATTCACAACAATCCATATCATGAATGTAAGGCCTTTGTTCTTCTTCTAACACATTTACATGATTTGCAATTAAATTTCTTTATGCCATTAATTGTGCAAGACCTAGGCCTCTTACCAATTTTGTAATCTGGATATCAATATTAAAATCTTGGATCCTATTGATCCATCTACCTCTTTTTCTTGAAACTTTTTGTTGCACCAATATATCCTTAACTGCAGCACTGGGAACATAAGCAACCACCTTAGCTCCTACAAGATAACATATAAAAGCCTTGACTAATTTGACTAAGGCATAAGCCTATTTCTTAGTAATATCATATTTCAATTCTACTGCCTGTAAGGATTTACTAAAAAATGATATGGGTTGTTCATATCCATCTGAATTCTTCTACAATAAAATTGCTGCAACTGTATGATAAGAAGCAAAAGAAAATATCTGCATGGGCTTACCATAATCAAGTGTCCTTAAAACTGGAGCATCCTTGATGGCCCTCTTGATACCTCTAAAAGATTCATCTGCTCTTCATTCCATTCAATCTTTGCCTCTTTTTTCAACATTCTAGAGACAGAGAGACTGATTTCTACAAAATTTGTAACAAATCTCCTTAAGAAATTTACCTAACCAAAGAAAGATTGTATTCCTTTAACATTTCTAGGTGGTGAAAGCTTATCTATAGCCATAACCCTTTCACACTCCATCCTTGGACACAATATGTCCCAAGAGCTTGCCTTCCACAACACCAAAAGAACACTTCTTTGGATTCAAAGAAATCCCATACTCCAAAGCCCTAATAAAAATCTTCTCAAGATGCTCAGAATGTTGATCTTCCTTTTCTGAATATGCTGTGAGATCATCCTAGTATACCACTAGAAATTTTTTTATGAAGTCTACAAAGGCCACATCCATAGCCCTCTGAAAAGTAGCTCCTACATTTGTCAGACCAAAAGGCATTCTGACATAAACATATGTTCCCCAAGGGGTGGTGAATGCAGTCTTGAACTATTCTGACTCCTTGACCATGACTTGATTATATCTAGAGAAACCATCCATCATGGACATTAACTCTGACCTAGTAACCCTTTGCAACATATTCTCCATATTAGGCAAACCATAATTGTCCTTCAAAGAATTAATATTCAAGTTCCTAAAATCAACACATAACCTAATGTCACCATTATTTTTTTTGACTGAAACCAAGTTTGACACCTGAGTAGAATGCCTGACAAGCTTGATAATGCCAGCATCCATCATCTTTTTGAGTTCATCTTGCATTTTTGGTGCCAAAGTAGGGTTCATAGGTCTTAGCTTTTTCCTACAAGGTTTAGTACCTTCCTTCAATGGTATTTCATGCTGGAATAAATCTTCTCTATAAGCTTTCAAATCATCATAAGACCATGCAAAGACATGTCTAAATCTTTTGAGAAGATCAACTAGATTATTCCTAGTTCCTTGGGATAAACATTTACCTATGTAAACATTTTTGGGTATTTGACTTGTTCCTAAATTTATTTACTCCAAATCATTTATCTTATCAACAAATTTAGGAAAACAAGTCCTTTTTGTATCATTAAATGCTCTCTCAAGAGCAACCAATCCCCTTGGGATCCTATTTGACTTTAGTTGCCAAACTTCCTTCCCAAGAACATTCTCTTTTCCATTTTTGATGTCAACATAAGTGCTAAAATCCATTTCCTAACCATCAAATTTGAGATTCACACTACAAAAACCTTAGTACATCCCGATCATTAGAAAAAACTTGCCAATTTTCAACATTGTCTAGGATAGAAGGCCTAGACTTACACTCAATCCTGGATATCCTTGCAAAATTAATATCCTCTAGCCTTAATGCTATGCTTTCTAGTAAGTCAGCCATCTTGTTTTGGCTTCTATCCACCCAATCAATACCAAAGGCACTGAAACCTTCAATTTCATCCCAAACAACATTTCTATATTGTTTCAGCCTTTGACTCTTTGATGCATACTTTGATCTAATTTGAGAAACTATTAACTCAAAGTCACCAATCACCCTAAGATGTTTGATTCCATGTTTGGATGCTTGTCTCAAACCAATCAGTAGGGCCTCATATTTGGAAACATTATTTGTGCAAGGGAACAAGAGAGTGAAAGAAAACTTAAAAGTCCTACCACTTGGGGATATCAATAGCACTCCTGCTCTAGCACCCTCCTTTGAACTTGCTCCATAAAAATACAAGGTCCATAAGACACTACCTTCTACCATGTTATTTTCATCATCAACCAGAAGGACAAGCTTGACCTTCTCTTGCACTTCTCTCTCCTAAAATTGGAAAGAACCAATGTTAGTATCAACAAAGAAATTCATGTTGTCATCTTCATCCTCCTCAATCATATGTGGAGTTCTAGCTTCCCTTGAAACTTTCACACTTTCACCTTCAATGTTAAAAGTAGGAAAAGACAAGTCACATTGGATACTTCCTCCCATAGGGGCACTCCATTTTCTAGACAACAACATTCCATATTGAGGGGGAATGTCAACTACAAGAACACTCATAGTTAACAATTTGTCAGGAAATGCTACTAATTTATAAGGTAGAGCCTTAATGGTACCAATAACTAGCACTTCTCTTGATTCCATAGCTTGGCATCTCCCATGAGGTGTATCAACCTTTAGTCCCAATGACTTCATGATCTCTGTAGGCATGATAGTGTTTGATGCTCCTGAATCAATCATGCAATTCTTCAATAATTTTCCATTTATCATAAGGGACAAGAAAAAAGGATCCACCATCCCTAATGCAATATTTACAACATTTTCATCCAAATACTTCTGAGGAATCTTGGAGACAATTTCTTCATTTTTACTATCAAGTGTTTCAACTAAAGAAGCCACATGCTTGTCACCCCTGTCCATGTCTTGGACCTTTATAGAAGAGGCACCATTTACCCAATCCAAGGCCTTGACCTTGTGCTCTTCTATTCTCATCATTTCTAATAATGGAACCTTGACAGTATTTGTGAAAGAAATTTAGTCATATCAATGGGAACATAAGAATGGTTGCCCATATCTTCCTTAATCTTAGAGATATCTTTATCTTCTACTTTGACAGTCAAGTCAGATTTACCTGTGTAGAAACTCATCATCCTTCTGAGGTATGGGAACAACGATCTCTGGTGTCTTTGCCTTACCCTGAGGTATTACAGTAGGTCCCATATTCTTTTTTACTTTAACCTTACTGACAACACCAGGATCTTTCTCCTTTTCCTCATGCTATTGTGTATTATTTTTAGAATTCTTGATAAACATGCTACCTAGTTTACCATTTGGGCTTCCAACTATCCTACTTCTCAAATTGTAATTACTCCTAGCTTGAGTGACCATGTCTGCAGTGATTTGTGCAATTTCCTCATTAGATGGTCTCCTTAAGGAAACATGTTCCTCACGCTTCACTACACCACATCCAACATCATCAAATTATTCCTCCTCATCATCGGTAGAGTCAACCTCATCCCATGCATGTGAAGAAGACATTGCACAAACAATCTGATCATATTGTTCATCCTTTTCTTGATTCTTAGATAAGTTCAGAGCAATAACATAATGCTCTAGACTATGAAAAGACTGAAAAGCAACACACCATGGGACATCATCATTACTGTTGACTAAATTTTTTTTTAAAGGATTAGGAATCCTATCATCAGGCCTATCCCTTTTAATTGGAAAAATGGGCTTGCCATCCTTCCACTAAGTATTGTATGGGTAATTCTGCATTCTTGGCTGCCTGCTAAAATTACTTGAAACAGGCCACTCATTTGTTAAAACCTTATTATTTCTTTTTTCATCAGGTTTCAAGTCCTCCAAAGCACTTAGAATCTTCTTTAGATTATCCTCCTCCTTTGGCTTACAATTAGAAAACCTTCCCCTCTCTTTCTTATTTTGCACTTGGGGCCTATAATCATCTCTTCTCCCTAATTTTCTTGATATTCTTCTATTACTTTCTATGTTGATAGCCAACTTGTAAGCCTCTCCAAGATTTCTAGGGTTCTTATCCCTTAAAAGGTAACCCATCTTTGCATCAAAAGCATTTAAGTATGTCACAAGACACACTCTATCATCTAACCTGATAACTTGCAAGAGCCTATGCATAGCCTTTTGGAATCTTATATTAAATTCAAGGACCTCTTCATTCTGATTTTTCTTTATGTTATTTAATTCATTCAAAATAAAACCCTCATTTTTTTTATCTCCATAATGTTCCTTGAAACAATTCTTAAATTCATTCCAAGATCCTATACTAGCATGGGGAAATCCTGTAAACCAATCCCTAGCATCCTTGGTCGGAGATTGTATAAATAACTTCATTACAACATCATCAAGTTCAACATTATAATCATCTATTACATCCATAAATTTTTTTAGATGTTCTTCACATGTAATGACATTGTTTCCAGTAAACTTAGGGAGCTTCTTTCTAATTTCATCAGGAATAACATTAGGATAACCAGGAATACCAAAAAAGATAAGTTGTTTGTACCTTTCATGAATAGGAATTCCATGTGTCAGATCCATTCCTTGAGATGTAGATGTCCTTGTGTTTGAGCCATCAGGCATTTTAGCAACACCCATAATGCCATTTGTTTGAGCTGCAAGGTTACCATGATTTCCACCTTGTCCCAAAAAGGAAGTAGCAACATTTGAAGGTCCTGAGGTA
Source organism: Chamaecyparis obtusa (assembly GCA_027943335.1). Taxonomy (NCBI): domain Eukaryota; kingdom Viridiplantae; phylum Streptophyta; class Pinopsida; order Cupressales; family Cupressaceae; genus Chamaecyparis; species Chamaecyparis obtusa. The sequence goes on from BSBK01002333.1 coordinate 993,442, forward strand.
TGCTTGAGAAAATCAATCTTCTTCCTCATTTCTGTAGCAGTAGCCTCCAACTCTTCTTTCTCTAGTTCTTTAGCTCACATTTCTTTCTCTTTTCTAGCCTTCTCAAGGTCTGCATCTAATCTCAACCCTTGATCTAATGGGTTTTCCACATGAACTTGTCCATTAATCTGAACTCCAACAATTTTCTATTTTCCCTTATCTCTAGGCCTAGTTACCTCATGTGTTTTATACACAATAGGTTGTTCCTCTACTCTTTTAGGCTCTGGGACAAAATTAATTGCCTCCAAATCTAACAACTACCTCTTTAGGTGATCAGTCCTTATCATTGCTTGTCTTACTCTATCCTCTTTGTCCTTTTCTATTTGTTTCTTAATAGCAACTTGTTCTTGGACTCTTCTTTCCAGTTCATAGGCCTCCTCAAAGATCTCTTCTAATTCAGGGAGAGTAGTCTTACACTCATCATCTCCCACTTGAAATTCATCCTCATACTAGTTTAGTCCCAAATCAATAGCCTCTTCATATTCTAAAATATTTTCTTCTTGACTAGGCTTGGTTTGAGTCTCTTGTCTTGTATCCTTCTTACTTCTCCAAGCATGAGAAACATTTCTTTTCTTCTTTCCTCCCCTTGTCTGACTAGGCCTGGAAGTTCTTGGAATACCTTCTTCCATTATGTTTTTTGGATGTTCATTCCTCTGGGACCTAGTACCTCTGTAACTCATTTCATAAAAATCTACTAACTAGCACTACTGCAGAGATGTTTGAGTTGCCATCCAAGTATATTAGGAATCTAACAATACCAATTAACAAATATCCAAATGAGACTACAAGACAAGGGACAAGAATAACCTTATTTTTCAATGATGACCTACTGGTTACAATAGACTTGTGTAACATTTCCCCAATAGAGTCACCATCTTGTTGGTGTTCAAAATGGATGCTTATGCTCTTAGGATACCAATATACCCTCAGGTTGATTTTAGGATTGGTTAGTTCCAAAATGTATAAGGATCTTAGGGTAACTGGACCAACTATAGGGACAAGACTGCCCTCTTCACTTCTAGCTCTGCAAAACCAAGGCGGGTGCACCTAACCCAGTGAAAACTATACTACACACACCAGAGACTGGGTCTAAACAATAGATTGAATAGTAAGAAAGTGCTAAATGCTAACCTCACATTCATTGACTCTCTATTACTATAGGGTATTACTACTATCAACCAAATACAATTAAGACTTGAAAAGTGTTGATATCTAGAGATGGAAAGAAGTAAACAAGGGTCAATCTAGCATTGAACTCAATTGAATATACTAATCTCTGATCAGTGCCATTATACATTGTGCAAATATCAAATATAGACATTGAAACACTAACCAACTATTGTTAAAGACTCATAGCCATAAACATAAATATTTCAGCCCATCTACTACTTATAATATCCTTTTGTAGACAAATCAAAGTGAATCTATGTCCTATCCAAAGTATATTTCACTTGATCCTAGATCAAGAAGTGAAGACTAGAACATATACAAAGGTAACCCTATGCAATGGATTAGAAAATCTAGAATTCACAAGATTGACACCAAGGAGAGACTTGAAAGCTTGAAATAATTGTATTAATTATAATGAATCATGTACATGTTCAAAGCAGAGAAGAGAGAAAACCACTTCAATAACCTGCAAAAGACTACAAGGAAATTCTATTCAATCTAATACAATATGATACCGCCTGCTACAACTCCCTAGAACTAATCAAGATCAGAACCCTTTCAAAATAAAACATTTCACTTCTTATACCCCTAGTCACCTTGGAATCCTCAAAGAGGATGCATCAAGCTTTGGGTAACTAGGGTTAGGGTTTCAACAACTCAACCAACCAAAAACTACATCAAAATTTATTACACGGGAAGAAACATACACAACCTAGAGAAAATGAATCTCAAATGGATCTGCAATCATCAAAATCTGTGAGGATAGTACAAAACAACAAGGAATTGCCATGAAAACTAATCAAATTAGCCACCTAAAAACATACCTCAAGCATAAAACCATACTTCTCCTAGTATAAAAACATCATGCCACCTACCACAGGGACCCTCAAACTAGTTTGCAACAACCAACACCACCAAATCAATCAAAACTAACCATTAACACCATAAATTTTGGTACCTTATGTCACTTGAGACCCTCTACAAATTTGAATTTGAACTTCAATGGTCATTTTATGGCTTTAATAGCAAATTGACTATCAACATTTAAATCTGAGCTAACTTTAAGTCCTGACCGTCAGATCTTGAGATTTCGCTGGCTTATGATTTATCTTTAATAGGAATCCTAGTTTACATTTGGTGACCACGTGCCTAAGAAATCTCATTCATGAAATGAAACCCCAACTCAAGCTTAACCTCGGTAAATCAGTGAACAAAGGAAAACACTTAACCTCAGCTCACAATCGGCAAACTAGTGATAGAAGGAATTTCACCAATTCGCATAACACGTTTCTTCTCTGCCAGATTATTTAGTGACAATGTGAACCCTTGTTTGCCAGATCGCTAGACCTTTTAGCATATCACCAAAACACTATGTGAACTAGTGAAACCTTTGAATTTTGTGAGTAATGCTAAACCTTTATCAGATCCACCAAAAGACTAAGAGATTTTAACTAGGCCCGCACAAGAAAATTGATGGTCATGTGAAGATCGCATAGAGCCAAAAGATTCTTTTAGATTATAAGACAACTGTCAATTTAATAATCTCCACCCTACCCTAACAACCCACTGACATGTCCACATACCTATAATCCATGGCCAATCAAAACCTGACACCTTAGCAACACATGGCATTCGGTCCCATCGTTCTTAGCAAGCACTTAACCATTTGAAACACTTGGTGAATATGCGACTGCAAGGAAATTCCAAGTCACAAAATGTATTACTTAACTCATGGTAGATCCAAAAATTCAGCAAACAAAGCTTTTCACTAAATTACAAAGTCCCTTCATAACCTCAGGTTACTCTTCACAAACTGGCAAATGCATAGAAAAATTTTGAGGGCCCACCGATGACCTAGTGAATCAGTAACCAATGAGACCTCACCAATTTGCAGAATAACTCAAAACACTGCTACATTACTTGGAGATTCAGTGAACACATATTCACTGAATCACTAAAAGACTTTAGAACCATGCCAAAAACCCTGCGAACAAGAAAACATAGAAGACTTTTATTAGTACCGCCAAAAATTATCTGAATCACCAAAGCCCTAGAATAGAAACTGGGCCCGCCTGAAATGAAATCAATGATTGTCGTAAAATCTCATGCATCTGACACACTTTATTAGATCTTACGATAGCCATTGTATTAACCTTTTATATTGCTTTGCAGACACTCTAACATGGGACCCTCTGACATAAGTCGATTCGGCACCTCGTGGACCAATTACAGAAGTCCAACTACGCACACGTGGCAAGTGGACCTGCCTATCATTAACCTTAATATACTGGGAGATCGGATGGTTGGCACATGATCTTAAGGGTTTTAAAGATTCTATGCACTTATACACCAACCATCGATCTGGAATCTCATTCAACGACATCTCCATTTCACAAATGAGTGACTAAGGGAAAAGATAACAATGTTCACTAGGTCATCAGGTAAAAAGATGAAACCACCAGGCTTTGAGATATTACATGAACACATGTTCGCCCAATCGCTGAAAGAACAAGCTAACTACCAAGAAACCTAGAGAATACGTGAATAGTGTTTGTTGAACCGCCAAAAAGATTACAAAGCACAAAAAGTATTACCCAATTCAGTGAACACCAGGAGAGGAAAATAACCACATGCACTAAGGGACTCTTAAGTGGCACCAAAAAGTAACACAAAATTAGAATGAGGCCAAGGCATAACAAGGGTTTTTTCACTATAACGGCTATATTTTTGAATTTTTTCCTAGGGTTTTGCTAGAAAATAGGGGGAAATGGTTGGAGAGGCCAGGAAAAAGGGGATGAAGCCATGAAAATTGTTACCAGTGCCAACATAAACTAATTACAACCTTGTTTCATACATATGAGAGAGAATCTACTTTCAAATTTTTAGACCATAAGGGTCCTGTTTGATATGTTTAGAAGGTCAAAAAATAAGGTGTTTTATCTAAATGGTTAATGCTGATAGGATAACTTCACCAAGTGACCATTTTCAATAATTCATAATTTGATTCCAGATGATTGTTTTGAGATGAGGTTTTTTTCATTGTAATCCTTGTAGATGAGTCTTCTTTTAGTAGTAGTGGTTTGACCTCAACATTTCATTTGGTATTTTTTGCATCCTCTTCAAAGGTGGTTCCCAGTGACTGTACTTGCATTTATAGAGAAAAATTAAATTGGCCAATTTGCAAAGGAGGTACTAAACATTTGTGCGGTGCTAAAAATCTAACAATGAACCAATTAATATTTTGAATTATCTTAAACTTTTGGAAATTTTCATTGCTCTAGGCTTCTTGGTTTATTCGTAATAAAATTTCTCTGCTTTCTTCAGGATGAAATTTAAAGTTTGACACACTATGGTTCTGGGTTCATCAAATGTAAAAATGAAGTATGAGATATTAATCTTAGGATGAATCTTCTAGATTGATGCTCTTTTTGTGCATGAATTTGAGTTGGTACTGTTGGAAATATAGTTGGGAAATGTGATACTTAGAGGTGGGGGTGAATCAGATATCACCTACTAATCCATTTTAACATGTATAAAACTTTTTCATAGCATCAAAAATACTTCATCAAAACAAAATAACTAACATACTAAGCAGCATCCATGAAAGTACTCATAACACAATAATTCTAGTTACCTAGAAACCCTTGAAAGGTCAAACTTGGGTGGGGATGACACCCACAAATCTTCACTACTATAGTAATAAATTTTCCTATTAGGGCTTACAAAATTTGATCAAAATATGATCTACCCTATGAGGGGTCTAACCTATTAAGAGCTAAAAGACTTATACAGTCTACCTTGCTAAAGGATTTAAAACTTAGAACAAAGTAAGCACTCGATTAAGAGATTACAATAGGCCTATTAGGACCACTCGATTAAGATATTTACCCTAATACACTAGTTAGAATATCTTAGTACCTAATCCTTTAGTTTGCACTATATGCAGATTATAGATCTTCTCTTTACAGTATTGTATTGATCTCTTCTATCAGATTTATCTATATTTTATCCTTTCACTGCTTAGCTCAGTCACTGAAATCTATCTAAATACTTGACTAATCTAAATGTTCCTCTTTTCATTCCTTTATACCCTTTGTATCTTCTCCTTCCAAGTGACTCTATCTCTAACTAACTCATTTTAGGGTTTAGATCTTAAACTTATATAATCAACAAAACATCTTCATGATTCAAGATCTACGGTTCAGATTAACTCCTTTTTCCACTTAAGCCTTACTAATTTCTAATTGGCTCTAAGTATTACATAGGGATCAATGATTACAAAATAGATGTGTAATCACCTTCATAATTACCTCAACAAACAAAATAAAAAATGTGAATGTCGGCCAAACTGATTTACCTCAATCACTATGCCATAACAAACTCATATGTCATTCCTGGAAAACTGGGCAAATGATGTTCCTAATACTCAGTATTCATTGTACTCAGCATATGTTGATATCTCTATCACTTGATAGTCATTGCATATATGACTCGGAAAAACTTAACTTGGCTAATACAAAAATACATAGTGACCATAAGTTTACTCAGCTGTACTACTGCTCGATAAGTATACATTACAAAACTCATCCTTAACATAATGACTTGGTTGTAGTGATGACCAACCATCATTGCCTAGATAAATGGCTAAGTGTGATTCACTAATAGTCAACAAAAAATATAGAGATCTACAATCTCCCCCTTTGACATTAGTGGCAAAAACACTTTGCCATGACATTACATTTGTATTTACAAAAGTACTTAGTGTATATATATATATATATATATATATATATATATATATATATATATATATATATATATATATATATACACACATTCAAAATTTTGTTACCTTCCTTTTGTCATGTCATGTCAGTTAATTTCCCCCTTGTTTTTGGCATGATGAATCTCTTTTGGAGTAGGGATCATGAAGTATTTCTCCAGAAATGGTTTATGCAACATCATAACCATGTGTAGTGTAGTTTCCCATCCTGCTGTAGCAATATTTAAAACTTCTGACTACACTTCAAGCTCAACAGCTAGATTAATTAGGCTCTTAGTTGTAGATAGATTGGGGTCCTTCTATGTTAAGTCCTTAGCCTTGGCTAACTCTCTTTGTATGGCCTCCAGGTGAGGTGTCAAGATTTTTTGCATAGAGAGTAGACAAGCCCTTATCTTTCCATCATTAGCCATCACTTCGGCTATCCATCCTTGTGTATACATAGGCTTGGCATAATTTCTTGAACTTGATTTTTCATCCAAGCTTAAGGATTGACTGGTGGATTTTAGTTGTTATTATAATTTATCAACCAATCCTTGGTTATCCTTAGTGAACTATTCTACATTACAAAGTTTGTTAAGTAGAGTTTGTGCATTCACAACTACTACTTCTATCTCTGTTACCAAAGTGGAAAGTGCTACCATTTTCACTGTGAGATTGGTATATACTTTTTCCATCATCTTGGTCTCAAACTTTCTTTTTGACCACTCCAACAACTTATCACTGGCTCCACTTTCTTCATTATTTACTTTCTGAAGAATATGTATAATTTGTTCCAGTATCGGAGTAGAACTATTAACATCAAACAACTCAAAAGCATCATTAAATATTTCTTTAATTTCATACAGAACTTGCTTTTTCTAATGTTCCCTTCTTAGTTCTTCATGTTTGCTTTTCCTCTTCAACAAGTCTTGAAATATTTGCATCTACTCATAAGATAAGTTATCAGAATCCAATTTAGGAATAATAATAACTTCGTCGATGGTTACCTCTGGGGAAAAGACTTTCATTTTCTTCTTTAGTGCCTTATTTGGTGTGCTCCCACTCAGCATCTATACAAGATCTTGTATTGCCTCTTGTTCCTTAGGCTCATGTACCTCAATATTTTTATCTTTTGCATCTTTTTCTTTTGTTCCCTTATCCTCCATATGAGGAAAAGTATCTTTTTCTTTGGTCTTCTCTCCTTTATCTTGTTGTAACTCCTCAGTAGATGTGGGTGGATTTGCTAGTGCCAACCTATCATGTTCCTCAGTATTGCTTGTACTAGCTAACATGTCAACTATAACAACTTTAGGTTTGGCAAGGGTAATGTTAACAATTGATGTCTCATCAATTGTCAAATAATCTTTGACTTGCAAAAGTAGAGTATTACTACCTAGCAAAGATGTGTCTTTTTCTTCCTCAGCCTGTATATCCTCTTCAATCAATACTCGAGTCTTGATTGGTGTATCCTCTATTACATCAACAATTTTTATTTTTGATACCTTCTTAATTTTTTCCACCTTAGGAGTTTTAATCTCTGGAATGGGTATCTCCATTGCATTTTGTTCTATTGTAGGCTTAGCATCCTTAGATGTACTAGCACCTTTATCTACATCTTTATCAATTAACAATCCAAACACTATCTTCCAAATCTTTAGACTTTCCTAAAAAACATCCTCAACCTTGTGTTGAAGGATTAAATAAGCTCTAAGCTTAGGATCAAATTTTTCTTGGTATTGCTCCACAATTTGTCTAATGTTTCCAAGGGTTAAACTTGATTCAACTTGTGCTAGGGTGCTCTCCCTTATTTGTTTCTCTATATTAAGAGCATATTCCCATTTTTGTGCTACCATGTTGCTTAACTCCTTAGGAATTTGGTTCTCCAACTGAATAGGTAACATCTTGAAAATGCAAAGCATTTCAATAATAACATCTTCAACTTTCTCTTTGTCTCCTATACTCATGCTTCCAAATTTTTGTTGGCATTAAGCAGAATTGCCACTAGTGACAACACTTATTTGCATTCTAAGTGCAAACTGAGCAAGACAGTGCAAACCGAGTAGAACAGTGCAAACCGAGCAGGACAGTGCAAACTGAGTAGGACAGTGCAAACCAAGCAGAATAGTGCAAACTGAGCAGAACAGTGCAAACTGAGTAGGATAGTGCAAACCAAGTAGAACAGTGCAAATCGAGCAAGACAGTGCAAACCGAGCAAGATAGTGCAAACCGAACAAGATAGTGCAAACCGAGCAGGACAGTGTAAACTGAGTAACATTATGTCTACTGAGTCACCAGTATTTACCAAGTTCAAAACCTACCGAGTGGTTAGTATGAACCGTGCCATCACTTCTACCAAGTGCATGATGATGCTAAGTAATGCAGTGGACGCCGAGTATCAGAAAGTCACCGAGTTAGTTTGCAGGAACCGTCTAAACATACTTGGGCTGACTTAGTGGCACTTATGTTTATTTGTCAAGCCGGCTTTGTAATTATAATTGTAATTAATTGTTTAGACTTGTATATAAACAATGTTGTAAAAATGTCAAGATGTAATGAAATGAGTATGAATGTGAAAAAGAAAGAAAGGCAGAGATAAGTGAATTACAAAGGGCTACAGCAGTATAAGGAACAACAAAGACAAATTCATCATAGAAGGTGATCAGTACATCAGTGAATCTCAATCAAAAATCTAGTTGCAAAGCAAGAGATCTAACGTTTCATCCTAACAGGTGAATCAGTACTAAAATCCTTTAACCGGGTAGACTTAACAGTCTTTTGTAAAATCTCTTTACCGAGTGCATACTTCATTGTATGTTTGTAAATCCTTTAACAGGGTGGATTTAGCAATCCTTATTGCTCCTAGCAGGGCAGATCATCAGAAGTGATCAATTGTAAGCATTAACCGACCAACTTTATTCTACAGTACTAAAGCTTTGTGGGTTTCATCCCCACCCCAGTTTTACTTTCTTTTTGGAAGGTTTCTGGGTAACCAAATCTACGTGTCATTGTTGTGAATGCTTTTAAGTTTCATGCTTTCTATATGCATAAGGAAAAAGTGAACTATATGTTAATACATCTGTAATTAAAAAGAAAATTTGGAGTTACTGATTCACCCCTCCCCTCTTAGTAACTCGGTTAATTCCTGAATATTTCCAACAATTGGTATCAGAGCAGCATTGGTTCTCAAGATTAAGCTTAACTAGCTTGAGCAAAGATCTAGGACAATGGAGGTATTCAAACTGAACAAGGTGATTGAAAATGAAAAGCTAGATCTGGAAATGGCCATAGCTAAACTTAAAGAAGAAAAAGAACATCTTTCCCAATCCCTAAGAAGAAGGAAGGAACTTGCAAATCAGATGAATGATCAGAATTACATTGAAGAAAAGATTGAAGATCTTTTTCCCTCAAATAGCTCAGATGAAGCAAACAATGCTGTCAAAGAACTCGTAGAAAAAAATGAGTCTCTGCAGGAAGAAGTGAGAAAATTAAAAAGAGAAAAAGAGCTACACTCAACAAGATTTTGTGAGATCTTAGAACAAAGAAACAAGTTGAAAGATGAATTAGATGGAAGGAACAATGAAGTCCAAAATAAAACCCTTCAGCTAGAAAACCTAATTGATCAAATCTCCCATACAAATGAGAAAATTCTGAATCTAAGATCAGAAATAGAAAGCACAAGAGAAGAACTAAGATCTAAAAAGGAAATCAATCTAAGATTGATGGATGACCTAAACACCGAAAAACAAATCAATGAAGGAATGTTGAAAAGCCAAGAAGACTTAAATCAGCTGTATGAGAAAAATCTTCATAGGTAGAAAGGAAAAGCAGGACTTGGATATAAAGGAGAAGGTGAATCTTCTAAGCAAGGTACTCAAAGAAATTAGAAACCTACTTGTAATCATTGTGGTAAAATAGGACATACTTCAAATAAATGTTGGAGCAATGAAAAATTAGAATTCAATGGAAAATGCTACAACTACAATCAACATGGTCACAAAGCAAATGAATGCAGGGAAAAACCAAGATTCAGAGGTAATTGTCACAAATGCAACAAACAAGGTCACAAGGCATCCGAGTGCAGATCCAAAACATTCAATCCAGTAGAAAAAATTATGAAAGCAATGTTTGGATGGGACTACAACACCTGGTGTAGATGTCATTACTGTGGAGAATATGGACACATTGGCATGAACTGCATAAAACATCATCTAAGGAAAAGAGATATTACCGTAAGATGCTTCAAATGCACTAAACTCGATCACATTACCAGAAATTGCATGAATGCTAGTGAAGTTGAAGATGGAAAGAAGAATGAAGCAACTAAGGTCAGGAAATAGGTGAGACAAAAGTGGATTCCTAAATCTACCGAGCAAACTAGTCCAAGTAATGGAATGGGTGGCTCTACCGACTCAAACTAAATTTCCAAGAAAGCACTGGAACTGTATTCTCATAGACCAATCTCAAGCAGTTCCAGAACCGAATTAAAAGAAAGATCTAAATCAGCATACAAGATGTAGTAAGATCACAGGAAGTTCGGTATCAGTCTTTACCGAGCAAGGTCAATACCAATCTTTACCGAGCGAGGTTAGAGCAATATGAATTCTTGAGCTCACCAAGTTGCAAAGTCTTTACTGAGCAATTAATTCTTAGTGGGTGACAGTCTGTCAAAATTCATACCCTAATTTGTACTGAGCATTAATGATAGAGTTGTAAACAAAAGGCAAGAAATCAAACTCATTCTTCACCGCGAACTTTAGCACTTTGAGAGCAAAAAATTTCGAGAGCAATCTAGTGATTCAAATACTTTTGTGAAAAGAATTTTCTGTGAGCTACCATGGCATCATCCAGCACTTCAGTGAAGAAAGGATCAGAAATGTTAGTCCAAGGGGAATGGAGAGCACCAGATTTCAAGATCGTGCCCACAATTGCAGCAGCCCTAGATCCAAACGGAGCTCAATCTCAGATTCCTCCTAAGGTACTACTTATTAATGATATTCACAATCATTTCAACTGTGCAATTCAAGAAATGGGAAACCTAGAGCTAGATATTGTACGTGAGGAACTGTGTGTGGATGGTATTCTAAAACCCGAGCACAAACATCTGGAAGATAAAGGATTAGTTCACATTGCACATTTACCTCAAAACTTTCAAGAGAAATGGGTTAGATACATTCTCAGCCGTGTACATGATGGCAAGATTTGGCTTGAGCAACCCATAGAGATCACCAAGTAGATGATTCATCAAATCACTGGTCTTCCCATGTTGAACAAAGCAAAAACTACCAAAACCCTAGGTCGACCAGAACTGGAGAAGAAAACCCTAGCCAAGTGGGATGGTAGAGGCATGAAAGTAAGTAGCATTACCGATGCTAAACTGAAGTTTGGTACACACATAATTGCCCATAAGATATACAGTTCAAGTCGACAGAATAGTGTATCCTGTGAAGCTATTGACCTAGCATATAAAGTGGTCAAGAATAACTTATCATTTGACCTAGCAGATTTGTTGTTAAAACAGTTTAACAAAAATATGGAAAGCATTCAAACTTCCAAAAACAATCCATGTAAGTTTGGATCTTTACTGGTCTGTTTATTCTTCTATGTTTAGAAATTCTTCCCTTCCAAAGGAAAAGTAGTATGGAGAAAAGATGTGCCAGTCCTTTATGAGATAAATGAATACATTTCAAAAATGGGTGAAAATTTTGAAAGCGTCATGGATAGTTATTTTGAGTCTTTCAAAGAGAAAATGAATGACAGATTCTGGATTCCACAGAAGTTGGTTGAAGATTATAAGGATGACATTTGTTTCATGGTGGACTATGACAATGTATATATTCAAGCAGCTAAACTGAGGATTGTACATGCAAAACCTCTTCCTTATGAGGTAAATATTGATGAAACCAAGAATATCATTGAAGCCCTTCTTAATCAGCCTGTTAATCCCAAAGCTCCATATTTTGGAACATATGATGAAGCAAAAGTAAGAATTGAATTAAGCATAAAGCTTCCACAGGTGGTAAACAAAGGAAAGAAGAGGATAACCAAAATGCAAATGCTAACCGAGGACAAAGGAGAAGACAATGAAGAAGAAGAGGAAAAGGATGAGAAAATAGAGGAACCAGAACCTGCAAAGAAGAAAGGAAAGGTATTTATCACTAAAGCACCTAAGCCTCCCACTGCTGTATTTATAAGGAGAAGTGCAAGAGGTAAGGCAGACAAGGCAGACAAGGCAGACAAAGATATAGTATTCAAAAGGCCTCCTCTAAACTTTCAAGAGAGGATCAAACTCTTTAGAGAAGGATCAGGATCTGGAGTAAGTAACATAAAATCTTTTAAATATGAAACCAGATCAGAAACAGAACAAAAGGAAATAAAAGATGCTATTATTGAAAAGATGGGACAGTGGAAATACTCTCTTGATGAAATAGCCCCACAGGTTCTAGCAGTTCTATTAGATCCAATAAAAATGAGATGGAGCAATGCCAAGCAAACTGTAAAAGACATATTTGATCAAACCCTGAGACAGTTAATGCCGAGCTTGAAAAATGATGAAATAAAGAAGGTATTGAAGGAAAATGAAAATAAGATGACACTAAAGTTCAATACTTGTTTGATTCTGATTAACAATATTGAATCGGTTGTGAAGGCTGCAAATGCCACATGGAAAAACATATACCATCTTCACCAATTGAGTATTGAAATAGTCATAATAAAAGACATTGAAGATGACAGTGATGAACAAGAAGAAGCCACTGAGGTAGATGATACTGTGAGGATAGCAGCAAAAGTCATTGCATCACTTCCTACCTCTCCAGTAAAAGTTTCTACATCTAGCCCAGAGACACCTTCAAGCATGGTTGTGACAACTTCAACATTTGACCAATCACCTATAGCAATAATAGAAGCAACCACCATTTCTTCTAGCGAGTTGCAGTCTCCCACTTCATCAAGTTTTCCAGTAGTAAGTATTCCAATTTTTGATTCTACAAGTGTAAATACTTTAAGTTCTCCAGTAGACAGTATGCCAGTCTCTATAGCCAGTCCTACTATGTCTATTGTCACTACTACTAAGGCATTAAGTACAGATAAGCCTAAGGCTCAACCGAGTATAAAATTTTTGGGTAAGAATATAGTAGAGGATATAGACCTAGATGAAGAAATAGAGATTCCAACATTAGATTTTCCAAATCTATCAGCGGACCAAATGCAAAATATAGGTGAAATCCTCCAAAGGAAAGAAAAGCAAAAGAAGCTTAAAGAGGAGAGAGACAAGGAATATCAAATCATTAAGGATGCTAAAGACATTTTGTCTGATGCACTAGGTATTAAAGTAGACTCCTCTCAACATGTTTTGCTACAATTAGCAGAAGTAGTAAATAAATACAATGAGGATTCATCTGGGATAGAAAAGTTAGTTGAAAGAGCCGAGAAGAGATTCAACAATAAAGTGCTTGAGCACATTGCTCAGCACATAGCTATTAATCAAGTGGAATTGTCTTCAGTTTTGTCAAACATTGAATCTACCTATTTGAATGTTACCTCTCTTTTGGCTAGACTGTGCAATATTGCCAAGTTCACAAAGGATGTCAAGGATAAAATGAATAAAATTGATGAGGATTTGAAGATTAGCATACAGAAGCTGCAACTTGAACCAAGTTCAAGCTCTGCTCATCACATGAAAATCTCATACCTATCAAATATGCAGTCAGATCTACTGAAAGAAGACACAAGGATCCGGTCCACATTGCTAGACATCCAGAACATGATCCTTCCCATCATGAATACAATGTATAAGCACATTGAACATTCCAAAACATTGATTCATGACAATCAGTTCTTTATAGAAGATCACATGATTGAACTCTCTGCAGAAGTCCAAATTGCAATCCAAACATGCAAGATTCTGCAAGAAAATTGGGACAGAACCCTGGCATTGATAATGAAGGTACATTCTGTGTTTCTATCAAATTTTGGATTTTCTCTGTAAATCACTTGTATATACACCTTTGGCATTATCATCAAAAAGGGGGAGATATGTATAGAAGGAGATATGTATAGAAGAAGATTTGTATAGAAGAAAAAGTTAGCACATTGAAAGGGGGAGATAATGTATAAAGCCCTATAACAAAGACAAATTTTGAAAAATCAAAATAAAACTCAGGATGGTTCATGTATATAAGTTTTGGGCAATAAGTGTTTTTGTCACTAATGCCAAAGGGGGAGATTGTTGGCATTAAGCAGAATTGCCACTAGTGACAACACTTATTTGCATTCTGAGTGCAAACTAAGAAAAATAGTGCAAACCAAGTAGGACAGTGCAAACTGAGCAGGACAGTGCAAACCGAGCAGAACAGTGCAAATTGAGCAGAATAGTGCAAACTGAGTAGGACAGTGCAAACCGAGCAGGACAGTGCAAACTAAGCAGAATAGTGCAAACCAAGAAGAACAGTGCAAACCGAGCAAGATAGTGCAAACTGAGCAAGACAGTGCAAACTAAACAAGATAGTGCAAACCGAGTAGGACAGTGTAAATCGAGTAACATTATGTCTACTGAGTCACCAGTATTTACCGAGTTCAAAACCTACCCAGTGGTTAGTATGAACCATGCCTTCACTTCTACCAAGTGCATGATGATGCCGAGTAATGTAGTGGACACCGAGTATCAGAAAGTCACCGAGTTAGTTTGCAGGAACCGTGTAACCATACTTGGGCCAACTTAGTGGCACTTATGTTTATTTGTCAAGCTGACTTTGTAATTTTAATTGTAATTAATTGTTTAGACTTATATATAAACAATGTTGTAAAAATGTCAAGATGTAATGAAATGAGTATGAATGTGAAAAAGAAAGAAAGGCAGAGATAATTGAATTACAAAGGGCTACAACAGTATAAGGAATAGCAAAGACAAATTCATCACAGAAGGTGATTAGTACATCAGCAAATCTCAATCAGCAATCCAGTTGTAAAGCAAGAGATCTACTGTTTCATCCTAACAGGTGAATCAGTACTAAAATCCTTTAACCGAGTAGACTTAACAGTCTTTTGTAAAATCTCTTTACCGAGTGCATACTTCATTGTATGTTTGTAAATCCTTTAACAGGGTGGATTTAGCAATCCTTATTGCTCCTAGTAGGGCAGATCATCAGAAGTGATCAATTGTAAGCCTTAACCAACCAACTTTATTCTACAGTACTAAAGCTTTGTGGGTTTCATCCCCACCCCAGTTTTACTTTCTTTTTGGAAGGTTTCTGGGTAACCAAATCTATGTGTCATTATTGTGAATGCTTTTAAGTTTCATGCTTTCTATATGCATAAGGAAAAAGTGAACTATATGTTAATACATCTATAATTAAAAAGAAAATTTGGAGTTACTGATTCACCCCTCCCCTCTCAGTAACTCGGTTAATTCCTGAATATTTCCAACAAGTTTAATCCTTTCAAATCCTATACTCCTGTAGTGCTTGTGATTTTATGGGATATTTCATCCATAGTAGGTTTTAGATTCTACAATGCAACTTTCTTATTCACCTCTTTATCACTTTCAGTTTCCTCATCACCTTCTTGTTTCAAAACAAGTTTCCTTCTAGGCCTTTTGTTAACCTTGATCAACACTTCCTTAGGCTGAATAGGTTTTTGTTTACCTGATTTAGGGGATTTCTTTGGAGTCTCGGTAGCTACTCCCCTTGTTCTAGGCCTAAGCATAGGTGTCAATGACACTTTAGGTTTCAGTATCCTACTTTTGGTTGGGGACTAGACAATTACTGGCTTCTTACCTTTCTTCTTTTCTACTTGTACCTCTTCTTCTTCTTCTTCACTATCACTAGAGTCACTTTTTTCATCCTCTCCTAGTCCTTGGGTTAATTCTAGTGGTGCATCCTTCTCTATTTCTTCCACATATTTCTCCAAATTATTTACTATTTTCTTTCTCTTTCTCTCTACAGTGGTTGCCATCAAACCCATAGTGATTTTTGATTTGGCTTCATTGTATGTTCCAAAGTACGGTGCTTTATTATCAATATCTTTAGCTAAGAGGGTTGTAATAGTAGAAGTGGTTTAATATATGTTTACTTCATAGGGTAATGGAATGAACCATGAAACCCTAGGAAATACTGCTTGTGCATAGGTAAAGTCTATGTTGCCTAGAAAACATATACCCTTGCTATACTTCTCAACTAATGACACAGGGACTCTACTCCTCTTCCTCATTTTCTTCTTGAACTCAACAAAATAGTTCTCCATCACAAAATTAAAAATATCTCCTATCTAACCTATGAACTCACTAATTTGAATAGTAATGGGTTTCTTCTTATCCCATATCACACCTCGAATAGTAGGAAAACATTTATGTATATAAAAGAATAGACAGACTAGCAAAGAGCCAAACTTACACATGGAGTTCTTTGCCATCCAGATTGAGTTAAGGTTCTCAGCAAGCTAAGTCATCTGGAGCTCAGCAAGATCATATGTGTGTCTCTTCTTAATGATTTTCCATGCCTGGTCCACTACCATATAGGGGACACTGTCCAACCGACTGGATTGGTAGAATTTATACGAGATAACCCTAACAAAAAATTCAATTTCTGGATCTTTGATGGTGGAGATCGTCATTCCACACTTTTTCCATACTTCTTGTGTGTTTTCCTAAATTTATTCTTTGCTAGGACACTTCATTGTTTTTTTCCCTTGAATCATCAGATATCCAGTTACTTGTGGATCATTTCCTTCATTATTTTCATGGGTCCATCTTCCAGCCATAACTGCATATCATGCACATGACTCAACACTATTTATATCCATTCAAATTTGAAATTCTATGGGAAATATATGGCATGCACTAGCCCTTGTTCAACAACTGATTTATACTCTGGCTTCAACACTCCATTGTCACATAATTTTTCATATGCCTCCTTGATCTTGTAATCTCTGATTTCTCTGATCTTACACATGTAAAAAGACCTAATGTCATTCATTATCAATACATTCTCCAAAATTGAGGATAGGGCACTGGTAAGATCTCCTTTAATTGTGGTTTCCATAATAGCCCTATATTTCTATGGCTTGCAAACTTCATTTCTCACCAATTGTGCATTGAAAACTTCCATCCCTTGTTTCTTCATTATAGCGGACGATGATGATTCCATTTTAATTTAAAATTTTTGAAAAGAAATGTTTTCTCAGTAGTGTACCTTTCTCGTAAGTGTCATGTAGATGATTTTTGTTGATGGAACACTGAAAAGATTTGAGTCACCTTTGACAAACTGGTTGCTCATACTCTGAATTGCTAAAGAAATCTTAGTTTGCTTGGTAAAATGAAATGCGCATAAAATTTCCACTTTATAGATTCCAAAAAGTAGAATTAGGGCCTCATAAATGCTCCATACACAATTCCTAAGTGGAATACAACTATCTTGGAAAAATCATGTTAACCTTGACTAACACAAGCTTAGTAAATATAACTATTAATAAATAGATCGGTGTATATAGCATCTCAACCAAAATAGGTGCTCGACATACATTGATAACTCGGTCAAGACACTGATGCTCATCATCAAAAAATGAAATTCTCTACTTAGCTCAAATATGTCCTAATGCATCTTTATCTATGCAAATATGGACTTTTACTCAAGTTTTTTATAAATGAATGATGAAGCCTTTGGCAGTCATTCTATAGCAATGGTTGTTGCATTCATGACAATGATTGTCATTGATGTCAACACAGTGTTATTCTGGAGTTTTAGCAGAGAAGCAGGCACAATTTTGTTTTGCGCACATGTTATATTGTAGATTGAGTTATGTGAAATTCATGGTATGTTCTTTTGTGTGTTATTAGCTTATGGTTAAGAGCACAAAGAGAAATTAATTTATTCATGAAAGTTATAAGCATTTTGGTGGAAGCAGTATTCTGGCAGTTTTCCTGTGTAGCGATTTTTGGTAATCGGAGGATATCTCCTAATTGGGATGGAATCTAATTCTTTGTAGTTAAAGGGAAGTTTGAGACTCATTGGTGGTGATGTGGTTCATAGCACAAACTTTGAGGTCACACGATTGGAAAGTTATTGTATCTGGAAGCTGACAGTTTTATGTAATTTTGATGTAGCGTGTTGAAATTATTATTTTGTCTTTGCATGCCGACTCATTTGTAATTATTTGAGTGTGGTATAAAGGAAGGAATTTTTTCCTTGTTATGTATGAGGATTGTGAGAGTTGTGATATGAAATTATGAAAGTTGTGATGTGAATGTATGCATGAAGTGAAGAAAAGAGCTAATTCAGTGATGAAGGAAGACTTGCGAAGTACAAAGATCTAAATTTGTGATCTTGTGTAGAAGAGAGTGTGGTTTTGGCATAGTGTGAAGGAGGTAACATATTTCATATTATTCTATTGAATAATCCTAAGATCTGTTGGACACTGAGTTCAAAGATCTTGCCCTGAAGCTTTTTGGGTAGCGGGTCCTTCTGTCTTCCATAACTCCTAACAGGGTTAGAATCTTTTAACAAGGATTCAAAATCTCCTAACAAAGATTCATATGTATTAAATTTATTTCATAAGACTCCTAATAGGGTCCATCCTCTAACAAGTAACTTTCATATTAGTGTATCATTCCCACCGGGGTTTACTCTTTGATCAAGAGGTTCACTAGTTAACATATCTTGTGTTATTGTGTCATTGTGTATGGTTATCTTTCTATGGTTAGTTACTACATTAATTATATGTTTGAAAGCTGTTGAATTTGATATTGAAGTTAATGATGATAAATGGTTTAAATATCAGATAACTAATTCATCCCCCCCTCTTAGTTATCTTGGTGGTCTTTCCTTTCTAACAATTGGTATTAGAGCGGTAGGTTCTTGAAAGAGAATTTTAACAACTTAAGGAGATCTATGGTGAATTTCAAGAAAGAAAGCCCTAAGTTTGATGGAGTAAATTTTGACAGCTGGAAAGAAAAGATGAAGACACATCTCTTATGTTTAGGACCAAGTTATTGGCTGATCGCAAAGAATGAAAGGACTATAATTGAAGAAGACAATCTTGAGAAAAGTTCTAAAGATGAGGTAGATTTATTTATGTGTAACATACTTGCAAGAGAAGCACTTTTATCAGCACTTCCAAAGAATGAATACAGTCAGGTAAAAGGTTTAACTAAATCTCATGATATTTGGAAAGCTTTACATTCTACTTTTGAAGGTGATGAACATGCAAAGAAAGATAGGTTACATAATTGGATTTGTGCATTTGATGACATAAGAATGATGGAAGATGAATCTATTAGAAGCTATATTGGTAGGATGTCAGAAATTGTTGCAGGAATAAAGTCTTGTGGAGGTGAAAAGATAGAGAATGAAGTAATATGGAAGATTTTGAGAACATTGACACTGGTATTCAGGTAGACTACTCAAATGATTGAACAAGTGATACCTTGTACACCAAAATTTTCAAGAGAGACTCTTCTTGGAAGATTGGAAGTAGCAGAGATGAATCTGAGATTATCAGGTGAACTACCTAGAGTGGAGACAACATTCAGTGCTCTTAGCATCAGACCTACTTTTTCTAGAAGAACAAGTGTGAATGGAGATTATGCCAGTAGTAGTAGATCAAAATCTGATGAAGAAAACAAGATTGAAGAAGGTATTGCCTTTCTTTTGAAAAGAGAACCAGATGGTAAGAAAATCTTTAAATGTTGGACATGTCAAGAATATGGTCATTTTGCATCTAAGTGTCCTAAGAGAGTGAAAAGTATAGAAACAATCTTAAGCCTAGAAGATCTAGAGAATGTTATTATGCAAATGATGAAGAAATTGAAGCAAGAATTGAAAGACATTTGAGTGATAGTGATAATGATAACTTTGATGACATAGGATTTGTAAAAATTAAGGAAGAAAATTTTGAATCTGATATTAAAGAAGAAAAAGCCTTAGTTTCCCAAGTTGAAAAAAAAGCTGATTGGATTATAGACAGTGGTTGTTCACATCATATGATTGGTGATAAAGGAAAGTTCATAAAGTTTAACAATTATGATGGAGGAATTGTTAGAGTTGGTAACAATGCACCTTGTTTGATTAAAGGTATAGGATCTATTACTCTTGATGGAAAGACTAATATTAATGATGTTTACTTTGTTGATGGATTGAAACATAATCTTTTAAGTGTTGGATAGTTAGTGGATAAAGGATATCAAGTTTGGTTTACTAAGAAAACTTGTGTGATTAAGGATAAAGATGGAAATCTAATTGGAATCAGATCTAGAACCAGAGGTAATGTATTTCAGTTGAACCCTATTGAGATGACATGCTTGATGACTAAGATTGATGATAGTTGGTTTTGGCATAGAAGGTTTTGTCATATAAACTTTGATAATATTGTGAAAGTGAGTTCTACACTTGCAGTAAGGCACTTACCTAAGATCATGAAGCCTACTAACATGATTTGCAAGGAATGTGTGATGGCTAAGTAGAAAAGGAGTTCATTTCCTAGCAAGAAGTTCACATCTATAGAGAAGTTGGAGATTGTTCATACAGACTTGAGTCGTCCTACTAAGACTAGAAGATTCTATGGAGAAAGGTATTTTATGATTCTTGTTGATGATTTTACAAGAATGATGTGGATTGCATTTTTGAAAGAAAAATCTGAAGCATTTGATAAGTTTAAGGTCATGAAGAATAAAGTAGAGAATGAATCAGGAATGAGGATTAAATGTTTGAGATCCAATAGAGGTGGAGAATTTACATCTAAAGAGTTTAACACTTTTTGTGAAGCAAATGGTATTAAGAGATAGTTATCAGCCCCTAGAACACCTAAGCAAAATGGTATTGCAGAAAGAAGAAATAGATCAGTAACTGAAGCAACTAGAGCTATGTTATTTGAAGGTGACTTGGCAAAGACATTTTTGAGAGAAGCAGTGAATATAGAAGTATATACAACGAATTGAGTGCAAATCAGAGCATACATAGACAAGACACCTTATGAATTGTGGTTTGGACATGCACCCTTAGTTAAGTATTTTAGAATTTTTGGAAGCAAATGTTATATTAAGAGAGATGATGATATAGGCAAGTTTGATCCTAGAAGCAATGAGGGAATTTTTCTTGGATATTCTTTGAAAAGAAAAGCATATAGATGTTACAATAAGAGAACTAAAACTATTGTTGAAAATGCAAATGTAAAAGTTGATGAGAAGTTTAAAATTCAGGAAAGAATGCTTGATTATGAATCTAATGAAGGAACTAACCTACAGCCTAACATTGAAACTTCTGAACAATTTAATGAGACTGATAGTGAATTGTTGAATGAAAGTCATGCTGAGGAAAATAGAGAAGAATCTAGAGAAGAATCTATAGTTGAAGAAAGATCAGTGACTATGACACCTAGCAGGTATATATCAAGACATCATCCTATTGAGAAAGTCATTGGAAGTTTGGACAGAGGAGTTATGACTAGAAAGAAGGTACATTTATGTTTGATTTCTCAAATTGAACCTAAATCTACTAATGAAGCTTGTGAAGATGAACATTGGATTAAAGCTATGAAAGAAGAATTGGATCAGATTGAAAAGAATAAGACATGGGAATTGGTCCCTAGACCTAAAGACAAAAATGTGATTGGAACTAAATGGGTATACAGGAACAAGATGAATGAACAAGGATAAGTAATTAGAAACAAAGAAAGATTAGTATGTAAGGGATACTCACAGCAAGAAGGAATTGACTATGAAGAGACTTTTTCCCCTGTGGCAAGACTTGAAGCGGTAAGAATATTTTTGGCTTATGTAGCATTTAAGAAATTCAAAGTGTATTAGATGGATGTGAAGTCAGCATTTCTAAATGGTGAATTAGAAGAAGAAGTCTACATTGAGAAGCCTAAAGGTTTTCCTTTGAGTCAAGAAGGAGACATGGTATGTAAACTAAAGAAAGCATTGTATGGACTAAAGCAAGCACCTAGAACTTGGTAGGCTAGATTAGATAAGTATTTGTTAAAATTGGGATTTACAAAAGGAACAGCTGATAACAACTTATACACAAAATAAATTGAGAATGGATTGTTAATTTTGGTTGTTTTTGTTGATGACATTATTTTTGGAGGAGAAGATGAAGCTAGTGACAAATTTGCTGATGAAATGAAGATAGAATTTGAAATGAGTATGATTGGAGAAATGAAATACTTTTTGGGATTGCAAATCACACAAAACAAAGATGGTATCTTTATAAGTTAGACTAAGTACTTGAATGATTTATTGAAAATATTCGGTATGGAGAATTGCAAACTAGTTGGAACACCTATGGTTACAAGACATAAACTATCTAGTAAAGATGGAACACCAAAAGTTGAGAAAAAGAAATGCAGATCTATGATTAGTGGATTGTAGTACTTGACACACATTAGACCAGATATACAACATTTAGTTGGGATGGTATCAAGATTTCAAGCCAAACCTAGAGAGTCACATTATGTAGCAGTAAAGAGGATATTGAGATATCTTAGAGGAACAATGGACTATGGACTGTGGTATGAAAATTATGATGATTTTACCCTATGTGCATATACTGATGCTGATTAGGGAGGCAGTGTTGATGACAAGAAAAGAACCAGTGGTGGAGCCATTTTTCTTGGAGGAAGATTAGTCTCTTGGTTGAGAAAAAAGAAGAATTGTATCTCACAAAGTACAATAGAAGCATAATATGTTGCAGCAACAAACAATTATAATCAGATAATTTGGATGAAGCAGATATTGATGGACATTGGAATCAAGTTTGATGAGCACTATTGTCATATATTGTGACAATACAAGTATAGTTAGTATGTCTAAGAATCTGGTTTTACATTCTAAAACAAAGCATATAGAGATCAAGTATCATGTTGTAAGAGAGAAAGTTGTAGAAAAAGAAGTTAGACTAGAGTACATAAGCACAAAGGAGTAGATCGCAAATATATTTACTAAGCCCTTGCCTAAGTATACATTTAAATATCTAAGAGGTATGCTTGGGTTTATGCCCCAACCTACTTTTGAGTAATGATGAAGTTGGTTGCATCCATCTAGTGGTTTATGGCCCTATTTATTTTTTGGATTGGATGTTGGTACTTCCTCTATGGGGGCGTATGTGTATCTGAGTTGAGTCATTGAGGACTCTTGTGAATGTATTTTTTGAATAGTGTCTTTTGACATTGAGCTATTGTTCAAAATAGTGATAGAATTTATATCATTGATGTCAATGTGGGAGAGAATCATGAAAAACATTGAGGAAACATTGAGGAACTACATTTATTGAAGAGATTGAATAGGATAATGAAGCAAGATTTGATTGATGATGAGTGGCAGTGCAGTTGAGCAGTAGTGATTGGATTTTTGGAACATTGGATGTTTTTCATCTATGTTGCCATCAATACCAATGGGGGAGATTGTTAGGAATGAATTTTGAAGCCTTTGGTAGTCATTCTATAGTAGTGGTTGTTGCATTCATGACTATGATTGTCATTGATGTTAACACAGTGTTATTCTAGAGTTTTAGCAGAGAAGCAGGCACAGTTTTGTTTTGCACACATGTTATATTGTAGATTGAGTTATGCACAATTGATGGTATGTTCTTTGGTGTGTTATTAGCTTATGGTTAAGAGTGAAAAGATAAATTAATTTATTCATGAAAGTTATAAGCATTTTGGTGGAAGTAGTATTCTGGCAGTTTTCCTGTGTAGCGGTTTTTGGTAATCGGAGAATATCTCCTAATCAGGATGGAATCTAATTCTGCATAGTTAAAGGGAAGTTTGAGACTCATTGGTGGTGATGTGGTTCATAGCACAAAATTTTGGGTCACACGATTGGAAAGTTATTGTATCTGGAAGCCGATAGTTTTATGTAATTTTGATGTAGCGTGTTGAAATTATTATTTTGTATTGGCATGCTGACTCATTTGTAATTATTTGAGTGTGGTATAAAGGAAGGAATGTTTTCCTTGTTATTTATGAGGATTGTGAGAGTTTTGATATGAAATTATGAAAGTTGTGATGCGAATGTATGCATGAAGTGAAGAAAAGAGCTAATTCAGTGATGAAGGAAGACTTGCGAAGTACAAAGATCTGAATTTGTGATCTTGTGTAGTAGAGAGTGTAGTTTTGGCATAGTGTGAAGGAGGTAACATATTTCATATTATTCTATTGAATAATCCTAAGATCTGTTGGACAGTGAGTTCAAAGATCTTGCCTTGAAGTTGTTTGGGCAGTGGGTCCTTCTGTCTTCCATAACTC
Source organism: Chamaecyparis obtusa (assembly GCA_027943335.1). Taxonomy (NCBI): domain Eukaryota; kingdom Viridiplantae; phylum Streptophyta; class Pinopsida; order Cupressales; family Cupressaceae; genus Chamaecyparis; species Chamaecyparis obtusa. Next base: position 1,017,647 of record BSBK01002333.1, read on the forward strand.
CTAATAGGGTTAGAATCTTTTAACAAGGATTCAAAATCTCCTAACAAAGACTCCTAATAGGGTCCATCCTCTAACAAGGAACTTTCATATTAGTGCATCATTTTGTGGGCATCATTCCCACCGGGGTTTACTCTTTGATCAAGAGGTTACCTAGTTAACATATCTCATGTTATTGTGTCATTGTGTATGGTTATCTTTCTATGGTTGGTTACTACATTAATTATATGGTTTAAATATGTTGAAGTTTATATTGAAGTTAATGATGATAAATGATTTAAATATTAGATAACTGATTCACCCCCCCCTCTCAGTTATCTGGGTGGTCTTTCCTTTCTAACAAAGTTTATGTTAGGAACTTATGTAAGATATAGCATTGTAAGATTCAGTTCCAAACATACCTTCTATGCTTTAGTTAGAAGAAGTTTGATCACCTAATCCATCGGATTAGGTGAGCTCATATGTGCTAGCTTCACTTGTGCTTTCTTCTTCTTTCTTCTTCCATGTCTTATTCATCTAATTTTTTAATTTTTCATAGATATCTTCATTTTGATTCTAATCATTTCTCATCATAGGTGATCTATAATCTTTCTTTAGGTGACCTACCTTATTACACTTGTAACATACCATGCTTCCATTCATCCATCTTTTGAATTTACCTCTAAAATGAGTCTTCATACAATTTTCTCCAATGTGTCCATATTTTCCATAGTAATGATAGTTGTACCAAGTGTTATAATCTCAATTGTATGAGTTATTCTTCACAAGTGACTTAGTTTTCTCATTTCATGTCCATCTAGGTTTAGATCTGCATTCAAATGCTCTATGCCCATACTTCTAACATTTGAAACAATTTCCTTGAAACTTAGGTGAGGTAGGTGGATTAATGACCTTAGACCTACATTCATGTGCATGATGTCCATGTTTCTTACAGTTAAAGCAATGCCCATTGAACTTAAGTTTAGGATTAGACTTGCCATGTTTGCTCCTACATATGTTGGTTGTATGTCCTAGCTTTCCATAATGATGGCATGGGGGCTTGTTGTTCTTTGGTTTTGTATTCTTGTGCTCTCCATTCTTTGATGATTCTCCATCTTCAGTAGATGATGCATGCTCATTTAGTCCAAGTCCAGATCTATCACTTGATCTTCTAGGTGACCTTAACAACTCTTCAAATTATTTTGCAGCTTCATTAGGCTTGTTCATCCTTTTGTTGATTTCCTTTTTAGATCTTAGCTCATTCCTTAGTTGATCATTTTTAGACCTTGATTGATTGATTTCCATATCTTTCCTTCCCAACTCTTGATTAACTAGTAGTAGTTGATTTACCATGTCTAGTTGATTGTTAGTCAACCTTTGCATGTCTCTTTTTCTTTCATCTAGTCTCATTGTAATTTGTCTTTTATCTTCTTTAGCCATTATCTTGTCATCTTCAGCTTTCTTTTTCTATTCAACCACTTCAGAGAGTCTGACAAATTGAATTTCTTGTTCTCTTCTTAGATTTTTGATGACATCATTTAGTATAGTATTTTTCTCTAGTAACTCTTTTATGGCTTTGTCACTTTCTATAGAGTTTCCATTATTAAATAGTTTAGTGGTATCTTCTTCTTGATATTGTGAATCATTTTGCTAAATATAAATTTCTCTCCTTCTTCTCAAGCATTTCTTTAGTTCACCTCTAGCTACTTCCAGTTGTATTTCTTCATATACACTTGTGTTGCAAACAGTGAGTTCTGAAGGTGGATTTAACCTTCTTTGGGTAGTGAGCCTTGGGTAATGAGCACTCCCTTTCTTCTTGACTCCAGAGTATATTTTGAGTCCATATTTTCAAAATTTATTGAAGTATAAGATTAGTGCCTATGAAAATCTTTGAAAGAGGTCAAGTTTGAGTGCATGGATAAGAGGGCCAGTTCATTTTTATAAGGAACTACTTGAGTAATGTGTTTTTCACCTATCATTTGGCATGAGTAATGGGTTTGAGCTATCATTTTTTAGTTTTTGCATGATTTGGAAATGGCCATTTGGAGGTGTTCTGACAAATCTACATTCTGTCTTTCCATAATTTCACAAAGTGGCCCAATTCGAAAGTTTGCATTTTATGGACGGTTGATATTCATAGCATGGTAGTTGTTGCATTGTGTTGTAGGCATGAGATTGAGTCTCCGTGACCACTTTCAGCCCCCATGAGTTGGTTTGCAATTTGTTAAATGTCTTTGAGTGTGCAAAGTCTAGAATTCTAAATGACCTACTTGGGGTCTTGTTATTTGCACCCAGCTCAAGAAAAAGAGGAATTGAGTTTTTTTCTCTATTGTAAACATGCAAATGAACCATATTTATGATTTTAAGATCATGGTCAATTGATTTGGCCACTTTTCTAAGTCAATTCCAAACAAAATTTCTATAGTTTCACTATGTTTAAGTTTAGGAAGTTTTGAAGTTGGTGACTTTGATGATTAAAGTCTTTTTCCCTAAGTTTTTTCATGAGAATCCCTTTGGCAGAGTGAAACTTTGTACTTCAAGGCATATGTTTTCCAAATGGTAGGTTCATGTGATCTATTTTAATCAATTTCAAGGGTGGTTTTGTAGGCAGCTCGGTCATTTTGGTCTTAAAAGAATTTAGACTTGGTTGTTGAGAAAATTTTCAAAATTAAAAATTTGGAAGATGTCACAGGGCTTGGTATGGCTATATAAGTTTCCAGTTCCAATTTTGTCAAAATCCAAGTCTGTTTGACATATATTTTTAAAAGTTCACATTTTTTGGCAAGCTAGTTTACAAAGGGGGTAACTTTAAAGTTTATTTCTAGATAATCAATTTATCATTTGATGAAATTAATTAAAACCTTGTTTCATACATATGAGAGAGAATCTATGTCCAAATTTTTAGACCGTAAGGGTCTCATTTGATATGTTTAGAAGGTCAGAACAAAAGGGGTTTTATCTGAATGGTTATTGCTGACAGGATAACTTCACAAAGTGACCATTTTCAATAATTTGTAATTTGATTCCAAATGATTGTGTTGAGATAAGGGTTTGTTCGTTGTATTCCTTGTAGATGAGTCTTCTTTCAGCATCAGTGGTTTGACCTCAACATTTCATTTGGTATTTTTTGCATCCTCTTCAAAGGCGGTTCCTAGTGACTATACTTGCATTTATAGAGCAATTTTAAATAGGCCAATTTACAAAGGAGGTACTAAAAGTTTGTACAGTGCTCAAAATCTAACAATGACCCAATTAATATTTTGAATTATCTTAAACTTTTGGAAATTTTCATTACTGGACGCTTCTCAGTGTATTCATAGTAAAATTTATCTTCTTTCTTTTGGATGAAATTTAAAGTTTGACACACTATGGTTCTAGATTCATCAAAGGTTTGCATTTTGGTATGCCAAAGGGAAAAATGAAGTGCAGGATGTTAATCTTAGGATCAATCTTCCAGATTGATGCTCTTTTTGTGCATGAATTTGAGTTGGTATTGTTGGAAATATAGTTGGGAAATGTGATACTAAGAGGGGGGGGGGGGTGAATTAGATATAACCTACTAATCCATTTTAACATGTATAGATTTTTTTCATAGCATCAACAATACTTCATCAAAACAAAATAACTAATATACTAAGAAACATCCATGAATGTACTCATAACACAATAATTTTGGTTACCCAGAAACCCTTGAAAGGTAAAACTGGGGTGGGGATGACACCCACAAATCTTCACTACTGCTATAATAAATTTTCCTATTAGGTCTTACAAAATTTAATCAAAATATCATCTACCCTATGAGGGGTCTGCCCTGTTAAGAGCTAAAATACTTATATAGTCTACCTTGCTAAAGGATTTAAAACTTACAATAAAGTAAGCACTTGGTTAAGAGATTTACCCTGATATACTGGTTAGAATGTCTCCATACCTGATCCTTCAGTTTGCACTATATGCAAATTATAGATCTTCTCTTTACAGTATTGCATTGATCTCTTCTATCAGATTTATCTCTATTTTGTCCTTTCACTACTTAGCCCATTTACTGAACTCTATCTGAATGCTTTACTAATATGAATGTGCCTCTCTGGTCATTTCTTCATACCTTTCGCATCCTCTCCTTCACACTAAATCTATCTATAACTCATTTTAGGGTTTATATCTTAAACTTATATAATCAACAAAACATCTTCATGATTCAAGATCTACGGAGATTAACTCCTTTTGCCACTTAAGCCTTACTAATTTATGATTGACTCTAAGTATTATATAGGGATCAATGATTAAAAAATAGATGCATAATCACCTTTGTAATCACCTCAAAAGACAAAATACAAAACATGAATGTCATCCAAAATGATTTACCTCAATCATTGTGCCATAACAAACTCATATGTCATTCTTGGAAAACTTGACAAATGATGTTCCTGATACTTGACATTCACTGTACTCGGCATATGTTGATATCTCTGTTACTCAGTAATAATTACATATTTGACTCGGCAAAACTTAACTCACCTAATACAAAAATACATAGTGACCATAAGTTTACTCAGCAGTACTACTACTCAGTAAGTTTACATTACAAAACTTGGCCTTAACATAATGATTCGGTCACAGTGATGACCAACCATCATTTCCTAGATAAATGACTAAGTGCGAGTCACTAATAGTCAACAAAAACTATATAGATCTACATGTACTATTTCTTTCAATATGTGCATGCCTTTTGTTTTAATGTATTGCATATGCCATAAAAGAACTTTGTTGCAAGTGAAGACTGTGTGCACTTGATCTAGAGGGTGTGTGCATAATGAAATGGGTTGTGTGTATCATACTTTGGTATGCACATTACTTTTTCTGCAACTAAAATAATGAAAT